>RXID01021756.1:0-487500 GCA_005019695.1 Trichopus zeylanicus subsp. travancoricus
GTGTTAGGAGGAGGAGGAGGAGGAGGAGTAGTAGTAGTAGTGGTACTAATAGCAGTAGGAGTAGTAGGAGTGTTACTACAATTACTACTACCACCAATGCTACTGCTACTAATGCTACTATTACCACTACTACTACTAGTACTACTAATAACACTACTACGTCTTCCCCTATTACTATTACTACTATTAGTTTCCCTACTACTACTACTACGACTATTATTACTAATATTACTATTACAACTACTACTTCTACTACTCATTATACTACAACTCTACTGCTACTACTACTACTGCTACTCCTATTACTTCTACTACCACTGCTACTACAACTACTACTACTATTACTTTCCCTACTACTACTACTACTATTACAAATACTACTTCTACTACTCATTCTACTACAACAATAACTACTATTACAACAACTACTTCTACTACTCATTCTAATACAACAACTACTACTACTACTTTCCCTTCTACTACTACTACTATTACTACTACTACTACTACTACTACTACTCATTCTACTACAACTCTGCTACGACTACTACTAATGCTACTAGTAGTCTACTATAGTAGCAGTTGTAGCCATAGAAGTTGTAGGAGTGTTAGGAGTAGTAGGTAGTAGTAGAAGTTATAGGAGTATTAGGAGTAGTTATAGCAGCAGTAGTAGTAGTAACAGAAGCAGCAGTTGTAGTAGTAGTAATAGCAGCAGTAGTTGTAGTAACCGTAGTACTACTAGTAGCTTTAGTATCAGTAGTAGTTGTAGTAGGTGTAATTGTAGTAGCAATTGTAGTAATAGTATTATTAGTAGTAGTAGCTATTGTTGTTGGTGTTGCTGTAGTAGTGGTAGTAATAGTAGTAGTAATAGTAGTAGGAGATGGTTTAGATGTAAATGTAGCTGTACTAGTAATTGGTGTAGGGTAGTAGTAGTACTAGTAGTACTATGAGAAGTAGTGGAAGTAGTAGTAGTAGTAGCAGCAGCAGTAGTAGTAGTCGTAGTCTAAGTGGTAGGAGTCATAGTCATAGTAGTAGTAGTAGGACTAGTAATAGTAATAGTAAAAGTAGTAGTAGTATTAGCTGTAGTAGTAGTAGTACCAGTTGTAGCAGTAGTAGTAGCAGTAGTAGTCATAGAAGTAGCAGTAGCAAAACTACTAGTTATAGCAGTAGTGGTACTTATAGTAGTAGTAGTAGAAGTAGTATTAATAGTAGTAGTAATAGTTGTAGTAGTAGGAGTAGTAGCTGTAGTGGTAGCAACCTTAGTAGTATTAGTTGTAGTAGCAGTATTAGTAGCATTAGTTGTAGCAGTTGTAATAGATTTGGTAGTAGTTGAATTAGTCGCAGTAGTAGTAGGATACGTTGTAGTAGTAACAGTAGTGATAGTAGCGTAGCAGTAGTAAAAATTATAGTAGTATTAGTAGTAATTGCTACAACAGTAATAGTAGTGGTAATATTAACTGTAGTTACAGAGGTTGCAGTTGCAATAGTAGTAGTTGTAGTAGTACATGCAGTAGTAGCTGTAGCTGAAGTAGTTGCTATAGTAATAGTAGTACCAGCAATAGTGAAAGTACTCGAAGTAGTAGTAGTAGTAGTAGCAATAGCAGAAGTAGTAGGAGTAGTAGAAGGGGTAGCAATAGTTGTAGTAGTAGTAGTAGTAGCTGTAGCAATTGTAGCAATTGGAGTACTAGTTGTGGTAGTCATAGTAGTGGCAGCAGAAATAGTAGTTTTTGTTATTTTAATAGTTGGGGAAGTAGTGGTAGTACAAGTGGTAGCAGTAGTAGTGGTAGTGGTAGTAGCTGTTGTAGTAGTAGTAGTAGCAGTAGTAGCCGTAGTTCTAGTAATAGCTGTAGCAGTAGTAGTGGTACTAGCAGTAGGAGCTGTTGTTGTAGTTGTAGGAGAAGTAGTAGTAGTAGCAATAGTAGCAGTAGTAGTAATAGTAGTAATAGTAGTAGCATTAGCACCAGTAGTAGTTAGTAGTAGTAGTAGTTGTAGTGATATTAGTTGTAGTAGTCATGGAAGTAGTCGTAGTTGTAGCAGTAGTGGTAGTAGTAGTAACAGTTGTAGTGGTAATAGTAGTAGAAGAAGCAGCAGTTGTGGTAGTGCTAGTAGTAGTTGTAGTAGCACATAGTAACGAAAGTAGTAGTACTAGCAGTCATAGTTCTAGTAGTAGTAGTAATTGTTGTAGTAGTAGTAGGAATAGTAGTAGAAGTAGTATTAGTAGTAGTAGCATTGGCAGTAGTAGTAGTAGTAGTAGTAATAATACTAGTAGTTGTAGCATTAGTAGCCATTGTAGCATTACTCAGAGTAGCAGTAGGAGTAGTATCAACAGTAATACTAGTAAGAGAAGTAGTTATAGTAGCAGTAGTAGTAATAGTAGTTATAGGAGTATTAGTGGCTTTAGGTGTAGTAGTAGGTGTAGTAGTAGGAGTAGTAGTTGTAGTGTTAGTATTAGTAGTAGTAGCACCAATAGTAGTAGGAGTAGTGATAGTAGCAATTATACTATAAGTAGATGTTGTAGTTGTAGTACTAGCAGCAGCAGCAGTAGTAGTAGTTGTTGTAGAAGTCGTGGTAGTTGTAGTAGTAGTAGTTGTTGTTGTTATAGGAGTGGTAGTAGGAGTAGTTGTTGTAGTAGTAGTAGTAATAGTAGTCGTAGTGGTGGCAGTACTAGTAGTAGTAGCTATAGTTGTAGCGAGAGTTGGAGTGGTAGTAGTTGGAGTAGTTATAGTTGGAGTAGGGGCAATAGTAGTAGTAGGAGTTGTAGTAGCGATAGGAGTTGGAGTAGGAGCCGTAGTAGCCATAGTGGTGGTAGTAGGGGGAGTCGTCGGAGGACGAGGAGGAGGAGTAGTAGTAGTAGTAGTAGTTGTTGTTGTTGTTGTTCTTGTTATTACAGTAGTAGTAGCAATAGCAGCAGCAACAGTAGGAGGAGTAGTAGTTGTTGTAGTCTTTGTAGTTGTAGTAGTAGTAGTAATAGCCGTAGTAGCAGTGGTCGTAGTACTAGTAGCAGTTGTAGTAATTGTAGCAGCCGTTGTACTAGTAGTAGTTAAAAACAGTAGCAGTAATTATAGTTATAGGAGTATTAGTGGCTTTTGGTGTAGGAGTAGTAGTAGTAGTAGTGGTAGTGGTAGTAGTAGCAGAAGTGGTAGTAGTAGTAGTAGTAACTGCAACTACAACAAATGTACTAGCAGTAGTAGTAGTAGTAGTAGTAGTAGTAGTAGTAGTAGTAGTGTAAATTGTAGCAGCATTAGTAGTAGTAATAGGAGTAGTAGTAGGAGTAGCAATTGTTGTTGTAGTAGTAGTAGTGTTAGTATTAGTTGCAGCTGTAGTAATAGTTGTAGCAGCAGTAGTAGTAGCAGTTGTAGTTGCAACAACAGTAGGAGTATTAGTAGTAGCAGCTTCAGTAGTAGCAGTAGTTGTAGCTGTGGTAATAGTTGTAGCAGTACTCGTAGCAATTGTAGCAACAGAAATAGTAGTAGTAGTAGTAGCAGCAATAACAGTATTCGAAATAGTAGTGGTAGTAATAGTGCTAGTAGTACCAGTAGTAGTAGTAGTAGTAGTTGAAGTAGTACGTGTAGGAGTTGTAGTAGTAGTAGGAGTAGTAGTATCAGTGGTAGTAGTTGGAGGAGTTTTAGTAGTGGTGTTAGTATTATTAGTATTAGTGCAAGTAGTAGTAGTAGTAGTTGTTGTAGTAGTAGTAGTAGTAGTAATAGTTGTAGTAGTTGTAGTAGTCATTGTAATATTAGTTGTATTGGTGGTAGCGGTAGCAATAGTAGTAGTAGTGGTTGTAGTAGTTGTAGTAGTTATTGTTGTTGTTGTAGTAGTAGTAGTAGTTTTGTAATATAAGTAATAGGACTAGTAGTAGAAGCAATAATAGGAGTAGGAGTAGGTATAGTAGTAGTAGTAGTAGGAGGAGGAGTTGCAGAAGCAGCATCTGTAGTTGTAATGGTAGTAGTAGTAGTATTCATTGTAGCAGTAGTATTCGAAGTAGTAGTACTAGTGGTAGTAGTTGGTGGACTTGTAGCAGTTGCAATTGTACTAGAAGTAGAATTAGAAGTAGTAGTAGTAGTAATGGTAGTAGTAGTTGTAGTAGCCGCAGGAGTAGTAGTAACAGTAGTAGTTGAGGAGTAGTGGTAGTACTAGAAGTAGTAGTTATAGCAGTTGTGTAGTAGTAGTAGCAGTAGTAGTAGTAGTAGTAGTACTAGTAGTAGTAGTAGTAGAAGTACTAGTAAAAGAAGTAGTAGCAGTAGTAGTAGTATTTGTAGTATCACAAGTAGTAGAAGAAGTTGTAGTAGTAGTAGCAGCAACAACAACAACGACAGCAGCAGCAACAGTAGTAGTAGTAGTAGTATTTGCATTTGCAGTCGTTGCAGTAATAGTAGTAGTATTTGGAGTGTTTGGAGTAGTTGTTTTAGTATGAGTAGTAGTAGTAGTAGCAGTAGTGGTTAGAATAGTAGTAGTTGTAGGAGAAGTCATAATTGCAGTAGTAGTAGTATTATTAGTAGTATTCGTAGTAGCAGGAGGAGGAGGACTAGTAGTTGGAGTGTAGTAGTAGTAGTTGTTGTTGTTGTAGGAGTAATAGTAGTGCTAATTGTAGTAGTTGTAGCAGTTGTGTAGTAGTAGCAGGAGTAGCAGTAGTAGTAGTAAGTAGTAGTAATAGTAGTAATATCAGATGTATGAGGAGTGGAAGTAGCAGGAGCAGTAATAGCAGTTCTTGTAGTAGTAGTAGTATTAGGAATATTCGGAGTAGAAGTTTTGGTACGAGTAGTAGTAGTAGTAGCAGTAGTGGAATGAGTAGTAGTAGTAGAAGTAGTCGTAATTGTAGTAGTAAAAGTAGTAGTAGCAGTAGTCGTAGTAGCGATAGCAGTAGTAGCAGTAGCCGTCATAGTAGGATTATAATAATAGTAGTTGTAGTAGGAGTTATAGTCGTAGAAGTAGGTAGTTGGTAGTCGTAGAAGTTGTAGGAGTGTTAGGATTAGTAGTAGCAGCAGAAGTAGTGGTAGTTGTAGAAGTCATAGGAGTGTTAGTATTAGTCATTGTGGTAATAGTGTTAGTATCATAAGTGCTTGTAGTAGGAGTAGTAATGGCAGCAATTGTAATATTAGTAGAAGTAGTAATAATTGTAATATTAGTAGAAGTAATAGTAGTCGTGGTTGTTGTTATTATTGTAGTAGTAGCAGTAGTAGTAGGCGTTGTTGTAAGCGGTGTAGTAGTTGGAGTAGGGATAGTAGTAGTAGTAGGAGTTAGAGTAGCAGTAGGAGTTGGGCTAGGAGTAGTTGTTGTCATAGTAGTTGGAGTAATAGGAGTAGTAGTTGTAGCAGTAGTAGGAGTATGAGAAGGATTAGTAAAGTGATAGTAGCAAAAAATGTACTAGTAAAAAAAGTAGTAGTAGTAGTAGTAGTAGTAGTAGTAGTAGTAGTAGTATTGGTATTAGTAGTAGTAGTAGTATTAATAGTAGTAGTAGTTGTAGTAGTATTAGTAGTAGTAGTAGTAGTAGCAGTTGTAGTAGTAGCAGTAGTAGTAGTAGTACCAGTAGTTGTGTTAGTATTAGTTCTAGTAGTACCAAAAGTAGTCAGAGTTGTAGTAGCACCAATTGTACTAGTAGTAGAAGTAGTAGTAGTAGTAGAAGTGGCAGCAGCAGTAGTAATAGTAGTAGTTGTTGTTGTTCTTGTAGTAGTTGTTGTATTAGTAGTTGTAGTAGTAATATTAGTCAAAGTTGGGATGGGGGGAGTAGTAGTAGTAGGAGTGCTAGAAGCTGTACGAGTTGGAAGTAGTAGTAGTAGGAGGAGGAGGAGGAGCCGTAGTTGTAGTAGTAGTAGTAGCAATAGTCGTAGTAGTAGTAGTAGTAGTAGTAATAGCAGTAGTAGTAGCAGCAATAGTAGCAGAAGTAGTAGCAGTGGCAACAACAGCAACCATAGTAGTAGCGGTAGTGGTAATACTATAAATTGTAGTTGTAGTAGTAGTGCTAATAGGACTAAAGCGAGTAGTCGTAGGAGTAGTATTTGTAGTACTAGTAGTAGTAGTATTAGTAGTAGTTGTTGTAGTTATTGTTGTAGTAGCAACAGCAGCAGCAGTTGTAATAGTTGTATTAGTAGTAACAGTAGTAGTAGTAGATGTAGTAGTAGTAGTAGTAGTAGGAGTAGGAGTTGGAGTAGTAGTCGTAGTGGCTGTAGTAGTAGTGTTAGCAAGAATAACAGTAGGAATAGTAGTAGTAGTAGTAGTAGTAGTAGTAGTCGTGGTAGTAGTATAGCAGTACTAGGAACAAGAGCAGTAGAAGTAGTAGTAGAAGTAGTAGTAGTATTCATAGCAGTAGTTGTTGAAGTAGTGGAAGGAGTAGTAGTAGCAGCAACAGCATTAACAGTAGCAGTAGTAGGAATATTATTTGTTTTAGTAGCAGTAGGAGTAGTATTTGTTATAGTAGTAGTAGTAGTAGTAATAACAGTAATAGAAGTAGTAGTAGTGGTTATCGTAGTAGCAGCAGTAGCAGTAGTAGTTGTAATATTAGTATTAGTAGTCGTAGAAGTAGTAGTAGTTGTATTAGTAATTATCGTAGTAGTGTTAATAATAGTAGGAGTTGGAGTAGGGTAGTAGTAGGAGTTGTTGTCGGAGTTGGAGTATGAGTTGTAGTAGTTTTAGTAGTCGTAGTGGTACCTATAGGAGTTGGAGTAGGAGTTGTAGTAGCAGTAGTAGTTGTAGTAGTTGGAGTAGTAATAGCAGCAACAGTAGTAGTAGTAGTAATAGTAGTAGTAGAAGTAATAATAGTAGTAGTCGTAATAGCAGTGGCAAGAACAACAGGTGTAATAGTAATAGTTGTATTAGTTGTAGCAATAGTAGTACCAGTAGTAACCGTAGTAGCTGGTGGAATAGTAATAGTATATTAGTGGTAGTGGTAGTGGTGTAGTAATAGTACTAGTAGTACTAGTAGTAGTAGTAGGATTGGTGCTAGTAGTAGAAGTTGTAGGAATTGTCGCTGTAGCAGCAGTAGTAGTAACAGCAACAACAATAGTAATCACTGAAGTAGTTGGTGTTGTAGCTATAGCAGCAGCAGTAGTAGTAGTCGTAGTATTTGTTGTAGTCATAGTAATAGTAGTAGCCCATTAGCAGCAACAATAGTAATAGTAGTATTAGTAGTAGTAGAAGTAGTAGTAAATGTAGTAGCAGTAATAGTGGTAGAAGTAGTATTAGTAGTAGTAGTAATAGTAGTTGTAGGAGCAACAGCAGCAGCAGCAGTAGTAGTAGTAGTGGTAGTGTAGTCATAGTTGTAGTAATAGTAGTAGTAGGAGCAGTAGTAGTAGCTGTGGAAGTAGTAGTAGTGTTAGTAGTAGTAGTAGGAGTAGTAGTGGTACTAGTAGGAGTGTAGAAGTAGTATTAGTAGTAGTAGTCATAGTAGTACTAGCACTCTTAGTTGTTCCAGTAGTAGTACTATGAGTCGTAGGAGTAGTAGTGTTAGTAATAGTCCTTCCACTAGTAGTTGTACGAGTTGTCGCAGTAATAGTAGTAGTAGGAGAAATAGTAGTAGTAGCAGTAGTTGTAGTTGAAGCTATAGTAATAGTGGTAGGAGGAGAAGTAGTAGTAGTAGCGGAATTAGCTACAGTAGTAGTAGCAGCAGTAGTAGTAGTAGGAGTAGTAGAAGTTGTTCTAGTAGCAATAGTAGTAGTAGTAGTAGTAGTGGTCGGACTAGTAGTAGCGATAGTCATAGTAGTAGTTGCGGTAGCAGACTTACTGTTAGTAATCCAACTTTTACTTGTGCGACTACTACTACTACTCCTACTACAACTACTACTGCCACTTCTCCTACTCCTACTACTACCACAAATACCACATCTACTACTACTACTACTATTATTACAACTTTTACACCTATTTCTTCTCTTGCTACTACTACTGCTGCACCTACTCCTGTGGTTGTTGTTGCTGCTACTACAACTTCTACTACTGCTACTGCTACTCCTGTGGCTACTCCTACTAGTACTACTAATACTACTACTACGACTACTAGTCTAGTACTACTTGTCTTACTACTACTACGACTACTACAACTACTATTACTACTATTACTCGTACTACTGCAGCCGCTACTGCCGCTACTACTACAACTGCTACAACAACTACTAGTAATACAAATACTACTACTATGATACCGGTTCTACTACTACTACTAATACTAATACAACTACAACTACTTATATGACTACTGCTGCTGCTAATATTACCACCATTCCTACTCCTACTCCTACTACTGCTACTACTACTACTCTTACAACTAGTACTCATACTACTACTACTGCTACTACTACAACTACAACTACTAATACTAATATTACTACTACTGCTACTACCACTACTACTACAACTCATACTTCTACTGTTACTACAATTACAACAACTACTACTACCCCTTCTAATACTACTATTACCTCCACCACTACCACTACTACAACAAGTAGAACTATTACTCCTACTGCTACCACAACTACAACTACTTCAACTGCTACTACTACTACAACTACTAGTATTGTTACTACTGCTATAACTACGTCCGCTACTGCTACTACTGCAACTGTTACTACTCCTATTACAATAACCATCACCACTACTACTACAACTACTACTACTTTTACTATTGCTACTACTGCCACATCTACTACTAATACAACTACAACTACTATTACTCCGACTACTACTCCTCCTCCAACTACTACTCCTCGTAATACTACTATTACAACTATTCCTTCACCTACTCCAACTTCTCCTACTTCTAGTACTTCAACTCCTACCACCACTACTACTCCAATAACTACTCCTACTCCAACTCCCATTACTACTACGAGTCCTACTACCACTACTACCCCTACTCCAACAACTACTACCCCAATTATGACTACTACTACTACTACTTTTGCTTCTACTACTGCAACTATTGCTGCTACTATTGCTATTTTTGCTACTAGTACTACTGCTACTATTGCTACTACTATTGCTACTACTACTCCCACTACCACTACTACTACTACTACTACTACTACTACTACTACTACTAATACTAATTCTAATACTCCAACTACAACTGCTACTACTACACCTATTCCTACTACTGCTATTATAACTACTACTACTACCACCACCACCACTCCTAACTCTCTTACTACTACTACCACTACTTCTGCTACTACTTCTGCCACTACTACTACTACCACCACTACTACAACAACTACTACTACTCCTACTACAACTGCTACTACTACTACTAGTACTACTACTACAACGATTTTAACTACTACAACAACTCCTAACTCTGCTACTACTACTACTGCTGCTGCTACTCCTATAACTACTACTGTTGTTACTTCTATTACTACTAATACTGATCCTGCTGCTACTACTTCTACTTGTACTGTTGTTGCTACTACAACAACTCATTCTACTACAACTCTGCTGCTATTGCTATTACTAATGCTACTACTACACTACTACAAGTAGTTGTAGTCATAGAAGTTGTGTGAGTGTTTGGACTAATAGGTAGTAGTAGAAGTTGTAGGTGTATTAGGAGTAGTTGTAGCAGTAGGAGTAGTTGTAGTAGCAACAGCAGTAGTAGTAGTAGAAGTGGTACGAGTGTTAGTATTAGTATTAGTTTTAGTATTAGTAGTAGTAGGAGGAGTAGTAATAGTAGCAATTATACTAGTAGTAGAAGTAGTTGTGGTAGTAGTAGTATTAGTAGTAGTAGCTGTTATTGTTGTTGTGGCAGAAGCAGTGGTAGTAGTAGTAGCAGAACTGGTAGTAGGAGATGGAGTAGGAGTAGTTGTAGCTGTAGTAGTAGTTGGAGTGGGGTAGTAGTTGGAGTAGTAGCGGTAGTACTAGGAGAAGTAGTGGTGGTAGTAGTAGTACTACTACTAGAGAAGTAGTGGTTGTAGAAGTAGTAGCAGCAGCAGCAGTAGTAATAGTAGTAGTCTAAGTGGTAGGAGTCATTGTTGTAGTAGTAGTAGTAGTAGAAGTAGTAGTTGTAATAGTAAAAGTAGTTGTAGTATTAGTAGCAGTAGTAGTAGCAGAGGTAGGCATAGTAATAGTAGTAGGAGTTGTAGCAATAGTAGTAGGAGTAGTAGTCATAGAAGTAGCAGTAGCAAAAGTAGCAGTAGTAGCCTTAGTGGTAGTTGTAGTAGTAGTAGTAGAAGTACTACTAATAGTAGTAGTGGTAGTAGCAGTAGCAATAGTTTTAGTAGTTGTAGTTATTGTTGTAGTAGTAGAATTAGTAGCAGTAGTAGAAATTGTAGTAGTATTAGTTGTAGTTGCAGTAGGAAGAGCAGTAGTAGTAGTTGCAGCTGCAGTAGTAGTGTTAGTGTTAGCTATAGTCGTAGAAGTTGCAGTTGTATTAGTAGTTGTACTAGTAGTTGTAGTTGTAGTTGTAGTAGTAGCTTTAGTAGTGGAAGTAGCAGATCTAGTATCTATAGCCGAAGTAGTAGCTATAGTAGTAGTAGTAGCAGTAGCAGAAGTACTAGCAGTGGTAGCAGCAGTAGTAGCAATAGTAGTAGCGATAGCAGTAGTTGCAGTAGTTACAATAGTAGCTGTAGCAGTAGCAGTAGTAGTAGTGGTAGTAATTGTAGTAGAAGTAGCAGCAGTTGTAATTGTAGGTTTAGTAGTTAGGGTAGTAGTAGTAGTACTAGTAATAGCAGCAACAACAGCAGTAGTAGGAGAACTAGTAGTAACAATAGTAGCAATAGTAGCATTATAAGTTGTTGTAGTTGTAGTAGTAGCAGTTGCAGTAGCCGTTGTAGTAGCAGCAGCAGCAGTAGTAATAGTAGTCCTAGTAGTAGTAGTAGCAGTAATAGTGCTACTAGTAGTAGCAGCGATAGTAGTAGTAGTCAGAGAAGATGTAGCAGTAGCAGTTGAAGAAGTAGCATTAGCTGTAATAGTAGTAGCAGTAGTACCAATAGTAGCAGTTGTAGTAGCAGCAACCGTAGTTATAGTGATAGTAGTTGTAGTAGTCATAGAAGTAGTCGCAATTATAGCAGTAGTGGTAGTAGTTGTAGTAGTTATAGCGGTAATAGTAGTAGAAGTCGTAGCAGTCTTGGTAGTGGTTATAGCAGTTGTAGTAGTGGCCCATAGTAACGGAAGTAGTACTAGTAGCAATCTTAGTTGTAGTAGTAGCAGTAATAGTTGTAGTAGTTGTAAGAGTAACAGTAGAAGTAGTAGTAGTAGTAATACTAGTAGTAGTAGTATTATTAGTAGCAATAGTAGCTATTATCTGAGTAGCAATAGTAGAGTATCAAAAGTAATACTAGTAAGAGAGGTAGTTGCAGTAGCAGTAGTAATAGTAATATTAGTTGTTGCTACTATAATTTTAGTTGTCGTAGCAATAGTAGAAGTAGTTGTGGCAATTGTTGTAGTGGTAGCGGTTATAGCGGCAACTACAACAGTAGTGGTAATGTAATAGTACTTGTTGTTGTAGTAATAGCAGTAGTAGCGGCAGTTGCAACAGTAGCAGCAGCAACTGCAACAGTAGCAATAGTGTAGTAGTTCTAGTAGTAGTAGTAGTAGTACTAAAAGAAGTAGTAGAAGCAGTAGGAGTAGTAGTGGTAGCAGTAGTTGCCATTGTTGTTGTTGTAGCTATAGTAGTAGTAACAATGGTAGAAGCAGTAGTTGTTGTTGCTATAGTAGTGTAGTCCTAGTTTACACAGTACTAGTAGTAGTAGTCTAAGTCATAGGAGTCGTAGTTGCAGTACTAATAGTAATAGTAAAAGTAGTAGTAGTATGAGTAGTAGTAGTAGTAGCAGAGTTAAGAGGAGTAGTAGTAGAGTAATTGTAGCTACAGTAGTAGCCTTAGTAGTAGTAGAAGTAGCTATAGTAGTATTAGAGGTAGTGGTAGTAGTAGTAGTAGTATTTGTAGCAGCAGTAGTAGTCACAACCTTAGTAGCATTAATAATATACAACTACTACACCTACTACTGCTACTAATACTACTGCTACTACTATTGCTACTACTACTACCACCACTACTATTTGTGCTACTTCTACTACTACTACTCCAACAACCACTACTGCTACTAATGCTATTTCTACGACTATTACTGCAACTACTACTGCTACAACTATTGCTGCTGCTGCTGCTACAACAGCTACTACTACTACTCCTACCTTTGCTACTACTACTACTACTAGTACTACTACTACTCCTACCTCTGCTACTACTGATACTACTAATACTATTACTACTTTTACTATTACTACTACTACTCCTATTATTACTACTACTACAACTACCACTCCTGCCATTTAGACTACTACTAGTACAACAACAACAACTACTACTACTACAACAAATACTACTAGAATTACTATTGTTATTGTTGTTGCTACTACTGCTACAATAGCTACTGCTGCTACCACTGTTGCTGCTGCTGCGGCTACTGCTATTACTACTAATACAACTACAACTACTACTACTACTACTACTATAGTGGTAGTAGTTGTAGTAGTAGTAGTAGTTGAAGTGGTAGTAGTAGTTGTTGTCGTTGTCACAGTAGTTGTAGTAGTAGAAGTAGTAGTTGTTATAATAGCAGTTGTAGTAGTAGAAAGAGTAGTAGTAGTAGTTGAAGTAGTAATAGCAGTAGTGGTAGTATTTGTTGTAGTTGTAGTAGTAGTGGTGGTAATAGCAATTGTAGTAATAGTAATAGTAGTAGTAGGTGGAGGAGTGTTGAGAGTAGTAGTAGTAGGAGTATTAGTAGTAGTAATAGTCATAGTATTAGTAATAGTAGCAGCAGCAGCAGTAGTAGTAATAGTAGTAGTCGTAGGAGTATTAGGATTAACAATAATAGTAGTTGTAGCAGTAGTAGTAACAAAAGTAATAGCAACAGTAGTAATAATAGTAGCAGTAGTAGTAGCAGCAATAGTGGTAGTACTTGGACTGATAGTACTGTTAGTGGTTCTGTTGGTAGTAGTAGTTGTAGCAGAAGTGGTAGCAATAGTAGCAGTAGTGGTAGTAGTTGTAGTAGTAATAGAAGTAGTAGTATTAGTAGTAGTATTAGTAGTTGAAATAGTAGAAGTTGTAGTAGTTGTTGTAAAAGTAGTAGGAGAATAAGTAGGAGTTGGAGTAGCTGCACTACTAGTACTAGTAGTAGTAGTTGTTGTAGTGGTAGTAGTAGCAGTAGTAATAGTAGTAGTAGTAGTAGTTCTAGTAGTAGTTATTGTAGTCAGAGTAGTAGTAGTTGTAGTAGTAGTTGTTGAAGCAATAGTAGTAGTAGTAGGTATAGTAGTAGGAATAGCATTGGTAGTAGGAGTAGCAATAGTAGTAGTATTATTTGTGGTAGTAGTTGTTGTTGTAATTGTAGTGATAGTAGTAGGAGTACTCGTAGGAGTAGTAGGAGTAGTAGAAGTTGTAACAGTGGGAGTTGGAGTAGTAGTAGTTGTTGATGTTGTAGTAGCAGTAGTAGTAGTAGCAGTGGTAGTAGTAATAACAATAGATGTAGTAGCCAAAATAATATTAGTAGTAGTAGTAGTAGTAGCAGCAATAGTAGCAGTTGAAGTTCTAGTAGTACTAGAAGTACTAATAGTGTAGTAGCTGTAGTAGTTGCAGCAATAGTAGTAGTAGTAGTGTAGCAGAAGGAGCAGTAGCAGAAGCAGTAATAGTAGTAGTAGTAGAAGTAGTAGAAGTAGTAGTTGTAGTTGTAGAAGTAGTAGTAGTAGTAGCAGTTCTAGTGCTAATAGTAGTAGTAGTAGTACTAGTGCTAATAGTAGTAGTAGTACTAGTGCTAATAGTAGTAGTAGTGGTGGAAGTAGTAGTATCAGTAGCAGTAGTAGAGGTAGTAGTAGACGTAGCAGTAATAGTTGTAGTAGTGGTTGTTGTAGTAGTACACACAATAGCAACAATGATAGTAGTAGCAGAAATAATAATAACAGTAGTAGTGGTGGCAGTAGTAGAAGAAGTATTAGTAGTAGTATTAGCAATAGGAGTAGTAATAGTAGTAGTGGTATTTGCAGTACTAATAGTGGTAGCCATAATTGTACTGGTAGTAGTAGGAGTAGTAGTAGGATTAGTAGTAGTTGTTGTAGTTATTATTGTAGTATGAGTCAGAGTAGTAGTAGTTGTAGATGTCATAGTTGTCATAGTTGCAGTAGTAATAGTAGTAGGAGTAGTGGTAGTAGTAATCGTAGTAGGATTAGTATTAGCATTAGGAGTAGTAATAGTAGTTGTAGTATTCGTAGTAGTAATAGTAGTAGTCGTAATTATATTGGTAATAGTAGGAGGAGTAGTAGTAATAGTGGAAGTAGTAGTAGGAGTAGTAGTAGCAATAATAGTAATTGTTGTAGCAGTAGTAGTAGTAGTGCTAGTACTAGTACGAGTAGTATTAGTATTAGCCATAGTCCTAGATGTGGTAGCCGAATTAATATTAGTAGTAGTAGTAGTAGTTGCACTAGTAGTAGTAATAACTGCAAGAATAGTAGTAGTAGAAGTGTAGTCATAGCAGTATAGTAGTAGTTGTTGTTGTTGTCGTGTAGTAGTATTAGTAGCAGTAGTAGTTGTAGTAAGAGTAGTAGTAGTAGAGGTAGTAGTAGTAGTAGTTTTTGTAGTAGTAGTAGCAGCAGCAGTAGTAGTAGTAGTAGTAGTAGTATCAGTAGTAGTAGTTGTTGTTGTTGTAGTAGTAGTAGTAGTAGTAGTAGTAGTAGTAGTAGTAGTAGTAGTAG
This sequence comes from Trichopus zeylanicus subsp. travancoricus, assembly GCA_005019695.1. NCBI lineage: Eukaryota > Viridiplantae > Streptophyta > Magnoliopsida > Dioscoreales > Dioscoreaceae > Trichopus > Trichopus zeylanicus. Next base: position 14,671 of record RXID01021756.1, read on the forward strand.
TAGTAGTAGTAAGAGTAGTAGTAGCAATTGTGGTAGCCGTAGTAGAAGTAGAAGTCATAGTTGTAGTATTAGTACCAGCAGTGGCAACAATAGTAGTAGTAGTAGTAGTAGTAGCAGCAGTAGTAGTAGTAGTAGTAGAAGGTATAGCAGTAGAAATCATTGTGGGAGTAGGGGCTGGAATTGTAGTGGGACTAGTAGTAGTTGGAGTAGTGGTAGCATTAGGTGCTGTAGGATTAGTAGCAGCGGTTGTAGTATGAGTAGCAGTTGTAGTAGTTGTAGTATTAGTAGTAGTAGTAATAGTAGTTGGTGTAGTAGTAGTTATACTAGGAGTTGGTGTACGAGTAGGAATGGGAGCAGAAGTAGTAATAGTCGTACTATTAGCTTTAGTAGAAGGAGTAGTAGTTGTAGAAGTTGTACAAGAATTGGAAGTAGTAATAGTTGTTGGAGTAGTTGTAGTAGTAATAGTGGTAATGGTAGAAGTTGCAGCACCAATAGTTCTAGAAGAAGAAGTAGTAGTAGTAGTCGCAATAGCAGCGGCAATAGTAGTATTGTTAGTAGTAGTATTAGTAGAGATGGCAATAGTAGTTGAAGTAGCAGTTGCTGTAGTAGTAACAACAGCAGCAGCTGTTATAGTAGTACTAGCAGCAGCAGCTGCCATAGTAGTACCAGCAGCAGCAGCAGCAGCAGTAGTAGTAGAAGTAGTAGAAGTAGTAGAAGTAGTAATAGTAGTAGTAGTAGTAGCAACAACATCAACAAAAATAGTAGTAGTAGTAGCAGCAGCAATAACAATAGTAGTAGCAGTAGCAGTAGTTGTAGTATTAGGGGTAGTAGCTGTAGAGTAGAAGTTGTAGTAGTGGCATAAGTAGTAAAAGAAGTAGAAGTAGTAGTAGTAGTAGTAGAAGTAGCAGTAGTAGTAGTAGTATTAATAGTAGTAGTATCAGTAGTAGTAATAAAGGTAGTTATAGTAGCAGCAGCAACAGCAGTAGTGGTAGGATTGTCCGGAGGAGTAGTAGCAGTAGAAGTAGTAGTTGTTTTACTAGTAGGTGTAGTAGTAGTAGCAATAATATTTGCAGCAGCAGCAGTAGTAGTAGAAGTGGTAATAGTAGTAGGAGTAGTATTAGGAGTACGCGTAGTAATAGCAGGTGTAGTTTTTATAGTAGTAGTTTCAATTGTAGTGGTAGCAATAGCGGAAGTAATAGGAGGAGTAGTAGTAGTTGTTGTTGTAATAGTTGGAGTTGGATTAGTAGTAGTTGTAGATGTAGTAGTAGTAGTAGTAGTACGAGTAGTAGTAGTAGCCGTAGTAGTAGTAGTAGTAGTAGTACTAATAGTAGTAGTAGCAGCAGTAGTAGTAGAAGTAGTAGTAGTAGTAGTACTTGTAGTAATCTAGTAGTAGTAGCAGTAGCTGTAATAGTATTAGTACTAGTAGTGTGGGAGTAGTAGCAATTGCAGAAGTAGTAATAGTAGCAGTTGTAGAAAACTAGTAGTCATAGAGGTGGTGGCAGTAGTAGTAGTAGTAGTAGTAGTAGTAGTTGTTGTTGTTGTTGTTGTTGTTATTGTTGTTGTTGTTGTAGTGGTGGTGGTGGTGGTCGTAGTAGTAGTAGTAGTAGTAGTCGTAGTCATAGTCATAGTAGTAGTAGTAGAGGTAGTAGTAATAGTAGTAGTGGCAGTTGTAGTAGTTGTAGTAGAAGTTGTGGTTGTAGTTGTAGTAGTGGTACTAGTAGCAGCAGCAACAACAATAGTAGTAGTAGTAACAACATTAGTAGTAGCAGTAGCAATAGTTGTAGTACTATAAGTAGTAGATATTGAGTAGCAGTAGTAGCGGTAGTAGTAGTAGGGGTAGTAGTTGTCAAAATAGGAGTAGGAGTAGGAGTGGGAGTAGACATAGTGATAGTAGTAGTAGTAGCAGTAGTCGAAGGAGTAGTAGTAGTAGCACTTATAATAGTTGTAGAAGTAGCAATGGTTATTGTAGTAGAATTAGTAGTAGTAATAGTAGTAGTAGTAAGACTTGCAAAAGTAGTACTAATTGTACTAGTAGTAACTGCAGTAGTAGTAGTAGTCGCAATCACAGCAGCAATAATAGCAGTATTAGTAGTGGCGGTAGTTGTAGAAGCAATTGTAATACGAGCTGTAGCATTAGCAATAGTAAAAGTAGCAGTTATTGTAGTGGTTGCAGCAGGGGTAGGAGTAGTAGTACTAATAATAGTAGAAGGAGTTGTGGTAGTAGTATTACTTGTAGTACTAATAATACTAGTAGGAGTAGTAGCTGCAATATAGTAGTAATCACAGCAAGAGTAGTTACAGCAGTAGTAGTAGTAGCAGTAGTAGTAGTAATAGCGATAGAAGAAATAGTAGTTGCAGTAGGAGCAGCAGTAGTAGTAATAGAATTAGTTGTAGTAGTAGTAGTTGCAGCAGGTGTAGCTGTAGTTGTAGAAGTCGTAGGAGTTGTAGTAGTAGAAGTTATAGTTGAAATAGTGGTAGTTTGAGCAGTAGCAGTAGTAGGAGAAGTAGTAGCAATAGGCATACGAGTAGCAGTAGAAGTAATACCAGACGTTGTGGTAGAAGTGGTAGTTTTAGTAGTAGTAGTAGTAGTAGTATTTGTTGTAGTAGTAGTTTAGTACTAATAGCAGAAGTAGAAGTAGTGGTAGTAGTAGTATTAGTAGTAGCAGTAGTATTAATAGTAGTAGTACTAGAAGTATTAGAAGCAGCAGTAGTTGTTGTGGTAGCAGTTGTAGTAGCAGTAGCAGTAGCAGTAGTGGTAGTAGTAGTAGCAGTAGTAACAGCAGTAGTTGTAGTAGGAGTAATAGGAGTATTAGAATTAATAATAGTAGTAGTTGAAGTAGTAGTAGTAATGATACTAGCAGTAGTAGTAATAGTAGTATAAGCAGTAGGAGTTGGAGTTCGAGTTGAAGTAGTAGTAGCAGAATTAGTAGTAGTAGTAGAAGTAATAGTCGCAGTAGTAGTTGTAGCAATAGTAGTAGTCATAGTAGTTGGGCTAATAGTACTAGTAGTAGTAGTTGTTGTAGTAGTATTAATAATAGTAGTTGGAGTAGTAGTAGCTGCACTAGTAGAAGTAGCAGTAGTAGTTATTGTTGTTGTTATTGTAGAAGAAGGAGCAGTAGAAGTAGTAATAGTTGTAGTAGTAGTATTAGAAGTAGGAGTATTAGGAGTTAGTAGTAATTGTAGTAGTAGTTGTAGTAGTTGTTGTAGTATTAGTTGTAGCAATAGGAGTAGGAGCTGGAGTTCGATTAGGAGTAGTAGTAGTATAGGTAGTACTACTATTAGTAGTAGCAGTAGTCACAGTTGCAGGAGTAGCAGCAGCAGCAGTAGTAGTTGTTGTTGTTGTTGTAATAGTAGTAGGAGTAGTATTTGGCGTACGAGTAGTAATAGTAGTTGTAGTATTTGTTGTAGTAATACTGGTAGTATAAGTAGTAGTTGTAATTTTAGTGCTAGTAAGAGTAGAAGTCATAGAGGTAGTAGTAGTAGTTGTTGTAATAGTTGGAGTTCGAATAGTAGTAGTTGTGGATGTAGTAGTAGTAGTAGTAGTAGTATGAATAGTAGTAGTAGCAATAGTAGTAGTAGTAGTAGCAGTAGTAGTAGTAGTAGTAGTAGAAGTAACACTTGTAGTAGTCTAGTAGTAGTAGCAGTAGCAGTAGTAGTAGTAGTACTAGTAGTGTAGGAGTAGTAGGTGTAGCAAAAGTAGTAATAGTAGAAGTAGTAGAAGTAGTAGAAGCAATCGTAGAAGTAGTAGTAGTAGTAGTAGTAGTAGTAGTAGTAGTAGTAGTAGTAGTAGTAGTAGTAGAAGTAGTAGAAGCAGTCGTAGTAGTAGTAGTAGTAGTAGTAGTTGTTGTTGTTGTTGTAGTAGTAGGACTAGTAGTAGTAGTAGTAGAGGTAGTAGTAGTAGTGGTAGTAGCGATTGTAGTAGTAGTAGTAGTAGAAGTAGTGGTCGTAGTTGTAGTAGTGGTACCAGCAACAGCAACAACAGTAGTAGTAGTTGTAGTAGTAACAACATTAACAGTAGCAGTAGCAGTAGTTGTAGTACTATAACTGATAGATACTGAGTAGCAGTAGTAGCGGTAGTAGTAGTAGTCAAAGTAGGAGTAGGAGTAGGAGTAGGAGTGGGAGTAGACGTTGTAATAGTAGTAGTCATAGTAGCACTTATAATAGTTGTTGATGTAGTAGTAGTCATTGTAGTAGTAGTAGTAGTAATAGTAGTAGCAGTAGGACTTGCAGCAGCAGCAGTACAAGCAGAAGTAGTATTAGTTGAAGTAATAGCAGTAGCAGAAGTAGTAGTAGTAGTCACAATAGCAGCAGGAATAATAGTAGTATTAGTAGTATTATTAGTAGTGGCAATAGTAGTAGTAGCAATTTTAGTACCTGCAGCAAAATTAGCAGTAGTAGAAGCAACAGTTGTTGTAGTGGTAGTAGTAGTAACAATAGTAGGAGGAGCTATGGTATTTGTATTACTTGTAGTAATAGTAATAGTAGTAGGAGTAGTAGTTGCTGTATAGGAGTAATACCAGCAATAGTAGTTGTTGCAATAGTAGCAATAGCAGCAGTAATAGTAATAACAATACATGTAATAGTAGTCACACTAGGCGTAGCAGTAGTAGTAATATAATTAGTTGTAGTAGTAGTAGTAGCAGCAGGCATGGTAGTCGTAGAAGTCGTACGAGTTGTAGTAGTAGCAGTTTTCGTTGAAGTAGTGGTAGTTCGAGCAATAGCAGCAGTAGCAGGAGTAGTCGCAACAAGCATAGTAGTAGTAGTAGAAGTTGTAGCAGAAGTTATAGTAGAAGTTGTGGCTTTAGTAGTATTTGTTGTTGTAGCTTTAGTAGTAATAGTAGGAGTAGTAATAATAGTAGTATTAGAATTAATATTAGTAGTGTACTACTAACTGCACTAATAGTCGTATTGGTAGTAGTAGTGTAGTAGTATTAGTAGCAGCAGTAGTACAAATATTAGTAGTAGTAGTAGTAGTAGTTGTGGTAGCAGCAGTAGTACTAGTAGTAGTAGTAGTAGTGGTAGTCGTAGTAGCAGTAGAAACAACAGTTGTTGTACTAGTAGTAGTAGAAGTTCTAGTAAGAGTAGTAGTAGTAATAGTAGTAATAATAGTACTAGCAGAAGTAGTAGTAATAGCAATACAAGGAGCAGTAGTAGTAATAATAGTACTAGTAGCAACAGTAGTAGCAGTAGTAGCAATAGTAGTAGTAGGAGCAGTAGCAATAGTAGTAGTAGGAGCAGTAGGAGCTGTAGTAGGAGTAGTAGCAATAGTAGTAGTAGTAGGCATAGTTGTAGTAGTAGCAGTAGAAGTAGTGGTTGTAGTATTAGGGATAGTAGTTGTAGTAGCAATAGTTGTTGTAGTAGTAGTAGAAATACTACTAATAATAGTTGTAGTAGTAGTAGTAGTAGTAATACTACTAGCAATAGAAGTAGCAGTCGTAGCTGTAGAAGTAATAGCAGGTGCAGTAGTTGTAGTAGTAGGAGTAAAAGCAGCAAAAGTAGTTATAGAAGTAGTAATAGCTGTAGCAGTACTATAGTGGTAGGAGCAGTGGTAGAAGTAGTAGCAGTAGTAGTCATAGTAGTTGCAGTAGTAATAGTTGGAGTAGCAGTAACAGTAGCAGCAACAGCAGCAGTAGCTGTAGTAGTAGTAGTAATAGTAGTAGCAGTTGTAGCAGTAGTAAGGGAAGTAGTAGTAGTAGCAATAGCAGCAGCAGCAGGAGTAGTAGCAATAGTAGTAATAGTACTAGCTGCTGTAGCAATATTAGCAGCAGGAGTCGTAGTAGTAGTAGTAGTGATAGTTGTAGCAGTATTAGTAGTAACAGTAGTTATAGTAGTATTAGTAATAATAATTATTGTACTAGTCATAGGGGTAATAGTAGTAGCAGCAGTAAGAGCAGTACTAGCAGTAGTAGAAGTATTAGTAGTAGTAGCAGCTGTAGCTATAATAGTAGGAGCAGTAGTAGTAGTACTAGCAGTAATACTTGCAGTAGTAGTAGTAGTAGTAGTAGTCGTAGTGGTAGTAGTAGTTGTTGCAATTGTAGCAATGGTAGTCATACAACTGGTAGTGGTAGCAGTTGTTGCAGTAGTGGTAGTAGCAGCAGTAATTATGGTAGTAGTAGTCGTAGTAGTTGTATTAGCAGTAGTAATAATAACAATAGTAATAGTAGTGGTATTAGTGACTGTAATAGTAGCAGCAGTGGTAGTAGTAGTAGTACCAGAGTAGTTGTAGTAGGAGAGGTAGCAGCAGTAGTAGTAGTAATATGATAAGTAGTAATAGCAGTTGTAGTGGTAGTAGTAGAATTAGTAGTACTAGTAGCCGCAATAGTAGTAGTAGTAGTAGCAGTAGCAGCTATAGTAGTAGAAGTTGCAGTAGTAGTAGCAATAGTAATAGAAGCAGCAAAAGTTGTAGCAGTAGCAGTAGTAGTGATAGTAGTAGTAGTAGTTGCAGTAGCAGTAGTAGTAGCAGTAGCAGCAGCAACAGCAGGTGTAGTAGTACTACTCACTATTGTAGTAGCAGTAATAGTAGCAAAAGTATAATGAGTTGTTGCTATAGTAGTAACCCTAGTAGTAGTAGTAGTAGTCGTGATAGTAGTAGTAGTAGTAGTGGTAGTAGTAGTAGTAGTAGTAGTAGTAGCAGTAGCAGTAGTTGCAACAGCAACAATAGTAGTAGTAGTAGTGTGAGTAGGAGTAGTAGTAGTTTGAGGAGTATTAGTTGGAGTAGTGGTACCAGAAGTAGTAGTAGGATTAGTAGTAGTAGCAGTTGTAGAAACGATAGTAGCTGAAATAGTAGTAATAGTAATAGTAGTAGTTGTTGTTGTTGTTGTTGTTGTTGTTGTTGTTGTAGTAGTGGTAGTAGCGATAGTAACCATAGTAGCAATAGCAGTAGTAGTCGTGGTAGTAACAGTAGGAGCAGCAGCAGTAGTACTATTAGTAGTTTTAGTAGTTAGGGATGTAGAAGTAGTACTGGTAGTAACAGTATTAGATTAAGTGGTAGTACTAGGAGGAGAACTAGGAGTAGTCGTAGTGACAGTACTAGTAGCAGCAGTAGTTATTGTAGTTATAGTTGTAGCAGTAGCAATAGCCGTTGTAGTAGCTGTAGTTGTTGTTATAGTAGGAGTAGCAAGAGTGGTATCAACAATAATAGTAGTAAGAAAAGTAGTTGTAATACTAGTAGCAGTAGTAGTAGTAGCAGCAGCAGCAGCAACAGTAGTAGCTTTAGTAGCAGCAGCAACCGTATTTCCAGAAGTAGCAGTAGTAGCTGTAGCAACTACTATTGCTACTGCCTCTGGTACGACTATTACTACTACCACTCATACCACTGCTACTATTATTGCTACTACGACTGCTAAGACTACTACTGCGACTAGCACTACAGCTACAAGTGCTACTACAACATCTACTACTGCTACAAAACTACTGCCACTACTACAACATCTACTACTATTACTACTGCTACAACAACTACTAGTACTACTCGTACTACTACTAATACTACTGCTACTTCCTCGACTACTACTACAGCTATTGCTACAAATACTACTATTGCTTCTCCAACAACCACCACTTCTCTAACAACGACTACTACTGTTACTGCATCTGATACTAGTACCACTAATGTGGCTATCACAACTACTATTACTACTTCTACTGCTACTACTGCTACAACTGTTACTGTTGCTCATACGACTTCTACTACTACTGTTTCTACTGCTACTATTGCTCATACGACTTCTACTACTACTGCTTCTACTGCTGCGGCTACGGCTACTACCACTGCGATTACTACTGCTACTACAACTACTACTTCTATTACTACTAATATTACTACTCGTAACACTCCTACTACTCCTACCGCTGCTGCTGCTGGTATTACAACAACTACTACGGCTAATACAACAACTATTACAACTGCTGCTATTACTAAAACTACTACTATGACTACCACTACTACTACTTCTTCTACTACTACTACGACTACTGCTACTACTGATACCACTACTACTACTAGTACTATAATGAGAACTATTACTACTATGACTACTACTATTCCTACCATGACTAATACTAATACTACTACTAGTAGTGCTACTTCTACTGCTCCTGTAGCTACTACTACTAGTACTACAACTACTCCTCCTCCTCCTCCTACTACTATCACTACTGCTACTACTCCCACTACTACTTCTACTGTTGCTACTCCTACAGCTCCTACTTCTACTATTACTATTATAACTCCTACGACAACAACTACCACTACTTCTACTACAACTACTACTACTACTTCTACTACATGTATTACTACAACTACTAGTACTAATACTACCACTTCTACTACATGTATTACTACAACTACTAGTACTAGTACTACTACTATTGCTATTACTATTGCTACTACAGCTACTACCACTACTACCGCACTACTACTATTACCACTACTACTGCCACTACTGCTAATACCATTACCATTACTTCAACTATGACTACCGTGACTACCACTACTGCTACTACCACTACTACTAGTCCTACTTTTGCTGCTGCTACTACTACTATAATTACTACCGCTACTAATACTGCTACTACTCCTACTACTATTGCTATGACTGCTACCACTACTACTACAACTAAGACTGCTACTACTACTGCTACTATTGCTGCTGTTGCAGCCACTACTAGGGTAATTACTACTACTTGTTCTACTACAGCTATTATTGCTACCAATGCTATTGCTACTGCTACAACTCTTTTTACTACCGCTACTAATGCTACTGCTATTACTACTACGACTACCACTACTACTACAACTGCTGCTATAGCTACTACTACTACTACTACTAGTGCTACTACTACTGCTGCTACTGCTACTATTTCTACTACAACTGGTGCTACTACTATTTCTACTACAACTACTACTACTGATACTTTTATGACTATTGCTAGTACTGCTACTACTGCTAATACAATTTCTATGACTACTGCTACTATGGCTACTATTGCTTCTATGACTACTACTATTACTACTACTGTTGATACAGCTGCTTCTACTACTACCACTACTACTACTATTACTACTACTAATACTGCTATTACTACTACTTTTGCTACTAGTTCTACAACAATAACTACTACTACTACTAGTTTTCCTATAATAACAATAAGTACTACTTCTCCTACTACAACTACTACTACCACTTATATTACCACTACAACTCCTGCTATTGTAACTACTATTACTACTACTACTTCTACTACCGCTACTACTACTGCTCCTCTACTGCTTCTACATCTCATACTACTACTACTACAGCTACTAATACTGCTTCACTTACTACTAGTACAACTGCTACTATAGCTATTACCGCTACTACTACTACTGTTGCTACTACTACTGATACTGCAATAATTTTTGGAACTGCAACTACTACTACTACTGTTACTACTACTGATCCTACTAATCCAAATACTGGAACTGCTATGAATACTACAACAAATACTTCTGCTACCATTGCTACCATGCTACTATTGCTACTACAACAGCAGCTCTTACTACTACGATGACTTCCACCACTACTACCGCTGCTACTGCTATTACTACTATTATTACTAATACTACTGCTGCTGTTGCTATTACTATTTCTGCTACTACAACTTCTACTACTGCTGCTGCTACTACTACTACTATTACTACTACAATAGCTAACACTACTACTACTACTTCTAATACAACAACTTTTGCTACTGCATCTGTTGCTCCTACTAGTACTACAAATACCGATGCTACTACTACTTCGGCAACTATTACTGTTGTCGCTTGTACAAAAACGAATGGTACTACAACTATTACTGCTACTGTTACTACTGCTACATCTCCTAGCAGTACTACTATCGCTACTACTATTGCTACTACAACTACTGCTACTGCTACTACTTCTATTTCTGCTACTACATCTATTGCTGCTATTATTTTGACAACTATTATTGCTGCAACTAGTTTTGCCACTACTACTACTTCTACTAGTGCTAGTACAACTACTTCTATGACTACTACTGCTACTACTACTACTTCTACTACTACTACTATTACTATTACAACTGCTACTTCTACTATAGCTAGTCCTTCTGCTACTGCTTCTATTACTACTACTACTATTATTTCGTCCTGTACTACTATAGCTACTACTTCTGCTACAACTGCTACGACGACACCTGCAACAATTTATACTATTGTAACCAATATAGATACTACTATTGCCACTACTACTTCTACCTCTACTGCGACATCTGCTACTACTGCAACTACTACTACTACTAGTTCTACTATAGCTAGTACTATTACAACAACTACTGCTGCTACTACGATTGCTACGAATGCTACTTGTTGAACTAGTACTTCTACTAATACTACTACTTCTATTAATACTACTACTACTATAACTACACTCCTAGGATTGCTGCTACTGCTACTACAACAACGACTCCTCCTACTACTACTTCTGCTACTACTTCTGTTACTACTACTACTACTACAACAACTACAACGACTACTCCGACAACTACTCCTACTGCTGCTACTACTACTACTAATGTTGCTGCTACCACTACTACCCCTACTGCTACTACTACTTCTACTACTATTGTGGCTGCTACAACAACGACAATTGCTACTACTACTACTACTACTACTACTATTACTACTGCTGCTGCTGTTGTTGTTACTACTACTACCACAACTTATCCGACTAATACTACTACTACTACTGTTTTTGCTACTATTACTACTGTTATTTCTACAACTACTACTGCTAATACAACTCTACTACTACTTTTTTGGTTGCTTCTACAACTGCAGCTAATCCGGCTACTACTATTTCTCCTACTACTGCTTCTATTGCCACTGCGACTGCAACTATAACTACAGCTACTAGTAGCACTACTATGACTTCTACTACTACTGCTACAACTACTTCTACAGCTCCTGCTACTACTGCTACAACTTCTTCTACTACTACTACTACTACTACTACTATCATGCTACCTCTACTACTACTCTATCTACTACTACTACTACTACAGTTGCAATGACTACTACAACTGCTAACTTCTACTTCTACTACTACTACCACTACTTCTACTACGACTGCTGCAACTACTGCGATTACTGCAACAACTGCTACTATTACAACTAATGCTACAACTACTACTTCTGCTAGTACTATTATTACTGCTACTAATGCTACTACTACTACTATCGCTACTACTGCAACTGCTCCAACTGCTACTACTATTACCATTACCATAGCTTCCATAGCTACTACTACGAATGCTAAGAATACTAGGACTTCTGCTGCTACTACTACTGCAATAATTGTTACGATTACAACTATTGCTACCACAACTACTACTACTACCGCTACTACTTCTACTACTACTACTACTACAACAACAACAACAACAACAATGACTTCTGCTAGTTCTGCTACTACTTTGGCTAGTACAACAACAACTACTGCTACAACTACAATTGCTACCACTATTCCTAATACTACTACCACTACTGCCACAATTGCTACTACTACTGCTGCTTCCACTATAGCTACTTCTGCTTCGACTACCACTACAACCGCTACTACGCCTACTTTTGCTACTACTACTTCTACTACTACTACCACCACTACTACTACTGCTAATATAACTATTGCTAGTACTACGACTAGTACTACGGCTAATATTGCTACTACCGCTAGTACTGCGACTACAACTAGTACTTTTACTTTCAATGCTGCTACAAATACTACTACTACTGCTACTACCACTATGACTACTACTACTACTATTACAACTGCTACTATAGCTGTGGATGCTACTGCTACTACCATTACTACTACAACTACTACTGCGATAACTATTACTACTATTGCAACTACTACTGTTACTAATGCAACTACTACTACTATTTCTACTATTACTACTATTACTACTATTACTACTACTGTTGCAGCTAATGCTACTACTGCTACTACTAATACTACTACTAAGACTATTACTACTTCAACTACTAGTACTTCTACCACTGCTAATGCTTCTACTACTACTACTACTAGTACTGCTGTTGTTGCTACAACTACTACTACAATAGCAGCTACTACAATTACTACTACTACAACTACCACCACTACCACTGCTACTTCTACCACAACTGTTGCTGCTACTACTACTACTGCTACTGATAATGCTACTATTGCTACTACTGCGGGAACTACTACTACTACTAATACTGCAACTACTAATATTATTGCTACTACTACTACAACTTCTACTATTATTGCTACCACTTGTACTACCACCTCTCATACTACTACTAATACTGTTCCTACTACCACTTGTACTACCACCTCTCATACTACTACTAATACTGTTACTACTACCATTTCAACTACTACTGCGACTACAATTATAGTGACTGCTACAACTACGACACCTATTACTACTACTATATCTACTAATAGTTCTATTATTGCAACTACTACTACTTCTGTTACTACAACAACTACTACTGCTACTGCTACTACTACAACTACTATTACTACCGCTATTATTCTTTTGGTACTACTACCATCACTACTACTACTATTGCTACTACTACTACTACTAGCACTACTACTACTACTACAACTAATGCTACTACTACTACTACTACTAGTACTACGATTGCTACTACCGCTACTGCTGTAACTTCTACAATGGCTACCATTACTACTGCTATAACAGCTTCCACTACTACTACTATTGCTACTACTAAGACTAATACATTTGTTACAGCTACTGGTGCAATAACTGTTACTATTACTGCTGTTGCTGCTACTGCTACTGCTACTACTACTCCTACTACTACTACTACTACTACTACTACTACAGCCACCTCCACTAGTTCTGCTACTACTATGACTACTCCAGATACAACCACTGCTGCTACCACTATTACTGCTACTGCTGCAACTACTAATACTATTGCTACTACTACTTTTGTTACAATTACATCTACTTTTACTTCGACTACCACTACTATGACTTCTTTCGCTACTACTACTGCTGCTGCTTCCATTGCTACTACTAGCACAACTATGACTACTACTACTACTACTAATCCAAATACTACTACTACTAATACTACTACTACTACAACAACAACTACTACTGCTATTGCTACTGCTACTACTTCAACTACTACTGTAGTTACTACTTCAATTACTACTGCTACACTACTCCTGCTATAACAACAACTACTACTACCGCTACTACTGCTATTGCTGCTACTACTACAGCTGTTGCTGCTACTGCTACCACTACTACTTCAACAACAACTACTACTACTCCTAATACTGCTAATGCTAGTACTACAACTACTAAAACAACAACTACTACGATCGCTAATACTTCTACTACTGCAATTACTACTACTAGTGCTACTACTTATACTTTTGCAACTATTGCAACTGTAATTACTACCACTAATTACTACTACTACTACTACTGCTGCTACTACTATTACTACTACAACTGCAGTTGCTACTAATCCAAATATTGCTGCTACTACTACTACTATTATTACTACTACTATTGTTGCTGCTGCTCTTATTGCTACCAATGCTACTACTGCTACTATAACTACAACTCTTACTGCTACTTCTACTAGTACTATGACTATTACTACTATGACTACTACTAGTACTGCTACTGCTGCTGCAACTACTACTACTACTACTAATGCTACTACTACTGCTGCTGTTGCTACTACTACTACTTCTACAACTGCAATTGCTACTAATCCAAATATTGCTACTACTACTACTACTACTACTACTACTACTACTACTACTACTACTACTAATACTACTACTACTACTAGTAATACTACTGCGACTGCTACTACTTCTACATCTAATACTTCTACTACAAGTACTATTACTACTACTTCTAATGCTAGTACTACTACACCACTATTACTTCTACTACTATTGCCACAACTATTACTGCTATACCACTACTGCTACTACAACTACTACTACTTTTAAAACTATTACTACTACTACTACAACTTCTACCAATACTTCAGCCACCACATTTACTACTACTTGTGCTACATCTACTATAACTACTACTAATAATACTAGTAGGAGTAGTAGGAGTAGTAGTGAAGTAGTAGGAGTTTGAGTAGGAGTAGTAGTAGCAGTATTAGTAATAGAAGTAGTATCAGTAGTAGCAGTTGTAGCAGCAGCAGCAGCAGCAGCAGTAGTACTAGTAGTAGTAGTAGCATTAGGAGTAGTAGTGGTAATACTAATAATAGTAGTAATAATAGTAGTAGTATCAGTAGTATTGGGAGTAGTAGTAGAAGTAGTAGGAATAGTAGTAGGACTAGTAGCAGTTGTAGCAGTTGTAGTAGTTGTACGTGTCGGAGGTGTGGTAGGAGTAGGAGTTGGAGTAGGAGTGGCTGTACAAGTTGTAATACTAGTAGTAGTACTAGTAGGAGTAGTAGTAGCAGTAGCAGGAGGAGTAGTAGTAGTGGTAGCAGCCGCAGCAGGAGTAGTAGTATTATTAGTAGTCATTCTAGTCATAATAGTAGTATCAGTAGTAGTAGAAGTAGTAGTAGTAGCATTAGTACTAGTAGTGGTATTAGTAGCAGTAGTTATAGTAGCAATAGTAGTTGTGGTAGTAGTAGTAGTAATAGTAGGAGTAATAGTTATAGTAGTAGGTGAAGTAGTTGTAGAGGTAGTACTAGTAATAGTAGTGTAGTCGTAGTATTAGTAGTAGTAGTAGTCATTGTAATAGTACTAGTAGTAGTAGTAATGGTAGTATTAGTAGTAATAGTAGTAGTAGTAGTCATAGGTATAGAAGTAGCAGTAGGAGTTGGTGTAGGAGGAGGAGTAGTAGTAGTACTAGTTGTAGTGGTAATAACTGTAGTACAATTAGGAGTAGGGCTAGGAGTAGTACTAATAGCAGTAGGAGTAGGAGTTATAGTAGTAGTGGTAGGAGCAGGAGCAGGAGTAGTAGTAGTACTAGTTGTTGTTGTTGAAGCACACGTAGTATTATTAGTAGTAGGAGTAGTAGTTACTGTAGGAGTTATAGTAGTAGTCATTGTAATAGGGGTTGGTGTAGGAGTATGGATAGTAGTAGTAGGAGCAGGGGTAATTGTAGTAGTGGGAGTTGTTTTTGGAGTGAGCGTAGAAGTAGTAGCAATAGTATGAGTAGGAGTAGGAGAAGTAGTAGTAGTAGCAGTAGTAGCAGTAGCAGGAGTAGGAGTAGGAGAAGTAGTAGTAGCAGTAGTAGCAGTAGCAGGAGTAGGAGTAGTAGAAGTAGTTGCTTGGGCAGGAGTAGGAGTAATAGTAGTAGTTGTTGTTGTTGTTGTTGAAGTAGAAGTAGTATTAGTAGTAGTAGTTATAGCAGTAGTACTATTAGTTATATTTGTAAGGGTAGGAGTGGGTGTAATAGTAATTGGTGTAGTGGTAGTAGTAGTAGTAGTAGGATTAGTAGTAGCAGTAGGAGTTTGAGTAGAAGTGGCAATACAACTTATTGTAGTTGTACTAGTAGTAGTAGTAGTAGTAGTAATAGCAGCAGTAGTAGTACTAGTAGTAGCAGGAGTAGTAGTAGTAGTTGCAGTAGCAGTAGCAGTTGTAGTATTAGTGGTCATTATCGTAGTAGTAGTAGTACTAGTAATAGTAGTAGAGGTAGCAGTAGTAGTGTTAGTACTAGTTGTAGTATTAGTAGTAGTAGTTGGTGTAGTAGTAGTAGTAGTAGTAATAGCAGTAGTAATAGTTATAGTAGTGGGAGTAGTAGTTGTAGAAGTAGTACTGATAGTAGTAGTAGTAGTAGTAGTACTAGTAATAGTAGTAGTAGAAGTAGTCATTGTAATAGTACTACTAGAAGTAGTAATATTAGTGTTAGTAGTAAAAGTAGTAGTAGTAGTCATAGGTATAGAAGTAGCAGAAGGGGTTAGAATAGTACCAGTAGTTTTAGTTGTACTAGTTGTAGTAACTCTTGCAGTAGTATGAGTAGGGGTAGGACTAGGAGTAGTATTAGCAGTAGTAGGAGTAGGAGTTGTAGTAATAGTGGCATGAGCAGGAGCAAGAGTCGTAGTAGTAAGAGTAGCAATTGCAGTAGTAGTAGCAGAAGAAGCATTGTACTAGTAGTAGTAGTAGTAGTAGTAGCAGCAACAGCAGCAGTAGTAGTATAGTAGTAGTAGTAGGAGGAGGAGGAGGAGCAGCAGTAGTAGTAGTAATAGTATGAATAGTAGCACTTTTAGTGTGGTAGCAGAAGTAGTTATTGTAGTAGGTGTAGAAGTAGTAGTAGTAGTTGCAGCTGCAGCAATAATGGTAGTTGTTGTATAAGTAGTAGCAGTAGCAGTAGCAATAGTAGTAGTAGTAGTAGTGGTATTAGTAGTAGTAGTAGTAGTACTAGTAATAGTAGTAGTTGTAAAAGTAGGAGTACAAGTCGTAGGAGTTGTACTAGTGGAGTAGTAGTTGTAGCAGTAGTAGGAGTAGTTGCAGTTGTAGTACTAGTAGTAGCATTAGTTGTGGCAGCAATGCTGTAGTACTTATAGTTGTAGTAGTAGTGGTAGTAGTAGCAGTAGTAGTAGTAGTAGTAGAAGTAATTGTAGGAAGTGTAGTGGTAACAGTAGTTGTAGTATTAGAACTAATAGTAGTAGCATCAGTAGTGGTATTGGTACTATTGTTAGTTGTAGTAGTAGTAGGAGTTGGAGTAAGAGTAGTCATAGAAGTAGTAGTAGTTGTAGGAGTAGTAGTAGTAGCAGTAGCAATAGTGGGAGTACGAGTAGTAGTAGCACGAGTAGGATTAGGAGTAGGAGTAGCAGTAGAAGTAGTAGTAGTAGTAGTAGTAGTAGCAGTGGTAGTAGTAGTTGGACTAGTATCAATAGTATTTGGAGTAGGAATAGTTGGAGCAGGGGTAGTATTAGTTGGAGTAGTAGACGTACTAGTACTAGTAGTTGTTGTAGTAGTAGGAGTAGGAGTAGTTGCAGTAATAGTGGGAGCAAGAGTAGTTGTAGTAATAATACTAATAGTAGTAGTTGAAATAATAATCGTAATAGTAATAGTAATAATATTAGTAATAGTATTAGTAATAGTATGAGTAATACTAATAGTAATAGTAGTTGTAATAGTAATAGTAATAGTAGTAATATTAGTTGCATAGTAGTAGTAGCAGTAGTACTGCGAGTTGTAGGAGTATGAGTAGTATTAGTAGGAGTAGTAGTAGTTGGAGTATTGATAGTAGTTGTAGTAGTTGGAGTAGCTGTAGCAGTAGGAGTAGTCGTTTCAGCAGAAGGAGTAGGAGTAGTAGTAGCTGGAGCAGCAGCCGTAGTAGTAGTAGTATAGCTACTACTACAACAACAACTACTACTGCTACTACTCGTACTATAGCTACTACTACTACTGTTACTACTATAACTACTATTGCTACCACTACTACTACAACTATTACACCTACTACTACTGCAACTCCTACAACTACAATTACTACTCCTACTACTACTATTTCAACTACTACTACTATTTCAACTACTACTACTACCACCACTACTACTACTACTTTTGTCTCTATTCCTAGTCATAGCACTACTACTACTACTAATCCTACTACTACAAATGCAACAACTACTGCTGCGGGTACTCCTACAACTGCTACTACTACAACAACTACTACTACAGCTACTACTACGAATATTACTTCTACTACTACTCCTACAACAACTATTACTACAACTACTACTATTGCTACCACTGCTACTTTGACTACGACTACTATCGCTGCAACTATTGCTCCTACTGCTACCACTACTGATACTACTACTACTACTACTACTCTAACTACTATTGCTCCTACTACTGCGACTACTGCTATAACTACTACTACTACTACTTCAACTCTAGTGCTACTACTACAACTACTTCAACTACTAGTGCTACTACTACAACAACTACTGCTGCTGCTACTACTACTACTATTACTACTACTAGTAGTACTATAGTTACTGCTACTACTACTACCACTTCTTCTACTTTTGCTACTACCTCAGCTACTTTTGCTAGTACTACTCGTACTACAACTTTTGCTACTACTACTACTACAACAACTACTTCTATTACCACTACTACTACTACCACTTCTTCTACTTCTGCAACTGCCGCAACTGCTACAACAACAACTACTACTATAGCTACTATAGCTTCAATCACTATTGCTCCTATTATTTCTACATCTTCTACACCTATTGCCAGCACTACTACTACTACTACTACTACTACAACTTTTTCTACTACTACTATTACTATTACTACCTCTACGGATACCCATGCTGCTACTGCTACTACTGCCGCAACTACTGGTACTACTAATACCATTATTACTAGTACTACTTTTGTTGCCGTTGCTACTGCTACTTCTGCTCCTCCTCCTTCAACTACTACGACTAATACTACTACTAGTACTACTATTACCATAACTTCCCCTACCACTCCTATTGCTGCTACTATTGCAACTACTCTTGCAATTGCTACTATTACAACTACTACTACTGCGGCTACCACTACTGGCACCACCAACACGACTACTACTAGTAGTAATCATATTACTATATCTACTGCTACCTCTACTGTTTCCCCTCCAACTACTACTACTACTGCTACTACTACTACAACAACAACAACTACAACTACTCCTACTACTTCTACTACTATTGCTACTACCGCCACTAATGCTATTACAACAACTACTACTACAACAACTACTACTACCACTACTACTACTCCAACTAATGCTACGACTGCTACAGCAACTACTGCTACTCCTACTATTACTTTGACCAACACCACCACCACTACTACTACAACAACTACAACTGCTGCTGCAACTACTACTCAACTATTCCTGCTCCTAGTCCTACTATTACAACATCTACTCCTACTACTACAAATACTACCACTGCTACTACTGCTTCAACTCCCATTACTCCTACTACTCCTACTATCACCACTACCCCTAATCCAACAACTACTATGCCAATTACTACTACTACAACAAATACTACTAGTAGTACTATTCCAACTACTTGTATTACAACCACTTCCACTACTACTAATCCTACTACAAGTCCCACTCCAATTCCTACAACTACTTCTACAACTACTTCTCCTTCTAGTACTACTACTACTATTACTACAACAACAACTACTACAACAACTCTTACTGCTACAACTACTCCTACTACTGCTAATACTACTAGTACTACTAGTCCTAATACTCCTACTACAACTGCGACTACAACTATTTTACTACTACTACAACTCCTCCAACTAGTACTGCTACTACCGCTGCTGCTCCTACTACTACTACCACTACTACTACTACTACTACTATGACTATGACTACTATTACTTCTTCTTCTACTACTACGACTACTATTACTACTACTACTGCTACTATTATTGCTACTACTACTACTACTACAACTACTACTCCTACTACTACTACTACTTCGACAACTACTGCTAGTACTACTACTATGACAAATGCAACCAATATTACTATTACTGCTATCATTGCTACAGCTACTGCTACTAGTACTACTGCGACGCCTACTCCTCCTTCTCCTCCTACTACTACTACAACTATCACTATTACTAATACTATCGCTAGTGCTACTACTAATACTACTGCTACTAGAGCTACTACTACTACTACTACTAGTGCTACTACTACTACTACTACTAGTGCTACTACTACTACAACTACTACTAGTGCTACTACAGCTACTACTGATACTACTGCTACTACTCCAACTATTGCTACTACTCCTATAACTTTTACAACTATTGCTACTGCTGCTACAAGTAATACTACTCCTTCAACGGCTACTGCCGCTACTACAACTACTACTACTGCTGCTGCTACAACAGTTACTACTACTGCTCCGATTACTTCAAGTGCTACTACTATAACTTTTACGACTACAACTATTGTTGTTGTTGCAATAACTATTTTGACTACCACTAATACTGCTATTATTTTTGATACCACCACCACCACTACTACTTGTACTACAACTATTGCTAGTACTACTTCTTCTACTGCTACTACTCTTGCAAATGCTTCTACTAATACTTTTATGGAAATTTTTGCAGCTGTTACTAGTACTGCTGCTGCTACTACTACTACAACAACTACTATTGCTACTCCAGCTACTACAGCTACACGTACTATAATTACAACTACTACCACAACTTCTTCAACTACTACTAAAACTACTACTACTAGTCCTCCTACAACCATAACAACTACTACAGCTACTACTACTACTACAATAGTTACTGCTGCTACTATTGCTACTCCTACTTGTAATACTACTACTACTACGACTTCTATTACTATAGCTACTACTAGTACGGCTACTACTACTGCTACTTCTACTGCAACTACTACTACTCCTCCTCCTCCTATACTACTATTGCTACTATGATAACTATTGCTAATACTACTACTACTACTACTACTACTATTGCTATTAATGCTGCTGCAGCAACTGCAACTGCTACTACAACTGATAATACTACAACTACTGACAGTACTGCGGCTACTTCTACTACTCCAACTGCAACTACCACTACTAATGCTGCTACTACTACTAATACTGCTACAACTATGTCCTCTCCTCCTCCTACTACCACCGCTGCTACAACGACTACTGCTACTACAACTACTACTACTACTTCTTGTTCTTCTACTACTAGTACTATTATTACTACTACTTCGACTTCTACAACTACTACAACTATGACTACTACTACTTCTACTATGGTTAATGCTACTACTAGAACACCTGCTACTACTACTACTTCTACTGCTATGATTGCTACTATTGCTATTACTACAGCAACTACTACAACTACTGTCGCTACTAATATTACTATTAATACTAATGTTGTTGCTACTATTGCTACTACACTGCTACACCTTCGACTACTACTACAACTACAACTGTTGCTACTGCTACTACTGTTACTGCTATTGCTAATACTATTACCACATCTACTGCCACTTCAAAAAATATTGCTTCTACTATTACTACTATTACTACTATTATTCCAACTAATGCTTGCACTGCTACTCCAACTACTACAACTACTACTACAACTATTGCTAATACTTGTACTACTACTCTAAACACTACTGCTACTACTACGACTTTTATTCCTACTACTACTATTACTTCCACTTCCCCTATAATCACAACTTTTACTACTTCTCCTACTACTACCACTGCTTCTGCTACTACTACTACTACATCTACTTCTTCTTCTACTACTGCAACTGCTACTACTACTGTTACTACTATGACTGCTACAATAACTACAGCTACTACTATTTCTATTACTACGGCTACAACTACTACTGCTACCACTACTACTACTACTACTACTACTCTGATTACTTCTACTCCTAATAGTACAAGTGTCACAATGGCAACTACTACTTCTACTACTTGTGCTGCTATTGCAAGAGCTGCAACTGCTAAAACTACTACTACTACTGCTACTGCTGCTTCAACTATTGCAACTACTGTTGCCACTGCTACTACTACTATCGCTCCAACTACTATTACGACTCCTAATACAACTAATGCTTCTTCTTCAACTACTGCTACTTCTAGTACTACTTCCGCAATTACTACTAATACTATTACAACAACAACTACTACTATAACGACTATTGCTACTACTACTACTACTGGTACTACGACTGCTACTACTGCTGCTATGGTTGCCACAACTGCTGCTACTGCTAGAACAATTGCCACTACAACTGTTAGCATTACTACTACTACTACTACTACTATTACAACTACTACTTCTACTACTCTACTATTTCTGCTACAAGTACTACTACTCCTACTACGGTTACTACTACTATTCCTTCTAACACTATAGTTCCAACTACTATTACTGCTACAACTAGTATTGCTGCTAATACGACTATTACAACTACTACTTCTACTGCTACTACTTCTACTGCAACTTCCCCTACTATTGCTGCTACTACTACTTCAGCTACGATAGCCACGACTGCTATAATAGCTACTACTGCAACTACGGCCACTACTACTACTACTACGACTACTACTACGACTACTACAATTGCCACTACAACAACTACTATGATAGCTGCTACTACAACTACTGCTACTACCACTACTTCAACTGGTACTAATAGTACTACTAACACTATTGCTACTACTACTACAACTACTACTACAAATACCACGGCTACTACTACTACTACTGCTACTTCTTCAACTACTCCTACTACTACTGCTACTACTACTACTAGTAGTAGTGTTACTGCTACTACTTAAACTATTGCTACTACTGCTACTACTGCTACTCCTACTTCTACTACTACTACTTCTACTACTACTACTACTATTACTCCAACCGCTACTACAATGACTCTGATTACTACTACTGCTATAGATATTACTTTTACCACTACTCTAATGACAACAATTACAACTACTACTATTGCTGCTGCTAATGCCACAACAACAACAACAACAACTACTACTCCTCCTACTACAACAGCTACTACTACAACTATTACAACAACTACTACTACAACTACTACTTCTCCTACTGACTCTACTACTGATGCTGCTACTCTTACTTCACTTCTACTACAACTACCGCTACTAACACCACTACTTCTCCTACAACTACAACTATTACTACAAATAATACTACTACTGCTACTATAACAACTACTGAAACTTCTCCGACTACTACCACTACTACTCCTGCTACTACTACTACCACTAATATTGCCACCACTACTACTTCAACTACTACTTCTCCTCCTGCTGCTACTACTTCTACTACTACTGCTGCTAGGACAACTGCTACTTCCCCGACTACTACTTCTACTACTCCTATTGCTACCGCTACTGCAGCTACTATTTCTACTACTACTACAAAAACTGCTGCTACTACTACTAGTGCCACTGCTGTTGCAACAACAACAACTACTACAACTACTGCTCCTCCTACTATCACAACTACTAATACCGCTACTACAACAACAACAACAACTACTATTGTTACTATTAGTACTACTTCTACTACTACTACTGCTATTACTGCTACTATAGCACGTACCACTTCCACTACTACCACCGCTTCTGTGGCAACTCATACTACTACTCTGACTACGACTACTAATACTCTGACTGCTACTGCTACTACTACTACTCCTCGTGCTACTACTCCTACTCCTACACCTTCTGCTCCTACTGCTACTTTACTTCTACTACTACTACTATTTCTACTACTCAGGCTACTACCACTACCACTACTACTACTAATACAACAACAACTACTACCACTACTATAGCTACTATTGCTGCTACTACGACTATTACTTCTACTACTACTACTACTACTACTACTACTAATACTACTACTACTACTAATACTACTACTACTACTACGACTACTACTACTTGTACTACTACTACTACTACTACTTCTACTACTACTACTACCACTACTACTTTGACTACTACTATTACTTCTGCTACTACTACTACTACTACTACTACTACTACTACTCTTACTACTACAACCACTATTTCTACTACTACTACTACTTTTACTACAATTATTGCGACTGCTACTACTACGCCTTTACTACTACATGTTCTGCTGCTGCTACTGCTACTACTAATGCTACTACTACTACTACTACTACTTCGGTAAATACTGCCATTACTACTACTACAACAACTATTACAAGAACAACAACAACTACTACTACTACAGCTACTGCTATGGTGGCTACGACGGCTACTAATTCTACTACTTCTACTACTACTTCTACTTCTACTACTATTGCTACTACTACTATTACTATTACTACAGCCACAAATATTACAACTGCTACTGCTACTACTACAACAACAACTGTAACTAGTACTAATACTACTACTGCTTCTACTACTACAACTACTTTTGCTACTACTACTGTTACTACTACTACTACTACTACTACTACTACTATTGCTGCTGCTGCTGCTACTATGACTTTTACTACTACCATTACTACTAGTTCTACTACAACTACAACTACAACAACAACAACTACTACTACTACAACAACAACAACTACTACTACTAGTGCTACTGCTGCTGCTACTACTACTACTACTTCTGCTACTACTCCTCCTCCTCCTCCTCCTCCTCCTCCTCCTCCTACTACTACTACTACTACTACTACTACTACTACTACTACTACGACAACTACTACTATTCCTACTCCAACTCCGACGCCTACTAATACTCCTACTCCTACTACTAGTCCTACTACTAATACTACTATAACAACTACTTCCACTAGTATTGCAACTACTACTTCTGCTACCACACTACTTCTGTTGCTGCTACTAGTACTACTACTACTACTCCCATTAGAACTGCTACTACTACAACTACTACTACTATAGCTATTACTACTTCTATTGCTACCGCTACTACAACTACTGCTACTACTGCTACTGCTACTACTACTACTGCTACAACTGCTACTGCTATTGCTACAGCTACTCCTACTACTACTCCTACTGTACTGCTACTTTTATTGCAGCTGTTGATACTAATACTACTGCACCTACAAACACTATTATTGCGACAACAACAACAACAACAACGTCTACTATAGCTAATACTATTATTGCTACAAATAATACTATTGCAACTACTACCACTACTACTGCTGCTGCTACTACTACAAGAAGTATTGCTGCTACTTCTTGAACTACTACTACTACTGCTACGACTACTACAACTAATATTACGGCCACTACGGCAACTGTTGCTACAACAACTACTACTACTGCTACTACTGCAACTACTACTACTATGATTACTCCTACACCAACTCCTACTCCTACTACTACTACTACTACTACTACTACTACTACTACTATATCCACTACTACCACTACCGCTACTACAATAACAATAACTACTACTACAATAACTTCAACTACAACTACTACTACATCTGGTACAGCAACAACAACAACTACTACCACTAGTGCTATTACTGCCACAACAACCACTACTACCACTACTACTGCTACTACTATCACTACTACTACTCCTACGACTACTGCTACTTCTACTGCGACTATAATGATGACAAAAACAACAACAATAACACAACAACAACAACAACAACAACTACTACTACTCCTACTGCCACTACTACGATAGCTTCCATGACTACTAATAATACTATTTCTACTACTACTACAACTGCTACTTTTGTAACTATCACTACTACTACTACTACTACTGCCACTATTACTACTACTACTACTACTACTACACCTACAACAACAACAACAACAACAACAACAACTACTAATACTACTACTACTACAACTACAACTGCTACTACTACTACCACAACTACTACTCCCATAACTACTACTAATGCACCAACAACTACTCCTCCTCCTCCTCCTCCTACTACCACAACTACTACTACTCCAACTAAAACTCCTAATCCTACACTTATTCCTACTACAACTCCTACGACAATGACCACTACTACTACTGCAACAATAATAACTTCTTCTTCTTAGAGTACTACTTCTACAACAACAACAACTACTACTATTCCTGGTATTACTACAGCTACTACTACTACTACAACAACAACTACTATGCCTAGTGCTACCACTACTGCTACTAATCCAAACACTCCTACTAGTACTACTACCACTAGTACTTCTCTTACTACTACTACTACTAGTACTACTACTACTACTTCTGGTACTACTACTACGACTACTAGTACTCTTGCTGCTGCTGCTGCTACTAGAACTGCTACTACAACAACTTCTACAACTACTACTAGCTCTTTTGCAACTTCCACTATCATTACTACTACTACAACAATTACTACTACTACTGCTGCTGCTACTACTACTAGCACTTCTACTACTGCTTCTACTACCACTACTACCACTACTACTACGACAACTACCACTACTACTGCTACTGCTTCTACCATTATTACAACAACTACTACTACTATTACTACTACTGCTGCTTCTACTACTACTCCTACCATAGCTACTACTATTACAAAAACTAATTCTAATACTACTACTATAACTACTACAACTTCTACTGCCACTCCTATTACTTCTGCTATTACAACTACTACCACTAGTACTACTACTCCTACTACAACCACAATAACTACTACTACTACTATCGCAACTAATTCTAATGCTATAATAGCTAATATTGCAAATTACTATTATTTCTACTCCTACGACTGCTAGTGCTGCTACTGCTACCACTACTATTACTACAACAACAACTCCTACTGCTGCTACTACTGCAACTGCAACTCCTGCTACTACTTCTACTACCCCTACTTCTATTACTACTACTACTACTACAACTACTACTACTAGTACTTCAACTACTACTACTACTACTACAACTACTACTAGTACTTCAACAACAACAACAACAACAACTACTTTTACTACAAACAACTACTGCAAGTAGTAGTGGTACCACAACAACAACTACTACAACAACTACTTCTACTGTTACTATCGCTATTACTATTACTACTACTAACAACACTACTGCTGCTGCTACTACTCGTACTACTACTAATACTACTACTTTTGCAACTACTAGTACTACTACTACTACACCTATTGCTACAAGTAATAATACTACTACTACTACAATTATTACTACTACTATTGCTTCTACTCCTTCTACTACTATTACTACAACAACTACTACTACAACCACTACTGCTACTGCAATGACTACTACTACTACTTCTATTACTACAACAACTACTGCTATCACTACTATTACTATTACTACTACTAGTACTACTTCCACTAGTAGTACTACTACTATTACAAATACCACTAATACTACTGCTACTATTGCTACCACTACTACCTCCACTACTACTTCTACTCCTAATACTACTACTAGTACTGCTACAACTACTATTACTACTACTGCTGCTACTAGAACTACAACTTCTATGACTATTACTATTACTACGACTACAACTACTATAACTACTGCTACTACTACCACGCCTACTACTTCTGCTACTACTAGTCCGATTCGACCTCCTACTCCTACTATTATTCCAAATACTACTACTTCTATTACTGCTACTATGACTTTTCTTGCTGCTACTACTACTACTAGTAATACTTGTTCAACTACTACTACTACTACTACTACTACTACTACGACAGCAACTACTACTACTTCTACTACTGCTACTGCTACTTCTTCTTTTACTTCTACTACTACTGCCACAACTGCTGCTACTACTACTTCTACTACTACGACTTCTGCCACTCTAATTACTACGGCTACTACTACTACTGCTCCTAGTACTAGTAGTATTTCTCTTGCAAAAACTACTATTGCTACTACTACTGCTGCCACCGCTAATGTTACAACAACTACTACTACTGCTGCTGCTACTATTATTAATTCTACTTTTGCTACTGCTACTGTTAGTACTACTGCTGCTATTACTACTACTACTACTACTACTACTACTACTACTACTACTACTATACAATTACAACAACTACTACAACCACTAATCCTACTTCTACTACAAATACTAATACTACTACTACTGCCACTAAGCTTACTGCTACTACTACTACTGCTAATAGTACTACTACTTCCACTAATCCTACTATTGCTCTTAATACTCCTACTACAACTTACGTTACTACTACTACTACTACTACTATAACTACTAATACTGCTACAACTATAGCTACTACTAGTACTACTACTCCTACAACAACAACTACTACGACTACTCCTGCTACAACTACTTCAATGACAAGTAAAACAACTACTCCTGCTACAACTACACGAATTACAACTGCTAGTACCACTACACTACAACTATAACAACTTCTACTACTACAATAACAACTACTACTCCTACTACAAGTTCTACTACTACCACTACTGCTACTGCTACTACTACTACTACTACTACTCCTGCTACTACTACTCTTGCTACTAGTACTGCTACTTAAACAACAACAACAACTTCTACTGCTACTACTTCCACTACTACTACTACTTCAACAACTTCGTCTATTGTTACTACTGCTGTTAATAGCACTACTACTAGCACAACTACTACTGCTACCACAACTACAACTAGTACTTGTACTACTACTACCACTACTATTGCTACTACTAGTGCTACTACTACTACACCTATTGTTACAAATAATACTATTACTTCTACTACTACTACTACTACTACTACTACTACTTTTCTTACTACTACTATTAGCACAAGTACTACTACTATATCCACTACTCCTAATATTGTGATTACTATTACTACTACCACTTCTGCCACTGCCAATATTGCTGCTTCTTCTACTGTTGTTACTGCTACTACGTCTATCGCTACTCTTACTAGTACTCCTTTGACTACTACTACTTCTCCTACTACTACTATTACTGCTCCTTCGGCTCCAGTTACTACCCCTACTTCTACACCTTTTATTATTACTACTGTTACTACTGTTACTATTTGTACAACTTCAACTACAACTACTATCACAACTACTTCTACTACTACTGCTGCTGCTACTAGTGCCACTACTACTACTACTACTGCTACTACTACCGCTACTATTGTTGGTACTACTGCCACTCCTACTACTACTGCTATTACAACAACAAATACTACTACTGCAGCTGTTGCTACAGATGCTTCTCCTATACTACTACTTCTACTACTACTACTACTATTACTAAGACTACGACTACTACTACTGCTACTACAACAACTACTACTACTCCGCCTCCTACCGCTTCTACTACAACTGCTACTACTACTACAACAACAACTACTACTACCACTACTACTACTACTCATACACCAACTCCTACTACTACTAGTGCTACTGCTACTACTACTACTCATACACCAACTCCAACTAGTACTACTCCTACTATAACTACTACTACTTCTGCTACTAGAATTACAACTACTCCTATTCCAACTGCTACTATTATCACTACTATTACTATTACTACTACTAGTACTACATCTGCTACTACTACTACTACTGCTACTACTACTACAACTATTACTAAATACTAGTACAACTACCCCTGCCACTACTACTACTACTATTGCTACCGCTACTACCTCCACTACTACTTCTACTCCTAATACTACTACCATTACTACTGTTGCTGCGACTATAACTACAACTACTATGACAACTACTATTACTATGACTACAACAGCTATAGCTATTGCTACTACAACCACTCCTACTACTTCTTCCACTACTACTCCAACTCAAACTCTTACGGCTACTAAGACTTATGTTGCTGCTACTACTACTACTAATACCACTTCTACTACTACTACTGCTGCTGCTACTACTAGTTCTACTACTACTATAGCTGCAACTACTACTACATCTTCTACTACTACTATTACTGCCAGAACTACAGTAGCTACTACTTCTGCTACCACTACTCCTGCTACTACTATTACTACTGCCACTACTGGTCCAACTACTACTAGTATTTCTTCTGCTACAACTACTACTGTGACTATTACTGCTGCCAATGCTACTGCTACAACAACTACTACTAATACAACTACTACTGCTACTGCTACTACTGTTGCGGCTGCTACTACTTCTAGTCCTACAACTACTACTGCTACAACTAGTAATTACACTATTATGACTACTACAACTACTTCTCCTGCAACTACTACTACTACAATTACTACCACCACTACTACTACTACTACTACTACTACTACTACCACCACCACTAATCCTACTACAACTACTACTACTACTACCACCACTAATCCTACTACTACTACAATTATTGCTACTACTACTACTATTGCTACTACTACTACTGCTAATATTGCTCCAACAACATACACTACTACTACTATTACTGCTACTACTATGACTATTAATACAGCTACAACTAATGCTACTACTACTACTATTGCTACTACTACTACTGCTCCAGCTACTATTAGTATTTCTCCTCGTACAACTACTACTGCTACTATTACTGTTGCCGCCACTACTGCTACAACAACTACTACTACTACAGCTACTACTACTTCTGCTGCTACTACTACTGCTGTTACTACTATTAATTCTACTATTATTATTACTACTACTACTACTACTACTACTACTACTACTACCACTCTAGCTACCACTACTACTACCACTTATCCTACTTCTACTAGTAATACTACTACTACTACTACCGCTAATCCTACTACTACTGCTACTGCTACTACTACTACTACTACTACTACTACTACTACTACTACTACAACTATTACTGCTATTACTACTACCACCACTAATCCTACTACTACCATTAATACTACTAGTACTACTTACACTACCACTACTACTTTTGCTACTACTATGACTACCAATACTGCTACAACTACTGCTACATCTACAACAACTACTACTACAACTACTACTACTACTGCTGCTACAACTACTTCAATGACAAGTACTATAACTACTTCTGCTACTACTAGACCTACTACAACAACAACTGCTACTACTACTACCTCTACTACTACTACAACTACTGCTACTACTATTGCACTACTACTACAACTACTTGTACTACTACTGCAACAACAACTACTCCTACTACTAGTACTACTAGTACTACTACTACTATTACTACTACTATTACTACTAGTACTACTACTACCACTTCTACTACTACTACTACTACTCGTCCCACTACTGCAACAATAACTACTACTACTACTTCAACAACTACTTCTATTGTTACTACTGCTATTACTACTACTACTAGTACTACTACTACTAGTACGACGACTACTACTACTACTATTATTACTACTACTATTGCTTCTACCGCTTCTACTACTATTACTAAAGCTACTAGTACTACTGCTGCTACTCCTAATATTGTGATTACTATTGCGACAACCACTACTTCTGCTACTACCACTTCTGCCACTGCCACAGTTGCTGCTACTTCTATTACGGTTACTGCTACTACTGCTACGAGATCTATTGCTACTCCTATTACTCTGCCTCTGACTATTACTACTGCTCCTACTACTACTATTACTACTACTACGACTCTGACTAATACCTCTACTTCTACACCTGTTCCTATTACTACAGTTACTACAACTACTATTTGTACTACTACTACTACAACTACAATTGAAACTACTTCCACCATTACTACTACTACTACTACTTCTGCTACACGTGCCACTACTACTACTACTGCTACTACTGCTACTACTATTGCTACTATTGCCATGCCCACTACTACTGCTACTACTACAATGACAACTACAACAACAGCTGCTGCTACTACTGCAACTCCCACTACTACTACTAAAACTATTACTACTACTACTCCCCCTCCTACTACTTCTACTACAACAAGTACTACTACTACAACTACTATTGCGGTTGTTGTTGCTACTACTACTACTCACACACCAACTCCTACTACTAATAGTGCTACTACTACTACTACTCATACACGAACTCCAACTAGTTCTACTCCTTCTATTACTACAACTACTTCTGTGACTAGGATTACTACTCCTATTACTGAACTATTACTATCACTACTATTACAATTACTACTACAACTACTACAAGTACTTACAATACTACTACAAGTACTTACAATACTACTACAACTATTACTAATGCTACTACTACTACTTCTGCTGCTGCTACTACTACTACTGTTGCTACCGGTACTACCTCCATTACTACTTCTACTCCAAATACTGCTACTATTACTACTACAACTACTATTACTACTACTGCTACTACTATAACTACCACTACTATGAATACTACTATTACTACGACCACAATAGCTATAGCTACTGCTACTACTACCACTCCTACTACTACTACTGCTACTATAGCTACTACTACTTCTGCTACTACTACTCAAACTCGTACTCCTACTCCTACTATTATTCCAAATACTACAACTTCTATTACATATACTATAACTTCTACTGCTGCTGCTTCTACTACTAATACTACTTCTACTACTACTACAAATGCTACTACTACGACTACTACTTCTACTACTACTATTACTGCCACAACAACTGCTACTGCTCCTTCTGCTACCACTATTATTACTACTACTACTATTGCTCCTACTACAACTATTGCTCCTGCTACTAGTAGTATTTTTCCTTCAACAACAACAACTACTACTATTACTGCTGCCACGTCTACTACTACAACAACAACTACTACTACAGTTGCTACTACTACGGCTGCTGCTGCTGCTACTGGTTCTACTGCTTCTACTACTAATGCCACTACGATTAATTCTACTATTACTATAGCTACTACAACTTCTCCTGCTACTACTACTACCACTGCTGGTATTACTACTACTACCACTACTCCTGCTACTACTACTACTACCACCACCACCACTAATCCTACTTCTACTAATAATAATACTACTACTATTGCTACTACTACTGCTACTACGACTACTACTACTACCACTAATCCTACTACTACTGCTAATACAACTACTTCAACTGACACTACTAGCACTACTACTGCTACTACTATGACTACTTATACTGATAAAACTACAACTACGACCACTATTCCTACTACAATTACTTCTATTAGTTCTGCTACAATAACTTCGATAACAAGTGTTAAAACTACTTCAACTACTACTACAGCTGCTACAACTGCTATTTCTACTACAACTACTACTAGCTCTGCTACTGCTACTTCTACTGCTCTACTACTACAACTACTTCTACTACAACAACAACAACTACTATGCCTACTAGTACTACTACTACTAGTAATACTACTACTACTACTAATAGTACTACTAGTAGTGGTACAACCACTACAACTACTCCTACTGCTACTATTACTTCTCCTAATGCTACCACTACAACTACTTCTGCGACTATGACTACTACTACTTCTACTACTGGTACTGCTGCTATTGGTCCGACTTCTACTACAAGTACTACTACTACTACTGCTACTCTTCCTACTACTTCTACTACTGCAACTCTTACAACTGCTCTTGCTACTTCTACTACTTCTAATACTACTACAACTACAACTACTATTACTACTACTACTATTACTACTACTACTTCTACTACTACTGCAACTATTACCACAGATACTACTACTACTACTACTACTATTGCTACTGCAACAGCTACTATTACTACGCCTATACTACCAATACTACAACTGCTACCGCTTCTATTGCTACTAATATTACTACTACTATTGCTGCAACTACTTCTACTACAATTACTACTACTGCTCCTACTACATCTACAACTCCTACTACTGCTATTACTACTGTTATTACTAGTAATATTACAACTACCACTATTGCAACAACCACTCCAGCTACTACTACAACAACAACTACTACTATTTCTACTATTGTTGCTACTACAGCTACTACTTCTATTTCTACTCTTACTACAACAACTACTACAACAACTACTCCTACTACCACTAGTGCAACCACTACCACTGCTTCTACTACTACCCAAGCTCCAACACCAACTCCGTTTACAACTACTACAACTAGTACTACTACTACTTCTACTACTTGTGCGACTACTACCACAACTACTACTATAACAACTTCTGGTACTCTACTGCTACTACCAACACTTCTTCTAGTATTACTACTATTGCTACTACTACTAGTACTACTACTACTGGAACAACCACTACTACTACATCAACTACTACTGTGACTGCCGCTGCGGCTGCAACTCCTACTACTAATACAACTACTCCTACTACAATTTCTACTACTGCTACAATGACTACAACTACTTCTATTACTACTACTACTACTACGACTAATAGTACAAATACAACTACTACTATAATAACTACTTCTACTGAAACTACTACTACTACTATAACTACTACAGTATTACTATTACTGCTACAACTACTAATGCTACAAATGTTGTTGCTACTACCACTATTACTACTACTACACCTATTACTACAAAGAGTACTACTACTACTACTACTATGACTACTATTGCCAATACTACTACTAATACTACAACTTTTGCCACTACTATTACTACTATTACTACTACTACTACAACTATTACTACTATTACTACTACTACTACTAATACTTCTACTACTATTACTACTACTACTATTACAACTATAGCTACTACTCCTACTATTGTGATTACTACAACTGCTACTACTACGAATGCTATTACTACTACAACTACTACTGCACTACTGTTACTAAGACTACTACTACTACAACTACTACTACAACTACTACTACTACTACTACTACTAAAACTAATACTACTACTACTCCTCCTCCTACTACTACTACAAGTATTGCTACAACAGCAACTACTACTTGTATGACTCCGACTACTACTACACATACACCAGCTACAACTCCTAAAACTACACCTATAATTACTTTTGCTACTAGAATTACTACTAATCATATTACTACTACTACTATTACTACTACTACTAGTACTTCTACTACTACTACTACTACTATTACTAATACTTATACTACTACTACTACTACTATGACTACTACAACTACTACTACGACTACTACTGCTGCTGCTACTCTGACTACGACTACTACTTCTACTACTACAACAACTATTAGTAGTAGTACTACTACGACTACTCCTACTATTACTATAAATATGATAACTACTACTACTACTACTACTACAACAACTACTACTCCTACAGCTTCTACTAATCCTCCATATACTACTACTACTACTACTAATGCTACTACTAATACTACAACCAACACACCATCTACTACTGCTTCTTCTACTTCTTCTACCATTGCTCCTGCTGCTGCTACTACAACGACAACTACAACTAATACTATTACCACTCATGCTGGTACTACTACTATGTCCACTACAACTACTACAACAACAACAACAATAAAAATAACAACTATTAACACTACTACAACTACTACTGGGACCACAACTGATACTTATAGTATAATAACATTAACAACAACTACTACTACTAATACTACTTCTACTACTACTGCAACTACTATTGCTACTGCCTCTAGTACTACAACTAGTGCGGCTACTACTACCATAACAATTTATACTAGTACTACTATTACTCCAACAAATGCTACTATTAATACTACTAATGCTCCTGCGACTTCTACAACAACTACTACTACTCCAACTTCTACTACTACTTCCACCCACTAATATTCGACTACTATTACTACTATTACTTCTTCCATTACTACTACTACTACTACTACTGCACTACTATAACTATTACTGCTAGTAATACTACTACTCCAACAACTGCTACTATTACTACTAGGAACTACTGCTACTACTACTACTACTACAACTATTACAATTACTACTATTGCTACTACCGCTCCTACTACTACTATTGCTGCTGCTGCTGCTGCAGCTACTACCACCATGACTTCTACTACTACTACTACTTCTACTACTATTACTATTACTACTACCACTATTGCTGTTGCTGCTGCTCCTACCACTACTACTACTACTTCTACTATTACAACTACTTCTACTTCTAATACTCCTACTACTACTACAACTGTAACTACTACTATTATTAGAACTACTAGTCCTACTACTACTAGTACTACTACTACTACTACTGTTCCTATTCCAACTCCCACTACTTCTACTACTACAACTACTCTTCCTGTTCCAATTCCCACTACTTCTACTGTACTACTCCTCATCGTACTACTACAACTGCTACTACAACTCCTCCTACTACTACTTCCCCTAGTCCAACTCATCCTACAACTACTAGTACTAGTACTACTAATACTACTACTACTGCTGTTGCTGCTATTACCACTACTACTATAGCAACTACTCCTACCACTACTCCTACAACTACTACTACAACTACTGGTAATACTACTACTTCTACTACTACTACTACTACTACTACTACCACCACCATTATGGCTCCTACTACTACTACTACTGCTAATACTACTGCTACTACTACTATCACCACCACCACTACTACTACTCCTACTACTAGTACAATTGCTACTACTACTACTCCTCCTACCACTGCTACTACAACTACAACTACTCCTCCTACTACTAGTACTACTACTACTACTACTCCCACTACTACTCCTTCTCCTACACCAAAAACCACTACTACTCCTACTACTACTATTACTGCTGCTGCTACTAACACTACTACTAAACCTAATAATCCTACAACAAATGTTACTACTACTACTATTATTACTACAACTACTCCTACTGCTAGTACAACTGCTAACACTCCTATTACTTCAACCACTACTGCTATTCCAACACCTTGCCATACTACTAGAAATACTGCTACAACTACTACTACTCCTAGTCCTACAACTCCAACTACTACTACTGCTACTACTCTTACAGCTTCTATTACCCCTATGCCATCTACTACTAGTCCTACGGCTACTCCTACTACCACTCCTACTACTAGTACGACTACTATTACTACAACAACAACTACTACCACTACTACTACCACTACTACAACTACTACTACTACCACCACTACTCCAACTCCAATTCTTACTCCCACTACCACTCATAATACTACTACTACTGCTGCTTCAACTACTTCAACTACTACCGCTACTACTACTACAAGTACTATAACCACTACCAGTACTCCAACTAGTACTACTTCTACTACTCCTACTCCGACCACTACTACTACTGCTGCTACTAATACTACTACTACTAATACTACTACTACTAATACTACTACTACTACTACTACTTTTGCTACTACTACAAATGTTGCTGCCACTAGGACTACTATTACTACAACTATTACAACAAATACTACTACTACTACTACTACCATGACTACTACAACTACAAATACAACAAATACTAATATTACTACCACCACAACTACCACTACTACTACAACAGCTCCAAGTGCTACTACTGCTACTATTAGTACTGATCCTGCGGTTCCTGCTACTACTATTCGTACTACTACTACTGCTGTCGTTGCTATTGTGGCTACTACTACTACTTCTACTACTATCGCAACTATATTATTGCTGCTTCTACTACTAATACTACTATGAAGTCTGCTACTTCTGTTGCAACTACTAGTGATAGAACCACTTGTACTGTTGCTACTACTTCCATAACTACTACTACTAGTACTACTGCTTTTGCTACTAGTGCTACTATTTCTACTACTACTACTCTACTACAAGTACATCAACTATAACTAGTACTACTGTTGCTACAACTATTACTACAACTGCTGCTACTACTATTACTACTACAACTATGACTACTACTACTACTACAACTACTACTACTACTACTACTACTACAACTACTACCACTACTACTTCTCCTACAGTAACCACTACTACTACTTCTCCCACAACTACCACTAATGCTAAAACAAGTTCTACTGTGACTACTAGTACAACTAGTGGTATTACTTCTACCAATTCAACTACTACTACTATTGCTACGACTACTTTACTCTGACTACTGCTACTATGACTACTACTACTAATGCTACAACATTCGCAACCAGTGCTACTTCTTATAATACTAATACTACTGCTACTATGATTGCTACTACTATTACGGCTAATGCTATTGCTACTATGTTTACTACTACATCAACTACTACTTCTATTACTACCGCTACCGCTACTCCTTCTACTACTGCTACTACTACTATTGCTTCTACTACTACCGCTACTACTACTATTGTTGCTGCTACTACCACTACTACTACTACTACAACAACAACAACAACTACTACTAGTAATACTACTGCTACTACTAAAACTACTTCAACTACTACTGTTACTACTCCTACTATTGCTGATACTACTACTACTACTACTGCAACTACTGCTACTACTACTAATACTACTACTATGGCTACAACGGTAACTGCCGTCACTGCTGCAACAGCTACAACAACTACTACTACTAATGCTACTACAACTTACAGCAACTGCTTCTACTAATACTACAACTACTTCTACTCTGACTACTGGCACTACTATTACTACTACTAATGCTACTTCTTATCATGCTAATACTACAGCTACTACTATTACGGTTAGTGTTACAGCTACTATGCTTATTAACACATCAACTACTACTTCTATTACTATAGTCACTACCACTCCTACTACTACTACTACTACTACAACTACTACTGCCGCTGTTGCTACTACTACTACTATTACTACTACTACTAATACTACAACTACTACTACTACTACTACTACTACTACTACTACTACTACTTCTACTACTACTACTACTACTACTACTACTACTACTACTACTACTACTACTACTAATACTGTTGCTACTACTGCAACTACTTCAACTACTACTATTACTACTCCTACTATTGTGGTAGCTACTACTACTACTACTACTGTTATTGCTACTACTGCTACTACTACTGCTGCTACTTTGGCTACTACTGTAACTAGTCTAACTGCTGCAATAAATATAACAACTACCGCTACTAATGCTACTACTACTACTAATCCCACTCCTACTACTACTACTACTACTACTACTACTACTACTACTACTACTACTACTACTACTACTACTACTACAACTACAACTACTACTTCCGCAACTAGTACAACTACTACTACTCTTATTTCTACTTTCCTATTTCTGCTGCTACTGTTGTAGATATTATTGCAAAAACTGCTACTACCCCAACTAATACTACTACCACTACAGCTACTACTAGTACTACAACTACGACTCTGACTGTTACTACTACTACTACAACAACTACTTCTACTACTAGTAGTAGTACTACTACTACTAGCACTGCTGACACTGCTGCTAATACTAATACTACGGCTTTTGCAACAACTACTAAAATAACTACTTCTACTACTAGCATAGCTGACCCTGCTACTGCTACTAAAAATACGGCTTCTACTATTACTACTACTAGAACTGCTGACATTACTGTTGCTACTAATAATACAGCTTCTACTACTACTACTAGCACTACAGCTGCTACTACTTCAACAGCTACTACTGCTACGGCTACTACACTACTACTAATGCCACTATTACAACTACCTCTACTACTACTACTACTACTATTACTACTCCTACTATTACTACTGCTACTCCTACTACTACTCCTCCTCCTCCTCCTCCTCCTCCTACTACTACTAATGCTACTACTACTACTACTACCACCACCACCACCACCACCACCACCTACTCCTACTACTAATGCTACTACTACTACTGCTGCTGCTGTTGCTACCACTATTACTACTACTAATGCAACTACAACTACTAATACTACTACTACTAAGACTACTACTACTTGTACAACTTCTACTACTTAAACTTTTACTACTACTGGTGCTAGTACTTCTATTACTACTCCTGTTACTCCTCCTCCTACTACTACTACTTTTCCTACTACTATTACCTCAACTACTACTACTCCTACTACTACCCCAACTCCTACACCTACTCCTCTTACTACTACTACTACTACTACATATAATGCTACAACTTTTACTACTATTGTTGCTACTACTACTACTATAACTACTACTACACGTATCACTACTAATATGACTGCTACTACTATGACTACTACAACTACTATTACTTATGCCATTGCTACTACTTCTTAGACTACTATTACTTCTACCAATACTACAATTACAAATGCTACAAGTACTTCTCCTAGTACTACCACTACTGCTGGATCTACTACTACTACTGCTACTACTGCTGCTCCTACTACTACTACAACTACTATTACTGCTCCTACGACTACCCATACAGCTACTCCAACTCCTATTACTACTAGTACTACTACTACTAGTACGACTACTACTCCGCGTACTACTACTATGACAACAACTATTAATACTACTTCTACTACTATAATAACTTCTACTACTGCAACGAGTACTACTACTACTACTTCTACTACTACTACTGCAACAAGTACTACTACTATTACTACTACTGCTGCTGTTGCTTTTGCTACTGCTTTTATTACTACTATTGCTACTACTGCTATGACTACTTTTGTTGTTGCTACTGCAACTGCTCCTAATACTACTATTGCTATGACAGCTACTACTACTACAACTGCTATAGCTAGTACTACTGCTGCTGCAACTCGTACTATAACTACTACTACTCCTATACCAAATACTACTACAACGACTACTATAACAACGACTACTGCTACTAGTACTTCTACTACTACTACTACTACAACTACTACAACTAGTACTATTACTACTACTACTACTTGTACTACTACTCCTACTATTACTACTTTTACTACTATGACAACTACTACATCTACTATAATAATAACAACAACAACTACTACAACTACTACTCCTATAGCTTCTGCTAATCCTCCTCCTCCTCCTCCTACTACTACTACACCAACTACTGCAACTTCTTCTACCACAGCTACTGCTGCCACTGCTACTACAACTACTACTACTTCTACTTCTAATACTATTACCACTCGTGCTACTACTACACTATCTACTACAACTACTACAGAAACAACAACAACTACTACTACCACTACAACTACTGCTACTACTACAACAACTACTTTTACTACAATAACAACAACAACAACAACAACTACTACTAATACTACTACTACTACTATCGCTACAACTACTACTACTACCTCTAGTACTACAACTATTGTGACTACTACTACTCTACTACTACTACAACTATTTCTACAAGTACTACAACTACTCCCACAACTAGAACTATCACTACTACCAATACTCCTGCTACTATTACAACAACCACTACTACTACTCCAACTACAACCACCACTACTCCAACTACTACCACCACTACTAAAACTACTACTGCTGTTATTACTTTTATAATTACATACTACTTCTACTACTACCCCTATCGCTAGAATAACCACTTCTCATACTACTACTGATACTACTACTTCGGCTGCTTCTATGACTATTGCTACTTCTATTACATCTACTGCTTCTACTACTACACTTACAACTACTATTATGTCTACTTCTATTTCTATTCCTTCTGCTCCTACTACTCCTACAAATACTCTTCCTACAAATACTCTTCTCACTAATACTACTCCTACTATTTTTGATACTACTACTACTACTGTGACTACTACTGCTTCGTTTGCTGCTGCTACTACTACTCCTACTACGAGTATTGCTACTACTGCTAATTCTACTACTACTACTACTATTGCCACTGCTGCAACTCTACAACTGCTACAACTACTACTGCTACTATAGCTTCCACCGTCGGTACTAGCACAACAACTAATACTAATACTTCTACTTCTGCTACTACTATATTAACTGTTACTATTGCTACAACAACTGCTATTACTACTACTACTACTACTACTATTACTACTATTACTACTACTATTACTACTACTACTACTACTACTACTACTACTACTACTACTACTACTACTACTACTACTACTACTACTACTACTACTACTACTACTACTACTACTATTATTACTAGAACTACTACTACTATTGCAACCACTTCTACTAGTTTTCGTACTATTATGACTACTACAACTACTACAATTACTACTACTACTACTACTACTACTACTACTACTATTATTACTACTACTACTACTACTACTACTACTACTACTACTAAAACCACAATTGCTACCACTACTCCTAATACTACTAGTAGTAGTACTGCTACTCTTGTTACTTCTACTATAGCTACTAGTACAGCTGCTTATGATAATACTACAACTTCTACCACTACTAGTACTGCTATTGCTAGTACTGCTAGTGCTGCTACTACTGCTACCATAGCTTTTGCTCCTATTACTGCTACCACAGCTTCTGCTCCTACTACAACTACTACTATAGCTGATACAGCTACTAATGCTACAACTGCTACTACAACTTGCATTCTTACTATTGCTACTACAACTAATACTACTGCTACTACTAATACTTCTACTGCTATTGCTACTACTGCTACTGCTACTGCTATTATTGCTACTGCTATTTCTACTACTACTACTACCACCACCACTACTGCTGTTGCTATAGCTACTACTGCTTTTGTTACTACAATTACTAGTACAACTGCCACTACTGCTACAGCTACTACAATTAGTAATACTGCTACTACTTCTGCTACTACTATTACTACTATTACTACTTGTACTATTGCTACTATGGACACTATTATTGCTACTACTATGACTACTTCTCCAACTACTACTACTCCTACTACAACTACTGCTACTATGCCACTACTACTTCTACTACAATAAGCACTACTACTACCACTGCTACTTTTGCTACTACTAATAAAACTACTATGCCTACTACTATTGCTACTACTTCCACTACTACTACTACTACTACTAGTACTACTAATGCTACTATGACTGCTACTACTACTGCTGCTAATATTATTAATGCTGCTGCTGCTCCTACTGTTACTACTGCTATTGCTACTTCTACTACTATTACTGCTATTACTGCTTCTACTATTGCTACTATTGCTACTATTATTGGTACTGCTGTGACTACATCTCCAACTACTACTACTACTGCTACTATGCCACTACTACTTCTACTACAACAATAACTACTACTACCACTGCTACTTTTGCTACTACAACTAAAACTACTACTATTGCTACAACTGCTACTACTTCCACTACTACTACTACTAGTACTACTAATGCTACTTTGACTACTAATGCTATTGCTACTAATACCATTACTACTACTGCTGCAACTATTACTACAACTACTATTTCTATCACTATAATTATTGCTACTGCTACTGCTACTTCTACTACTATTACTACTGCTATAGCTACTAGTAGTAGCATTAGTAGTAGCAGTAATAGTAGTAGTAGAAGCAGTAGTAGTAGTAGCAGTAGCATTAGTAGCTATAGTAGTAGTAGTAGTAGTAGTAGTAGTACTAGTATTAGCAGTATCAGCAGCATTGGTAGTAGTAGCAGTAGCAGTAGTAGTTGTAGTAGGAATATTAGCAATAATAGTCGTCATAGTAGCAATAGTAGTAGTAGTAGCAGTAATTATTATTGTAATAGTAGTAAAAACTATAGTAGTATCTGCAAGAGTCAAAGTAGCTATAGTAGTAGAAGTATCAATAGTAGCAGTAGTAGTAGTAGCCATAGTCACGGTAGTGGTAGTAGTAATAGCAGTAGCAGCAGTAGCAGTAATAGTAGTAGTAGTAGTAGTAGTGTCAGTAGAAGTAGCAGCTGTAGTTGAAGACATAGTAGAAGTAGTAGTATTGGTCGTAGTAGCAATAGTAATAGTAGTAGTAGTCAAAATTGTAGTTGTAGTCATAGTAGTATGCCAGCAGTAGCAACAATAGTCATACTAGTAGTAGTGGTAGCAGCCATAGCAGTTGTTGCATCAATGGTTGTAGTAGTAGCTACAGTTGTAGTAGTAGCAATAGATGCAGTAGAAGAAGTAGTAGTAGCAGTAGCAGCTGTAGTAGTAGTACTAGCAATCATAGCAGTAGCAGTAGTAGTAACAGTAGTAGAAATTTTGATGGTAGTAGAAGTAGAAATAGTAGCAGTAGTAGAAGTAGTAGCAGTAGTAGTAGCAGAATTAGTTGTAGTTGTTGTAGTAGTAGTAGAAGTAGTAGCAACAGTAGTAGTAGCAATAGTTGCAGCACTCCTAGTCGTACCACTAGTTGTGATAGTTGATGTAGTAGTAGTAGTAGTAGAAGTAGTAGTAGTAGTAGCAGTAATAGTAGTTGCAGCAATAGCAGTAGTAGTAGAAAGAGTAGTCGCAGCAATAGTAGTTTGCCAGCAATTGTAACAATAGTCATAGTAGTAGTAGTAGTAGCAACCGTATCAATTGTTGTGTTAGCAGATGTAGTAGTTGTTGCAATTGCAGCAGTATCAAAAGCTGTAGTTTTAGTAGCAGTAGATGCACTAGAAATCGTAGCTATAGTAGCAATAGTAGCAATAGTAGAAACATTAATGGTAGTAGCAATAGCAGTCGTCGTGGTAGTAGCAGTAGTAGTAGTACAAGTAGTAGCAGTAGTAGCTGTAGTAGAATTAATAGTAGTGGTAGTAGTAGTAGCCATAGTAGCAGTTCTAGTAGTAGGAGCACTAGTAGTGGTAGAGGAAGTAGTAGTTGTAGTTCTACAAGTAGTAGTAGTAGTAATTGTAGTATTAGTAGTACAAGTAGTAGTAGAAGTAGCAGTAGTCGCGGAAGTTGTTGTAGTAGTAGTAGTAGCAATGGTAGTAGTAGTAGTAGTAGTGTAGTAGTATGAGTAGTATTAGTAGTAGTAGCAGTACTGGCAATAGAAGTAGTAGTAGTAGTAGTAGATGTTGTTGTAGTAGTAGTGGTAGAAGTGGTAGCAAGAGAAGTTGTAGTTGTAAACGTAGCAGTAATAGCTATAGCAGCTATAGTAGTACTTGTAGTAATCAT
Source organism: Trichopus zeylanicus subsp. travancoricus (assembly GCA_005019695.1). Lineage (NCBI taxonomy): Eukaryota > Viridiplantae > Streptophyta > Magnoliopsida > Dioscoreales > Dioscoreaceae > Trichopus > Trichopus zeylanicus. The sequence goes on from RXID01021756.1 coordinate 59,451, forward strand.
CATAGCTGCAGCAGTAGTAGTAGTATAAGTAGTTGCAGTAGTAATAGTAGTAAAATTAGTAGTAGTAGTAGTAGTAGTAGTTATACTAGTAGTAGCAGTACTAGAAGTAGTAGCAATAGTAGTGGTAGTAGAAGTAGCAGTAGTAGTAGTAGAAGTAGTAGTAGTAGTAGCTGTAGTAGTAGTAGTAGTAGTAGCAGCTGTAGTAGTAGCAGTAGTTAAGGTGGCAGTAGTAGAAGTAGTAGTAGTAGCAGAAGTAGTAGTAGGAGTACTAGTAGTAGTAATGGTAGTAGTAGTTGTTGTAGGAGAAGTAGTATTAGATGTAGTAGCAATCATAGCAGTAGCAGTAGTAGTAGTAGCAGTAGTCGTAGGTGCAGTAGTACAAGTAATTGTTCTACTAGTAGTGTTAGTAGCAATAGTAGTAGCTGTAGTAGCAGTAGAAGCAAAATTAGTAGGAGTAGCTATAGCCGTAATAGCTATAGTAGCAGTAATAGTAAAAGTAGTTGTGGTAGTAGCAGTAGTAGCTATTGTAATAGTAGTAGCAATAATAGTATTAGTCATAGCAGTGCTAGTAGAAGAAGCAATAGTAGTAGTAGTAGTAGTAGTAATAGAAAAGGCAGTTGCAGCAGGAGTTGCAGTAGTAGAATTAGTATTAGTAGTTGCAGTAGTTGCAGTAGCAGCAGTAGCAGCATTAGTAGCAATACTAGTAGTGGTTGTAGCAGTAGTGGCAGTAGAAGTAGCTGTAGTAGTTGTAGAAGTAGTAGTAGTAGTAGTAGCAGTAGTTGTGTAGCAGCAGTAGTAGTAGTAGGAGTAGAAGAAGTAGTAGTAGCAGTAGTCGTAGTAGGAGTAGTAATGGCAGTAGCGGTAGTAGCAGTAGCAGCAATTGTAGTAGTAGAAGAAGCAGTAGTAGAAGTAGTCATAGTAGTAGTAGTAGAAGTAATAGTAGCACCAGAAGTTGTAGTAGTAGTGGCAGTAGCTATAGTAGAAGGAGAAGTAGTAGTAGCAGTAGCAGTAGCTGCAATTTTAGTTGTAGCAAATGTACTAGTAGTAGTAGTTATAGTAATAGTAATATTAGTAGCTGTAATGGTAGTAATAGTAGTTGTAGTAGTAGTAGTGGTTGCAGTAGCAGCTGTACTAGCATAAGTAGTTGTAGTAGCTTTAGTAGTAGTGGCACCTATTGTAGTTGCAGCTGTGGCAGTAGTAGAAGTGATAGCAATAGTGGTTGTAGTTGTAGTAGCAGTAGTAGATGCTAGTATAGTAGTAGTGGTAGTAGTAGTAGACGTTGTAGCAGTAGTTGCAGTAGTAGAAGAAGTAGCAACAGTAGTAGCAAAAGTCATAGAAGTAGTAGAAGTAGTAGAAGAAGTAGCAATGGTAGAAGTCGTAGGACTAGTGGTAATTATAGTGGTAGTAGTAGTAGTAGTTTTACTAGTGGTAGCAGTACCCGAAGTAGCTGTAGTAATAACAGTAGGAGTGGTCATAGTAGTAGTTGCAGGAGTAGTAGTAGTATTAATATTAGTAGTATTGGAAGTAGTAGTAGTAGTAGTAGCAGCTATAGTATTAGTCGTAGTAGAAGTAATAGTAGTTGTAATAGTAGTAGGGGCAATAGTGGCAGTAGCAGTTGTAGTAGGAGAAATTGTAGTAGTATAAATAGCAGTTGTGGTAGTATTAGTAGAAGTAGTAGTAGTTGTTGTAGTAGTAGAAGTAGCAGTAGTAGCATTAATGCAGCAGTAGTAGCAGTAGTAGTAGAAATAGTAGTAGTAGTAATAAGAGTTGTAGTAGCAGTATATGTAGTAGTAGTCGTAGCGGTCATAGTAGAAGTAGCAACACTAGTAGTAGTAATAGTATTAGAAGTAGCAATTGTAGCAGTAGTAGCGGTAGTAGCAGTAGTAGTTGTAGTGGTTGTAACCGCAATAGCAGTAGTAGCATGAGTTATAGCAGCAGTAGTAGTGGCAGTAGTAGTTGCCTCAATAGTTGTCATAGTAGCAGAAGTCTTAGTAGTAATAGAAGTAGTTATAGTGGCAGCAGTAGTAGTAGAAGCAGTAGCTATAGTAGCAGCAGTAGTTGTAGTAGTAGTAGTCATTGTAGTAGTGGTAGTATTAGCAGTAGCAGTAGTAGTAGTACTAGGAGTAGTAGTATTTTTTGTAGGAGTAGTAGTAGCAACAGCAGGTGTAGGAATAGTAGTAGTAGTAGTAGTAGTAGTAGCAGCAACAGCAATAACAACAACAGTAGTTGTATTACTGGGTGGCAGTAGTATTAGTAATTGTAGTAGTAGTTCTAGTCATAGTAGTAGAAGTGTTAGTAGTTGTAGTAGTAGTAGAGGCCTTAGTAGTTGAATAACTAGTAGCAGAATTAGTTATAGCAGTAGTAGCAGTAGAATTAGTAGAAGTGGCAGTAGTAGGAGTAGAAGTAGTAGCAGACAAAGTTGTAGTAAAATTTGCAATAGTAGTAGTGGCGGTAGTAATAAAAGCTATAGTAGTAGTAGAAGTAGTAGTTGTTATTATTGTTGTACTAGTAATAGTAGTAGTAGTAGCAGTAGTAGCAGTAGTTGTAGCATTTGCCATAGAAGAAGCAGTTATAGTTCTCGCAGCCGTAGTAGTATTAGAAGTAGTAGTAGTTGTAGCAAAAACAATAGTTTTAGTAGTTGTAGTAGTTATTGTGGTAGTGTAGTGGAAGTTGTAGCTGTGGCAGTAGTGGTTGTAGCGGCAGCAGTAGTTATAGTAGCAGTAATAGCAGTAGTAGAAGTAGTGGTAGTAGCAGTGTTGTAGCAGTAGTGGTAGTAGTAGTAGTAGCAGTAGCCGCAGCAGTAATAATAGTTGTTGTAGTAGTATTAGTTGTAGTAGTAGTAGTTATTGTTATTGTTATATTGGTAATAGTAGTAGTGGTAGCAGTAGTAGTTGCATTTGCCATAGTAGTAGCAATGATATTTGCAGCAATCGTAGTAGTATGAGCAGTAGTCATAGAAGCAGGAGTAGCAGCAGCAGCAAAAGTTGTAGTTGTAGTAGTGGTACCAACAGTAGTTGTAGTAGTAGTAGTAGTTGTTGTTGTAGTTGTCATGGAAGTGGTAGTTGCCGTAGTAGTGGTAGTAGCTATTGTAGTAGTAGAAGGAGAAGCAGTGGTTGTAGTGGTAGTTATCATAGAAGCAGTAGCTGTATAGTTGCAATAGTTGTTACAGTAGCAGTAGTGGCAGCAGCAACAACAACAATTACAATAGTTGTGGTAGTAGTATTGGTAGTACTAGTAGTCGTAGCAGCAATAGTAGTAGTAGTCGTAATTATTGTTGTAGTAGCAGTAGTTGTATTACAAGTAGTAATAGGAGTAGTAGTAGCAATACTAATAAAAGTTGTAGTAGGAATTGTAGTAGTATTAGTTGTAGTTGTAGCAATGGTAGTAGTAGGAATAGAAGTAGTAATAGCGATAGTAGTAGCAGTAGGAGTTGTAGCAATGGTAGTAGGAGGAGGAGGAGTAGTAGTAGGAGCAGCAGTAGCAGTAGTAGTAGTAGTAGTAGAAGAAGAAGAAGTTGTTGGTGTAGCAGTAGTAGCAGTACGAGCAACTATAGCAGTATAAGTAGTAGTTGTAGTAGTATTAGTTGTAGTACTTATAGTACCAATAGCTATAGTGGTAGCAATAGTGGTAGCAATAGTAGTCATAGTTGTAAGAGAGGCAACAACAGCAATAGTAGAAGTTGTAGCTGAAGTAGTAGTGACAGTAGTAGTAGTAGCATTAGTAGTAGTAATAGTAGTAGTAGTAGTCGTCGTTGTAGTAGCAGTAGCAGCAGTCGTAGTAGTAGTAGTAATAATAATAATAATAGCAGTATAGTGCTAGTAGCAGCAGCAGTTGTAGTAGTGGTCACAGTAGTAGTGGGAGTAGTAGTAGTGTTAGTAGTAGTATTAGCAATAGCAGCAACGATAGTAGTAGTAGTAGTAGTAGTCGTAGAAGCAACAACAGCAGTGGTTGTAGTGGTAGTAATAGTAGTAGTCGTAGTAGTAATAGTAACAGAAGCAATAGTAATATTTGTTGCACTAGTAGTAGTAATAGGTGAAGTAGTAGGAGTAGTAGTTGTAGTAGTAGTGGCAATAGCAGTAGTGGTAGCAACAACAGTAGTAGTAGTAATAGAAGCTGAAGCAGCAGCAGCAGTAGTAGTAATAGTAGTAGTAGTAGGAGCTAGAGAAATAGTAGCAGTAGTGGTAATGGTAAAATGAGTAGGAGTAGCAGTTGTAGTAATAGAAGTAGTAGAGGAGTGGTGGTAGTTGTTGTTGTTGTTGTAGTAGTTGTAGTTGTAGCAGTTGTAGTCAGTAGTACTAATTGTGGTAGTAGATGGAGTAGCAGCAGTAGGAGTAGTAGTCGAAGCTATAGTAGTTGTAGTAGTAGGAGAAGTAGCCGTAGTTGTCTAAGTAGTAGTAGGAGCAGGTGACATAGTAGTAATGGTAGTAGTAGTCAAAGCTATAGTAGTTGTAATACAAGTAGTACTTGTAGTAGTAGTTGTAGTCAGACATGTAGTAGCAGGGTCAGTTATGGTAGTAGTGGCAGTAGAAGTTGTAGTAGTAGTAGCGTTAGTAGCAGTAGTCAAAGTAATAGTCAAAGTAGTAGTAATAGTAGCTGTATTAGTAATAGTAGTAGTAGGAGTAGTAGTAGTAATGGTACTAGTAGTAGTATTAGCAGTAATAGTAGTGGTACTTGTAATATTAGTAGTACTTTGTGAAAAGTAGTTCAAGTAGTAGTGGTAGTAGTTGTTGTAGTAGTTATAGTGTAGTAGTAGCAGTAGTAGTCATCATAGTAGTAGTTGCAGTAGTGGCAGTAGTAGTAGTAATATTAGTACATAGAAATCGGAGCAGTAGTAGTAGTAGCAGTTGTACAAAAGGTGGGAGTTATAGTTACAACTATGGTAGCAGTAGTAGTAATACTAGTAGATAGAAATCATAGTAGTAGTAGTAGCAGTTCTACAAAAGGTGGAAGTGGTAGTATTAGTCCTAATAGCTGGAATAGTAGTAGTAGTAATAGTAGCAGCAGTAGCAGTACTAGTAGTAGTAGTAGTAGTAGTAGTAGTAGTACTAGCAGTAGCAAAATAGCAGTAGCAGAAGTAGCAGTAGTTATAGTAGCAGGAGTAGTAGTACTAGTGGTAGTAGTAGTAGTAGCAGCTACTACAGCAAGAACAGTAGCAGCAGTAGCAATAGTATTAGTAGTAGTAGTATTAGTAATAGTAGTACTAGCAGTAGCAGTAGTAGTAGCCCGAGTGTGAGTAAGAATAGTTGTTGTAGTAGTAGTAGTAGAAGTTGTCGCATTAGCAGTAGTGGGAGTAGTATTAGTCGTAGTAGAAGTATTCATAGTAGTAGTAGAGTAGAAGTAGTGAAAGTAGTAGCAGTAGTAGTAGTTGTACTAGTAGTAATGTAATAGTAGTCTTAGTCGAAGTAGTAGTAGCAGTAATAGTAGTAATAAAAGAAATAGCAGCAACAGTACTAACTGTAGTATTAGTAGTAGTGTTAGTAGTAGTCTTAGTTATAATAATAGCAGTAGTAGTGGCATAGTAGTAGTAATAATAGTAGTAGTTGTTGTTTTAGTAGTAGTAGTAGTAGTACAAATAATAGTAGTAGTAGTGGCAGAAGTAGTAGAAGTAGTAGTAGTAGTAGTAGGAATTGGAATACTAGTAGTAGTAGTTGCTGTAGTGGTAGTAGTGGTGGTAGTAGTAGTAGCAACATCCGTAATTGTAGTCGTAGTAGTAGTAGTAGTAGAGCAGTAGTAGTAATAGTAGTAGTAGCAGCAGCAGTGGTAGTTGTAGCAATAGTAGTAGTAGTAGCAGCATTAGTAGTAGTTGGAATAGCAGCAGTAGCAGCTTTAGTAGTCGTAGTAGGAGTGCTAGGAGTAGTAGTACAAGTAGTATTAGTAGTAGTAAAAGTATGAGTTTTAGGATTAGGAGTACTATGAGTAGTAGTATCAGTAATAGTACTAGTACTAGTAGTAGTTTTTTGTTGTTGTTGTAGTAGTATTTGTAGTAATAGGTGTAGTAGTAGTAGTTGTAGTAGTTGCAGTAGTCGGAGCAGCAATAGTAGTAGTAATAGTAGTAGTTGTTGTTGTTGTTGTTATTGTTGTTGTAGTAGTAGTAGTAGTAGTAGTAGTAGTAGTTGAAGTACTAGTAGTAGTAGTCATAGTAGTAGTAGCAGTAGTAGTAGTAATAGAAGCAAGAGTAGTTGTAGTAGGAGGAGTTGTAGCCGCAGTAGCAGCAGCAACAGAAGTTCTTCTAGTTATATAGTAGCAGAAGTAGTAGCAACACAAGCAGTGGTAGCATAAGCAGTTGTAGCAGTAGCAATAGTAGTAGTAGTAGTACTAGTAGCAGAAGTAAAAGTAGCAGTAGCATTACAAGTAGTTGTACTGGTAATTATTCTAGTAGTAGTACAAGTAGTAGTAGTACGAGTAGTGGTTGTTTTAGTAGGAGTTGGTGTACGAGTAGTTGTAGTACTAGTAGCAGTAGTCAAAGTACTTGAAGTATTAGAAGTAGTTGTACTAGATGTAGTAGTAGCAGTAGAAGTAGTACTAGTAGTAGTACTACTAATAGTAATAGTTGTAAGAGGAGTTGGTGTAGGAGTAGGGGTAGTAGTAGGAGCAATGGTAGTAGTAGTAGTAGTAGCAGGAGGAGGAGTAGTAGTAGTAGGAGTAGTAGGAGTAGAAATAGAAGTAGTAGCAAAAGTAGTAGGTGTAGTACTAGCAGTAGTAGCAGTAGTAGTAGTAGCACTAGTCATAGCAATAGTAGGAGTAATAACAGTAGTAATAGAAGTAGCAATAGTAATTGTAATAGTGGTAGTAGTAGCAGTAATAATAGTAGTAGTTGTTGTTGTTATTGTAGTAGTAGCAGTAGTATTAGTAGTAATAATAGTGGTAATAGTAGTAGTTGTTATTGTTGTTGTAGTAGTTGTAGTAGTGTTAATTACAGTTGTAGTAGTAGTTGTAGTAGTAGTAGTCGCAGTAGTAGTAGTAGCAGCAACAACAGAAGTAATAGTAGGAGGAGGAGTTTTAAGACTAGTAGTAATAGTAGTAATAGTAGTAATAGTAGTACTAGTAGCAGTAGTGGTAGGAGTATTAGGATTAGTAGTAGTATTAGTAGTAGTAGCAGTAATAATAGTAGTAGGAGTAGAAGTGGCAATCGGTTTAGGAATAGTAGTAGTAATTGTAGTAGTAGTTATAGTAATAGTAGTAGTAGCAGTATTAATAGCAGTAGTAATGGTGCTAGAAGTGTTTGTAGTAGTAGTAAAAATAGTAGGAGTAGTAGTAGTAATAGCAGTAGTAGTAGCTTAAGTAGTAATATTAGTAATAGTAGTAGAAATACTAGTAGTAGGAGTAGTAGTGGGAGTCAGCGTACGAGTGGGCGTAGCACTAGGAGTAGTAGTGATAGTAGTACTAGTAGTATTAGTAATATCCGTAATAGTAGTAGTAGTAGTAGTACTAGTATCCGTAACAGTAGTGGTAGTAGATGTTATAGTTGTAACAGTAGTTGTAGTAAAAGTAGTTGTAGGAGTAGTAGTTGAAGCAGTAACAGCAGTAATAGTATTATTAGTAATGGTTGTAGTAGTTGTAGTAGTCATAGTAGTTGTAGGAGTGAGAGGAGTAGTAGTAGTAGTAGTAGTAGTAGTAATAGTAGTAATAGTAGTAGTATTAGGAGTGATATTGCCACTGCTACTATTGCTACTACTACAGCTACTACTTCTACTCCTGATACAATTACAACAACAACTACTACTACTTCTACTACAACTACTCCTGCTACTTCTACTACTACTACTGCGACTACTACCACTACTACTGCTGCTACCCACTATCTATGACTAGACACTACTGCTGCTGCTACTCCCACTACTACTATAAGAACTACTACTGCTATTACTACTACTTCTACTACAACTACTACTACAACTACTACTGCTACTACCTCAACCACAACAACTACCGCTTCAGCAACTACACTACCACTAGAACTACTACTGCTAGCACTACTTCTAGTCCTAATACTACTACATCTATGACTACTGCTACTTCTACTATTGCTACACCTGCTACTACTACTACTACTACTACTGTTGTTGCTGCTACTGCTGCTACTACTACAACAACCACTACTCCAACTACAACTAGTACTGCTACTACTACTACTGCAACTACTACTGTTAGTACGACTATGACTACTACAACAACTACTACTTCTGCTACTACTACTACTATTTATACTACTACTACTACTACTTTTACTACTACTACTTCTACTACTACTACCATTACTACCTCAACTACTACTATTGCTCCAACTACCACACTGCTATTACAACAAAAACTACTAGTACTACTTCTATGACTACAACTGCTACTATTGCTACTACTACTGCTACTCCTACTACTACTGTTGCGGTTGCTGCTACTGCTTCTTCTTCTTCTATTGCTACTACGACTACTACCATTATTACGACGAACACTACTACTACAACTGCTACTACTCTTACTACTTCTTCTGCTGCCACTACCACAACTACTACCACAACAACAACTACTACAATAACTACTACTATGACTACTACTGCTACGATCACTATTACGACTACTATTACTACTACTGCAACTACTACGTCTACTACTACTATTACTACTACGAAAACTACTACTACTGCTACTACTACTACTACTTCCATTGCTGCTAGCACCACTACTATTTCAACCATGACCACTACTACTACCGCTACAACTATTTCTACTTCTACTTCTATTACTACAATTGCTGATTCTACTGCTATTTCTGTTGCTACTGCTACTATTATTACCACCATTACTACTACTACTACAACTACCTCTACTATGACTACAACTACAATGACAACTGCAAATAAAATAACAACAACAACAACAACAGTAAGTACTACTACGATTACTGTTCTACTACTGCTGCTACTACTGCAACTACTACAACTATTTTTGCTACTACTACTACTACTACCACTACTACTACTACTATTACTACTCCTACTATTACTACTACTACGACTGCTACTGCTACTACTGCAACTGCTACTACTATTTTTGCAACTACTACTACTACTACCACTACTACTACTACTATTACTACTCCTACTATTACTACTACTACGACTGCTGCTGCTGCTTCTACTAATACTACTGTTACAACTTCTGCTACATCTACTCTACTACAATTACTACTTCTGCTACTACTAATATTACTATTACCACTACTACAACTTCTTCAACTACTACTATTACTACAACTACAACTTCTTCAACAACTACTATTAATACTACTACTACTACTACTACTATGACAACTATTGCTACTACTACTATTACTACTACTAGCACAATAACAAGAACAACAACTACTACTACAACAACAACTACTACTACTACCACTGCTGCTACGACTGCTGCTACTATGACAACAAGTACTACTACTACACCTACTACTAAAACTATTACTGCTACTACTACTTTGACTACTACAACTACTACCGCTACTACTACTACTTCTGCAACTACTACTGCTACTACTACTATTACTACTACTACTACTATTCCTCTTGAAACTACTAATATTCCTACTATCACTACCACTACAACGATTGCTACTACTACTACGACTACTACTACTTCTAGTATGACTACTGTTACTACCACTACTACTACTGCTGCTGCATTCTACTGCTATGCTACTACTACAACTACAACTACTAGTACAATTTCTACTCCTAGAACTGCTATTTCTACTACTACAACTGCAACTATCACGACAACTACTATTGCAACTACTACTGCTTCTTCATCTACTACTACTACTACCACTGCTACAATTACTATAATGACTACTACTACCACTACTCGACTACTACTACTACTGCTACTACAACGACCACCACTACTACTACTACCGCTACTACCACAATTACTACTACAACTACCACTAATACTACTACAACTACTATGACTACTACTGCTACTATTACTTCTTCGACTACTACTATTGCTGCTGCAACTCATACTACTACTTGTGCTACTGCTACTACCACTGCTACTACTACAACTACTACTACTTCTACTACTATTACTACACCTACTGCTTCTACTACTACTACTGCTGCTACTACTATTACTACTACTATTGCTACTACTCCTACTACTACTACAACAACAACAACTACTACTTCTACTTCTATTACAGGAACTACTACAACTGCTGTTGCTGTTCCTCCTAGTTCTACTCCTACTACTCCAACAGCTAGCACCACTACTGCTACAACTACTTCAGCTACAACTACTACTATTGCTTCTACAACTACAACTATCATAACTACTACTACTACTTATATTGCCACTACTGCTACTACTGCTAGCACTATTGCTACTATTTATACTACAACTGCTACTACTATTCCTACTGCTACTACTACTACTACTACACTTATGACTGCTACTACTACTACTACTTCTACCACCACCACTACTACTACTACTTCTACTACCACTACAACTACTACTACCACTACCACCACCACGACTACTACAACTACTACTTCTACTACTACTGCTGCTGCTACCACTATTATTTCTACTACTGTGACTACTATGACTACTATTACTGCAACTACTAGTTCTACTGTTGCTTCTACTACTACTACTACTACTACTACTACTACCAGTAATAGTAGTACTACTACTACTCCAGTTGCAGCTGCTACTACTACTACTACTACTTCTACTGCTTCTACTACTCCTACTACTACTACTACCACTCGTCCTACTACTGCTGCTGCTACTCCTACTACTATTTTTACTACTACTGTGGCGACTACTTCTACTACTACTACTACTACTACTAATAGAACTGCTACAACAACAACAAAAACTACTACTACTAACGCTCCAACTACTAGTATAAATATTGCTGCAGCTACTACTACTGCTATGACAACTGCTACTAATACTACTACTACAACCGCAACTACTGCTACTCTTACTAGTACTAGCACTACAATAACAACAACTACTACTACCGCTACTACTACTACCACTGCTACTACTTCTACTACTCCTACACATAATATTACTATTACAACTGTTGTTGTGGCTGCTACTATTGCTACAACTGCGACTACTCCTACTACTGCTACTAACGCTACTGTTGATACTACATGTACTACTACTACTACTGTTGCTACTACTAATACTTGTATAGCTGCTAATGCTACTACTGCTGTGACTACTACTTTTACTTCTACTATTTGTACAACTACGGCTACTAAAACAACAACTACTACTATTACAATAATAACAATTACGATTATTACTACTACTACTACTACTATGGCTACTACAACTGCGGCAACTACTAATACCACACGATTACTGCTACTACTACTACTCATACTGCTTCAACTACTACTATTATTACTAGTACTACAGCTACTACTACAACTAGTAATCATGCTACCACTTCCGCTAATATTACTTCTGCTACTACTACTACTGCTACTACTACTACTACTACAACTACTGCTATAACTACTTCTACTACTACTACTACTGCTTTTGCTACTAGTATTGTAGCAACTACTACTACTATTGATACTACTGCTACTGCTATTACAACTATTACCACTACAACAACAACAACAACAACTACTACTACAACTACTATAACTACTTCTACCGCTGCTACTTGTACTACTACTGCTACTACTTCTACTACTACTACAATAACAACTACTACTACTACTACTATTACTACTAATACTACACCTACTACTCCAACTAATACTACTAAGACTGCTACTACTACGGCTTCAATGACTGCGACTTCTGCTTCTATTACTACTTCTACTACTACTTTTGCTACTACTACTACTACTACTACTACTACTACTACTACTACCACTACTACTACTACTACTACTACTACTATTACTACTACTACTATTATTACTACAACTACTACTTATCATTACTACTACTACTACTACTATCACTACCACAACTATTACTGCTACTAATACTATTACTACTGCTACGACCACTATTACTACAACTGCTACTGCTACTACCACTACTACTACTCCTCCTAATACCACTCACACTCATATTCGTACTACTATAACTATTACTTCACCTAGCATCGCTACTACGACGACTCCAACTACTACTCCGACTCCAACTCCTACTACTATTGCTATGACTATTTCAACAACTACTTCTACTATTTCTGCTACTACTACTACTCGTACTTCTACAATTGTTACTACTATTACTTCTATAATCTCTATTGCTACCACAACATCTGCTATTACTACTCTTACTACTACTACTACTACTACTATTACTAGTACTACCACTGTTACTACAACTGCTACTATGCTTACAATGACTACTACTACAGCTACAACGACTACTGCAACTTATAAGCCTACTACCACTCATATACATATTCGCTCTACTACTACTATTCCTAGCACTACTACTACTACAACTCCTACTACTACTCCTACTCCAACTCCTACTACTACTAATATGACTACTACTTCTTGGACTACTACTACTGTTACTACTCTTTGTTGTATAATTACTACCACTACTATTACTATTGCTACTACTTTTGCTACTACTATTACTGCTACTGCTACTACTACTACTCCTACTACTATGACTGCTTCTACTCCTACTCCTAAACCTGCTGCTACAACTACTACTCAGACTCCTACTACTACTACTGCTACTACTACTCTAACTCCTACTTGTACTACTACTACTACTAATATTGCTACAGCTGCTCCTACTATGACTTTTGCGGCTGTTGCTGCTTCTGCTATAGCGGTTGCTACTACTACTATTATTGCCACTACAACTACTACTGCTGACACTTCTATTACTACTACTACAACAACAACTACGATGACTACTGTTACTACTACTACTTCTACTACTCCTACTTTTGGTACTGCTGCTCCTACACCTACTTCTACACCTACTACTTGTTCTACTACTTATATTACTACTTCTACCACTACTTCTACTACTACTGCTGCTACACCTACTCCAAGTCCTACTGCTACTTCTAATCCAACTCCTACTACTAATACTCGAACTAGTACAACACCTACTACTACTACTTTTACCCCTACTCCTCCACCTCCTACTACTACTATTGCTGCTGCTGCTGATGCTACTCCTGCTACTATTACTACTACTGCTGCTGCCTCTACTACTCCTACTGCTCCTCCTACTACTACTGCTGCTACTGTGACTATTGCTGCTGCTACCCCTACAACTAGTACAAAAACAACAACAACAACAACAATAATAACAACAATAACAACAACAACAACAACTATTACTACTACTACTACTACTACTACTAATACTACTACTACTACTACTACTACCACTACTACCACTACTACCACTACTACCACCACCACCATTCCTACTACTATTACTACTATTACAACTTCCACTCCTACTACTACTACTACCTTGACAACTACCACTACTACAACTACTACTACTGCTCCTGCTACTAGTACTACTACTGCTACTATTCGTACTACTACTACTCCTCCTCTTGCTACTACCCCTACTTCCACTACAATTGCTACTACTACTACTACTACTGCTACTACAATGACTACTCCTACTACTACTATAGCTACTCCTATAAGGAGTTTCTACTACTGCTATGGGTATAACTTCTACTACTACTACTACTACTACAACTAAAACTACAACAACAACAAGTACTAGTACCACTACTACTCATCCAACTACTGCTCCTACAACTACTACTATTACTAGTACAACTACTACAACAGCTACTACTATTACTACTACTCCTACTACTTTTCCAACCATAATTTTAGCTAATAATACCACTACAACTACTACAACTACTACACCTACTACTACTACTACTGCTACAACTGCTGCAGCTACCAGTACCACTACTACTATTGCTACTATTGTTGTAGCTACTAGTACCACTACTGCGACTACTTCTCGTACTACTACTACTTCTGTTACTACTATTATTACAGCTAGTACTACTACAACTAGCACTACTACTTCTAATAGTAATGTTGCTGCTACTACTACTAATACTACAACTACTATAACTACTACTTTTCATGCTACTACCACTATTACCCTGCTGCTACTCCTACTTCTGCTACTACTACTACTATTACGGCAATTGCTACTACTACTGCTGCTGCTGCAACTACTGCTAATATAAATATTAGTACTACTGCTATCACTTCTGCGACTATGACTACAATAATAGCTACAATTGTTGCTACTACTACTCCTACTACATCACCTACTTCTAGTAACACTACTACTGCTACTACCCCTACAACTACTCCTATTGCTTCTACTACTACTACTAAAACTAGTACTATTGGTACTACTTTTGCTAATACTACTACAACTACAACAAGGACTTCTACTACTATGACTACTACTTGTACTAAAATTACTAATACTACTACTGGTATTATTACAAGTGCGGCAACTACTACTGCTACTACTACTACTAGAAGTACTACTGCAGTTGCTACAATTGCTACAACTACTACAACTATTACCACTACGGCTACTACTACTTCTACTGTTGCTAATAGTACCACTACTACTACTACTAATGCTGCTGTTGTTACTGCTAATACTACTACTACCCCAACTGCTACTACTTGTACTGCTATTACTACTACTTCCACTGCTACTACGACTTATACTACTACTACTACTACTCCAACTGCTACTTCAACAACAACTACTGCTGCTACTATGGCTACTACTGCTACTCCTACTCCTACTACTACTACTACTACTACTACTACTACTACTACTACTCTGACTACTACAACTATTATTATTGCCACAACTACTTCTACCACTATTGTTGTTGCTGCTGCCACTACTACTATTACTAGTACAACCACTACTACTACTACTCCTATTGCTACTACAAGAACTACTACTACAATTTCTACTACTTCTACCACACCTACTACTACTACTACTCCTACTGCAACTACGACTGCTACTACTACTACTTCTTCTACTACTACTACGAAAACTACCACTACTACTGCTACTACTACTACTGTTGCTGCTACTACTACTACCACCACCACGACTACTACTACTACTACAGCTACTGCTGCTGCTGCTGCTACAACAACAATAATTATGACTACTACTGCTCCTCCAACAACTATTATAAGTATTACTGCTACTACTATTACCACTCCTACTCCAACAGCTACTCCTACTACTATTCCAACTATAATATATGCTAATACCACCACTACAACAACTATTATTGCTACACCAACTACTACTACTACTACTCCTGCGGCTGCTATAACTACTGCTACAGCTATAATAACTAATACTACTATTGCAACTACTACTACTACTACTCCAATTCTTGCTACTAATATTACTACTACTTCAACTACAACAACAAGTACTACTACTACTATTGCTGCTGCTACTATTGCCGCTACCACTACTACTACCACTATTACTAATGCGACTACTACTACTACTACAACTCATCCTGCTACTACTACTGCTACTACTAATACTACTACTATGGCTGCTACTACTTCTACTACTACTGTTGCTGCTACTACTACAACTATGACTGTTACTACCTATACTACTGCTACAAATACTACTACTACTACAACTACAACTATATAACTATTACTACTACTGCTATGATTTCTACTTCTACTTCTACTAATACTACTACTACTGCGATGACTATTACTACTACTACCTCTACTACTACTATCTTTACTACTACTATTACTACTAGTACTATTACTACTACTAGTATGACTACTACTACTATGGCTACTAATACTACTGTTACAGCTAATATAGTTACTACTACTACTGCTGCTGCTACTTCTGCTACTACTACTACTACTACAATGACTACTACTTTTGCTGCTACTACCGCTACTACTACAACTCCTACTACTATTGCTGTTACTATTGCTACTGTACTACAACTTCTATTGCTACTTAAAATACTACTACAACAACACCTATTACTACTACTGCTGCAACAACTACTGCTGCTACTACTACTATTTCTGATGAAGCTGTTGTTGTTGCTGCTACTACTACTCCTCCTCCGATTATGACTATTACTACTATTACTATGGCTTCGACTAGGACTACTACTAGCACAACTACTACTGCTACTATGGCTACCACTACTACTACTAATTCTATTATGGCTACTACTACTATGTCTACCACTACAACAACAACTACTACTACTGCTAGCACTACTGATACCACTACTACTATTACTACTCCTACTAGTACTATTTCTACTACTTGTACTACTACCACTACCACTACGACTTCTACCTTTACTACTACTACTACCACTGTTATTACTACTACTGCTGCTGCTACTACTACTACTACTGCTGTTGCTACTACTGCTACTACCATTACTTCTACTACTACTACTACCACCACCACTACTTCAACAACTACTAATGCTACTACCACTACTATTAACACTACTAGTACTACAAACAATGACTATTACAAACACTACTTCTACCACTAATACAACTACTACTATGACTACTACTGCTGCTACTACTCCTACTGTGACTACCACTACTACAACTATAGTGACTACTACGATTACTACTACTATTACTACTACTACTACTATTACCACTATTACCACTATTACTACTACTGCTACTATGACTACTACGACTATTGCTACATCTACTACTACTACTACCACTCCTCCTAGCACTACCAGTACTACAATTCCTACTACTACTCCTACTCCAAATCCTACTACTAATACTATGACCACTATAACAACTGCTACTGCAGGTACTTCTACAATTGTTACTATTGTTACTTCTATAATCACTACCATTACTATTACTATAGCTACTACTTTTGCTACTACTACTACTGCTATTGCTACTATTGCTAAAATTATTAGAATAATTACAAATAGTACTATTACTATTACTACAACTACTACTGCTTCTATTACTACTGCTACAACTACTCCTACTACTACGACAACTACTCGGACTCCAACTTCTACTACTACAACTACTACTATTACTATGTCCGCTACTACTACTACTATTGCTACTACTGCTACTTCTTTTCTTGTTGTTGTTACTACTACTACTACTGCTACTACTTCTATTACTACTCTACAATAACTACTACTACTATTTTTAGTACTACTACTCCTACACCTACTTCTGCTATCGCTAGTCCTTCACCTACTTCCACTACTACTTCTATAACAACTTCTACTACAATAACTATATTTACTCCAACTCCTATTTCTACTTCTAATCCAATTTCTACTACTAATACTCTAATAAGTACTACACCTACTACCACTATGCCTACTCCTACTCGTATTACTCCTCCTCCTCCTACTACTGCTTCTGCTACTGCTGCTACATCTACTACTACTGCTACTATAGCCACATTAGTAATAGTAGCAGTAGTAGTAGCAGTTAGAAGTAGTAGTAGTAGTAGTAGTAGCAATAGTTATAGCAACAGCAGTAGTAGTAGAAGTAGTTGCTGTAGTAATAGTAGCAGTAGTAGCAATAGTAGTAGTAATAGTAGTAGTAGTTGCAGTAGTAGTAGTAGTTGTTGTTGTTGTTGTTGTTATTATGGTTGCAATAGTAGAAGCAGTAGTAGAAGTAGGATCAATAGTAGTAACAGTAGTAGTAGTATTAGCAGTAGTAGTAGTAGCCGTAGTAGTAGTAGTAGTAGTAATAGTAGTAGTTGAAGTAGTAGTAGAAGTAGCAGTAGCATTCATAACCATGGTAGAAGCAGCAACAACAGTAGTCCTAGTATATGTAGAAGTAGCAGTAGTAGTAGTAGTAGAGGTACTAATAGTAGTAGTAGTAGTAGTAGTAGTAATAGTAGTAGTAGTGGTGGTGGTGGTGGTAGTAGTAGTAGTGGTAATAGTAGCAATGGTACAAATAATAGTAGTAGTAATCATAGTAGTACTATTAATAATAGTAGTAGTTGTGGTGTGTGTATTAAGAGTAGTAGTAGCAGTAGCAGTAGTAGTAGTAGTAGTAGTAGTAGTAGCAGTAGCAGTGGTAGTGGAAGTACTAGTAGTTGTAGTGATAGCGGTAGTAGTAGCAGTAGTAGTAGTAGTTGAACTAGTAGTAATAGTAGTAGTAGTAGTAGTAGTAGTAGCAGCAGTAGCTGGAGTTTAGTAACTATTATAATTGAAGTAGTAGTTGTAACATTATTAGGTGTAGTGATAGTTGCAGTAGCCATAATAATAGTTGCAGTAGTTTTATTACTAGTAGTAGTAGCAGTACTAGTAATATGAGAAGTAGTTGTAGTAGCGGTAGGTGTAGCAGCAGTTGTAGTAGTAATAGTAATAGTCGTAGGAGTAGCAGCAGCAATGGTAGTAGCAGCAACAGTAGTAGTAGTTGAACTAGTATTAGAAGTAGTGGTAGTATTTGTTGTAGCAGTAGTAGTAGCCGTGGTAGTAGTACTAGGAGGAGTAGTAGTAGTAGGGCTAGCAATAGTAGTTGTTATTGTAGGAGAATTTGTAATAGTAGTAGTTGTTATAGCAGTAGAAGTAATAGTAGTGGCAATTGAAGCAGTGGTTGCAACAGTAGTAGTAATAATATTAGTGACAACAATGGTAGCAGTCGTAGCAACAGTCATTGTAGTATCAGTAGTAGTTATTGAAGTAGTAGTAGTAGTAGTTGTAGTGGTAGTGGCAGTGGTAGCTGTACTAGTTGCAGTATTAGTACTAGCGGTAGTAGCTACCGCTGTAGCAGCAGTAATAATGGTAGGAGTGCTAGTAGTAATAAAACTACTACTACTAGTAGTAGTAGTTTGAGTAGTAGTAGTAGTATCAACAGAAGCAGTAGTAATAGTAGTAGGAGTAGTTGTAGCAGTAACAATAATTATTGTTGCAAGATTAGTTGTAGTAGTAGCAGCAATAACAGCAGCAATAGTAGTCATAGTAGTAGTAGTTGTTGTAGCTGTAGCAGTAGCAGAAGTAGCTATAGTAGTAGAAGTAATAGTAGTAGTAGTAGATGTAGTGGCAATAGTTATTGCAGAAATACTAGTAGTGGTATTACTACTAGTAGTAGTAACAACAGTCATAATAGTAATATCAAAAGTAGTAGTCATGGTAGTGGTAGTAATAGTAGTAGAAGTGGTCAAAGTAGTCATAGTAGTAGTAGTAGTAATAGTAGTAGTCATAGTTCTTTTAGCAGCAGTAATAGTATTAGTAAGAGTAGAAGTAGTTGCAGTAACAAAAGTAGTCACAGTAGTAATAATTGTAGGAAAAGTAGGAGTAGTAGCATTAGTAGTAGCGAAAGTAGTAGTACTAGATGTAGTTGTAGCAGTATTAGCAACAGTTGTAGTAATTGTATAGTAGTAGTAACGGCAACAATAGTAGTCGTGTTGCAGTTGTAGGAGTTATAATAGTAGTAGAGCAGTAGAAGTAGTAGTTGTAGCAATAGTAGTAGCCGTAGCAGTAGTCTTTGTAGTAGTAGTATGAATAGTAGTAAAGTGGTACAAGAAGTAGTAGTAGTGGCAAAAGAAGTAGCAGTAGGAGAGGAAGTAGCAGCAGCAGTAGCAACAGTAGTCATAGTGGTAGTAGCAGTAGCAGTAGTAGTATCAATAGTAGTAGTAGGTCGAGAAGTAGTAGTCATAGCAATAGTAGCAGTACTAGTAGTAGTAGCAGAAGTAGGAGTAGTAGTAGCGGTTGTGGCTGTTGTGGCTATAGTAGTAATACTAGAAATAGTTACAGTAGCAGCAGTAGTAATAGTAGTTAGTGTAGCAGTACTAGTTGTTGTAGTAGCAACAACAACAACAGCAGCAGTAGCAATTGTAATAGTAGTAGTGGTAGCAGTACTAGTAGTTATAGCAAAAGTAATAGTAGTAGCAGCTGTAGGCGTAGTAGCAGTAGCAGTAGCAGCTGTAGCAGTAGTAGTAGTAGCAATAGTTGCCATAGTAGTAGTAGAAGTCTAGTACTAGTAGTAGAAGTAGAAGTAGTGGTAGTAGTAATAGTAGAAGTCATCGTAATCGTAACTGTTATAGCAAAAGTAGTAGTTGTAGTAGTAGCGATAATTAGAAGTAGCGGTAATAGTCGTAGCAATACTAGTAGTAGTAGCAGTAGTAATAGTTGCATGAAAATTAGTAGTACTGGCAGTAGTAGTAGGAGTAGTAGTTGTTGTTGTTGTAGTAGTAGTAGTAGTGCTAGTAGTAGTACTAGCTGTCGTAGCAATAATTGTAGTAGTAGTAGTTGTAGCGACAATGACAGCCGTAGTAGGAGTGTGGCTATCATAGCTGTAGCAGCTGTTGCAGCATTAGTAGTAGCCATGGTAGAAGTTATACAAGCAATAGTAGTAGAAGTAGCACTAGTTATTCTAGTAGTAGTAGCAGTAATAGTAGTAGTATTAGTAGTAGTAGTTGTTGTTTGGGCAACAATAGTGATAGCAATAGTAGCAGAAGTAGCATTCGTAGCAGAAGTAGCAATAGTAGTAGGAGTTGCGGTAGTTGCAGCAATAATAGTAGTAAATGTAGTAATAGGCGTAGTAGTAGCAATAGGAGCAAAAATAACAATAGTAGTTGTTGCTATCGTACCCATGGAAGAAACAGTAGTTGTTGGAGTTGTAGTTATAGTGGAATTTATAATAGTAGTAGTAGTAGTAGTAGTAGAAGCGGTAGCCGTAGTAGATGTAGCAGTAGTTCTTGGAGTAGTACTAGTAGTAGAAGTAGTACTAGTAGTAGTAATAGTAGTAGTAGTATTAGTAGTAGTAGCTATAGTGGTAGTAATACTTGTAGTAGTTGTTGTTGTTGTTGTTGTGGTAATAGTAGTAGTAATAGTAGCAGTTCTAGAAGTAGCAGTGGTAATAAATTTAGTTATAGCAGTAGTAGTAGTAGCAATAGTACTAGTAGTAGGAGTAGTAGTAGTGGTAGTAGTAGGAGTAGTAGTGGTGGTGGTAGTAGTAGTAGTAGTAGTAGCTGTAGTAATGTAGTAGTAATAGTAGTAGCAGTAGTAGCAGCTGTAATAGCGGTAGTAGTTGTACAAGTAGTAGCCATTGTAGCTGTGGTAGTGGCAATAGCAGTAGACATAGTAGTGGCTATAGTAGAAGTGGTTGTAGTAGTAGTAGAAGTTGGAGAAGTTATAGTAGTAGTTGTTGTAGCTATAGTAGGAGTAGTAGTAGTTGTTGTAGTAGTAGCAGTAGCAACAATAATAGTAGATGTAATAGTTATGGTGAAAGTAGCAGTAGTAATAGTATTAGTAGTAGTTGTAGCTGTAGTAGCAACAACAGTAGTAGTAGAAGCAGCAGCAGTAGTAGGAGTAGTAGCAGGAGTAGTAGTAGTAGTAGTAGCAGGAGTAGTTGTACTAGTAGTAGAAGTGGTAGGACTAGTAGTAGTGGTAGTAGTAGTAGTAGTAGTGGTTATTATTGTAGTCATAGCAGTACTAGTAGTAGAAGCGATAGCTGTATTAACAGTAGTTGGAATAGTAGTGATAGTAGTAGCTTTCGTAGTAGTTGTAGTAGCAGTAGTCGTGGTAGCAGCAGTAGTTGTAGTTGTAGCAATAATAGTAGTAGCAGTTGTAGCAGTAGCAATAGTAGTAGTGGCAGCACATGTAGTAGTCATAGTAGTTGTACAAGTAGTACTCGTTGTAGCAGCAGTAACAATGGTAGTAGTGGTAGCAGTTGTGCTAGTTGTGGTTTTAGTATTGGTAGTAGTAGTAGTTGTAGGAGAACTAGTATAAGTAGTAGTAATAGTAGTAGGAGTAGGAGTAGGATCCATTGTAGCCGCAATAGCAAAGTAGTAATAGGTGTTCTAGTAGTAGTAGCCATAGGGGCAGTAGTAGCAGTAGTAGTTATTGTGGTGGCAATAGTAATAGTGGCAGCAATAATTATGATAGTAGTAGTAGCTGTAGTAGTAGAGTTAGTAGTAGTAGAAGTAATAGTAGTAGTATTAGTACTAGTTGTAGTAGTAATAGTGGAAGAACCGGTAGTAGCAGTAGTAGTAGTGGTAGTTGCAATAGCAGTAGTAAAAGTAGTAGCAGTAGTAAGAGTAGTAGTAGTAGTAAAAGTAGTAGTAGTAATACCAGTAGCTGTAGTAGTAGTAGCAACAGCAATAGTAGTAGCTGTAGTAGTAGTAGTAGTAGTTGTAGTAGTAGAAATAGTAGTTGCAATAGTAGTAGTAGCAATAGTTGTAGCAATAATAGTTGAAGCAGTAGCAGTAGTAGTCATAGAAGAAGTAGTAGTAGCATTAGTAGTAGTAGTAGGAGAAGTAATAGTAGTAGCAGTAGTAGTAATAGTTGGAGAAGTAGCAACGGTAGTAGTAGCAGTTGCAGTAACAGCTATAGTAGTAGTACTAGTAGTAACAGTTGTAATAGTTGCTGTTGTTGTAGTAGTAGTAGCAGTTTGACAAGTAGTAGTAGTAACATTAGTAGTAGTAGGAGGAGAAGTAATAGTAGTAGCAATAGCAGTAATAGTAGCAGCAATAGTAGTAGCAGTAGTAGTAGTAGTTGGAGAAGTAGCAACGATAGTAGTAGTAGTTGCAGTAGCAGCTATAGTAGTAGTACTAGTTGTAGCAGTTGTAAGAGTTATTGTCGTAGTAGTAGTAGCAATTTGCAAGTAGTAGTAGTAGCAGTAGCAATGGTGGTAATAGCTGTAGTAGTATTAGTAGTAGTAACAGTAGTAGCCTAAGTATCAGTAGTTATAGTAATAGTAGAAGTAGTAGGAGTAGTAGTAGCAATAGCTACAGTAGTAATGGTAGCAGTAGTAGTTGTAGTAGAAGCAACAAATGTCACAGTAGTAGTGGCGGCAATAGTAGTAGTTGTAGTTGGAGATGTTTTAGTTGTAGTAGTAGTAGCAGTAGTAGTTGAAGCAACTGTAGTAGTAGTTGGAGAGGTAGCAATAGTAGCAGGAGGAGTAGTAGTAGTAGTAGTAGTAGTAGTAGTAGTAGGAGTACGATTGGTGAAAAGAATAGTAGTAGTAGTAGGAGTAGTAATAGTTGCTATAGAAGTAGTCGAAGGAGTAGCAAATGTAGTAGTTGCAGCAGTAGCAATAGTTATAGTTGGAGCAGTACTAGTTGTAGTTGGAGCAGTAGTAGGATTTTTTGTAGAAGAAGCAGCAGAAGGTGTAGTAGTAGCAGTAGCAGTAGTAGTAGTAGAATTAGAAGTAGTAATAGTAGGAGTGTAGTAGCAATAGTAGCAGCAGTAATAGTAGTAGTAGTAGCCGAAGGAGTAGTAGAGCAGTAGTGGAAGTTGTTATAGTAGTAGTAATAGTAAAGTCGTAGCAAAAAGTTGTAACAGTAGTATTAGTAGCAATAGTTGTAGTAATAGGAGTAGTAGCAGTAGTAGTAGTAGGAGCAGTGGCAGCAAGAATAGCAACAACAATAGTAGTGGTAGTAGTTAAGGAAGTATTATCAGAAATAGTATAAGTAATTAAAGTCGTAGTAGCAATAGTGCATTAGTAGTAGTAGTAATAGCAGTATTAGTAGTCGTTGGAGAAGTCCTAGCAGGAGCAATAGTAGTAGTTGTAGCGGTAGTAGTAGTAGAGATTATAGCTATTGTCGTTGTAGTAGCTGTAACAGTTATAGCAGCAGCAGCAGCAGTAGTAGTTGTTGTTGTACCAAAAGTATTAGTAGTTGTCGAAGCAGTAGTAGTTGTAGCAGAAGGAACAACAATAGCAGTAGTAGGAGGAGAAGTAGAAATAGTTGTAATAGTTGTAGTTGTTGTAGTAGTAGTAGTAATAGTAGTAATAGTAATAGTTTTAGGAATTGTAGTAGTAGTGGTAGTAGTAGTAATATTAGTAGAAGTAGTTGCAGGGGCAGGGGCTATCGTAGGAGCGAAAGTAGCACCAGAAGCAGTAGTACCTGTAGTAGTAATTGTAGTAATGGTAGCAATGGTAGCATTAGTAGTTGGAGTAGTTCAAGTTGCAATAGGAGCGGTAGTGGTAAAATAAGTAGTAGTAGTAGTAGGAGAAGTAGTAGTAGTAGATGTAATAGTAGTTCTAGTACTAGTAGATGTAATAATAGTAGCAGTAGAAGTAGCAGTAGTAGTAGTAGTGGAAGCAGTAGTAGCCATTGTAGTAGTAGCAGTTGTCGTACTAGTGCTATAGAGCTACTAGCATTAGTACTAGGAGTTGGAGATGTAATAGTAGTAGTTGCATTTGCTGCAATAGGAGTAGTAGTTGTCATTGTAGCAGTAGTAGTAGGAGCAATAATAGTAAAAGTAGAAGTTGTGGTAATAGTTATAGTAGTAATAGTATTAGTAGCAGTTGTAGTAGTAGCTACAGAAGTACTAGTAGTAGTTATAGCAGTAATAGTAGGAGTAGTAGTAGTGCTAGTAGTAGAAGTGGTAGCATTAGTAGTAGTAGTAGTAATAGTAGCAGTAGTACAAGCAGTTGTTGTTGTAGTAGTGATAGCAGTAGTACTAGTAGTAGTAGCAGTATTTGTAGTAGTAGTAGTAGCAGCAGTAGTACTAGTAGTAGTAGTAGAAGGAGTAGTAGCAGTAGTAGTAGTAGTCTTAGTAATTGTAGTAGTTGTTGAAGTAGTAGTAGTAGTACTAGGAGTTGAAGCTACAACAGCCAAAATAGCAAAAGTTGTTGCATTAGTAGCTGTAGCAGCAGGAGTAGTAGTAGTAGTAGTAGTAGTAGTAGTAGTAGACGTAGTTGTAATGGTAGTTGTAGTAGTTGCAGTAAAAATAATAGTAGTAGCAGTTGTAGAAGTAGTTGTTGTTCTAGTAGTAATAGGAGTAGGTGTAGGAGTATGGGTTGTAGTAGGATCAGTAGTAGTAGTATTAGTAGTAGTAGGAGTAGTAGGAGGAGGAGGAGGAGGAGCAGTAGGAGTAGCAATAGAAGCAGTAGCTATGGTAGTAGTAAGAGAAATAGATGTAGTAGCAGTAGTGATAGTTGTAGTAGTAGCAGAAGCAGTAGTGGTTGTACAAGTAGTTGTCGTATTAGTAGTAGTAGTAGTAGTAGTTCTAGTAGCAGAATTAGTAGTAGTAGTAGTAGTAAGCATAGTAGTAGCAATAGCAGTTGTAATAGTAGTAGTAGTAGTAGTAGTAGTAGTAGCTGTTGTCATTGTTGTTGTTGTAGTGGTAGTAGTAGAAGTAGTAGTAGTGTCAGTAGTAGTAGTGATAGTAGTAACAGTTGAAGCAGTTGTTGTAGTAGTAGCAATAGTAGTAGTCATTGTTGTAGTAGTAGAAGTAGTTTTACTAGTAGTAGTCGTAGCAGCAAGCGTAGAAGTTGCAGTAGTGGGAGTAGTAGTTGTTGTAGTAGTTGTAGGAGTAGTAGTAGTAGGACTAGAATTAGTAGTTGTAGTTGTAGGAATAGTAGTAGTATTAGTACTCGTAGTAGTAGAAGTGACAGAAGTAGTTGCAGTAGAAATACGAGTAGTAGATGTAGTAGTTGTTGTACTAGTAGTAGTAGTAATGGCCGTCGGAGGAGCAGTAGTAGTAGTAGTAGAAGTAGCTACAATAGTAGTGTAGTCGTAGTAGCAGTAGCGGTAGTAGTAGAGGTAGTAGTAGTAGTAGCAGAAGGAGTAGCAGTAGTAGCAGTAGTAGTAGTAGTAGTAGTAGTAGTGTTAGTAGTAGTAGAAGCAGTAGTAGTAGTCATTGTAGTAGTAGTAGTACTAGTTGTACGAATAGAAGTAGTAGTAGTAGTAGCCGTAGTAGTCCTTGTAGCAACAATAAGAGTAGCTGTAGTTGTAGTAGTAGTTGTACTATCAGTAGTGCGAGTAGTAGTAGTAATAGTAGCTGTAGGAGTAGTTGTACTGGTGGCAGGAGCAGGAGTAGGAGTAGTAATAGTAGTAGTAGTTGTTGTTGTTGTTGTAGTAGAAGTACTATTAGTAGTTGTAGTTGTTGTAGTAGTATTTGTTATAGCTGTAGAAGTAGTAGTAAATGTAGGACTAGGAGTAATAGTAATTGGGGCAGTGGTGGTAGTAGTAGTAGTAAGTAGTAGTTGTACTAGTAATAGAAGTAATAGTACTAGTTGCAGCTGCAATAGTAGTAGTTGTAGTAGTTGTACTACTACTAGTAGTAGTACTAGAAGTTGGAGTAGTAGTGGTAGCAATAGTAATAGTAGTAATAGTAGTAGTAGAAATAGTGGTAGTGGAAGCAGTAGTTGAAGTGGTAGTTGTGGTAGTAGGAGTAGTAGTTACTGTAGTAGTTGTAGTAGTTGTAGTTGTCGGAGGAGTCATAGGAGTTGGAGGTGGATTAGGAGTGGCAATACGAGTTCTAGTAGTAGTAGTAGTACTAGTAGGAGTATTAGAAGTAGCAGTAGAAGGAGTAGCGGTAGTAGTAGTAGTAGTAGCTGGAATAGTAGTACTAGTGGTCGTTGTACTAGCACAAGTGGTAATAGGAGGAGTAGTAGTAGCAACGGTAGTAGTAGGAGTGGTGGTAATAGCTGTAGTTGGAGTAGGAGGAGTAGTAGCAGCAGTAGCAGCAGCAATAGCAGCAATAGCAGTAGTAACAGTAGTAGTAATACCAGTAGTAGTAATACTAGTAGTTGTAGTAGTAGTAGCAGCAGAAGTCATAGTAGCAGTTATAGATGTAGTAGCATTTGGAATAGTAGTAGGAGTAGCAGTTGGGGTTGGAGTACTAGTAGCAAAAGTAATAGTAGTACTAGTAGTATTAGTCGCAGTAGTAGTAATAGTAGTAGTAGTTGTTGTAGTAGGAGTAGTAGTAACTATAGTAGTTGTAGTAGTAATGGCAGTAGTAGTATTAGTAGTAGTAGTAGTAATACTAGCAGTAGTAGGAGTAGTAGTAGTAGTAGTCGTAGTAGCAGAAGCGGTAGAAGCAGTAGTAGTAGCAATAAAAGTTGTTGTAATAGCAGCAATAGTAATAGTAGCAGAAGTAGTAGCAGCAGTAGTAGTAATAGCAATTCCAGTAGTAGTACTAGTAATAGTAGTAGAAGCTATAGTAGCAATCGTAGTAGTAATAACAGCAGTCGTAGTAGTAGTAGCAGTAGCAGTATTTCTAGTAATAGGGGTAGTAGTTGTAGTAGTAGAAGTAGTAGCGTTACTAATAGTAGTCGCAGTAGCATTATGGGTAGTAGTTCTAGTAGTAGTAGTAGAAGTAGTAGTAGTACCAGAAGTAGTTGTAATATTTGTTGTAGCAGTAGTAGTTGTTGTTGTAATAGGAGTTGTAGTAGGCACAGTCGTAGTAGTAGGAGTAGTAGTAGTATAAGTTGTAGGAGTAGAAATAGAAGGAGTAGTTGTAGTAGCAGTAATAGTAGAACTAGCAGTAGTAGCAAGAGTAGTAGTAGTATTAGTAGTTTCTGTAGTAGAAGTAGTAGTAGCGATAGTAGAAGTAGTACTAGTAGCAATAGTACTAGTAATAACAATAGTAATAGTTGTAGTAGGAGTAGTAGCTGTAATAGTAGTAGTCGTAGTTGTAATTGTGGTAGAAGTACTTGTAGCAATAGTAGTAGTATTATTAGTAGTACTAGTAGTAGTCGTAGTATTAGTAGCAATAGGTGTAGTAGTAGCAGTATTGTAGTAGCAAATGTACCAATAGTATTAGTAGTAGTAGTAGTCGTAATAGCAACAACAATCATTGCAGTATTAATAGAAGTAATAGTAGTAGCAGTAGCAGTAGTAGCCATGGTAGTTGTGGAAGTAGAAGTAATAGTAGTAGTAGGAGGAGGAGGAGGTGGAGTACTATAGTAGAAGTGGTAGCAGTAGAAGTAGTAGTAGTAGTAGTACAAGCAGTAAATATTTGTTGTTGTTATAGTAGTAGTAGTAGTAGTGGTAGTAGCAATAGTAGTAGCAGTAGTAATAGTAGTCGTAGTAGTTGTAGTAGCAGTAGTAGCAGTGGTAGTTGTCAAAGTAGGAGTAGGCGTCATAGTAGAAGTAGTTGTACTAGTAATATTAGTAGTAGTAGTAATAGTTGTAGCGGTGGGAGTACTTGTAGTAGTAGCCAAAGTAGTAGCAGAAGTAGTAATAGTAGCAGTCGAAGAAGTAGCAGTAGTAGTACAAGTAGAAGTAGCAATAGTAGTAGAAGTAGTAGTAGTCGCAATAGGAGTAGTTGTAGTGGTTGCAGTAGTAGTGTTAATAGTAGTAATAGTAGTAGTAGTTGGAGTAGTAGCCGTGCCTGTTGTAGAAGTGGTAGTAGTAGTGTAGTAGGAGTAGCAGTAGTGGTAGTCGTTGACGTAGTAGTAGTAGCAGAAGTAGCAGTAGTAGAAGTCGTAGTAGCAGCAGCAGCAGTAGTAGTCATAATAGTAGTGGCCACAGTAGTTGTAGTAATAGCGGTAGTTGTAGTAGAAGTAGCAGAAGTAGAAGCAGTAGTTGTAGTAGCAGAAGTAGTAGTAGCAAAAGGAGGAGGAGGTGGTGGAGTACTAGTAGTAGAAGTGGTAGTTGTAGAGGTAGTAGTAGTAGTAGTACAAGGGGTAAATAGTAGTTGTAGTAGCAGCAGCAGCAGAAGTAGTAGTAGTAGTAGTAGTAGTAGTTGTTGTTTTTATTGTAGTAGTAGTAGTAGTAGTATTGGTACAAGTAGTAGAAGTAAAATTAATAGCAGTAACAGTAGAAGAAGTTATTATTGTAGTAGATGAAGTAGTAGTATTAGTAGTGGTAGTAATAGTAGTAGTAGTTGAAGTACTAGAAGTTGTTGTTGCAGTAGTAGTAGTAATAAGTGGTATAGTAGTAGTAGCAGTAGTAGTAGTAGTAGCAACTATAGTAGTAGTAGTAGTAGCAAATATAGTAGTATTAGCAGTAGCAACTATAGTAGTAGTAGTAGCAACAGCAGCAGTAGTAGAAGTCGTAGTAGCAGTAGCAACAGTGGTATTAGTAAGAGTAGTAGTAGTAGCATTATAAGTGCTTGTAGTAGTAACAATAGCAGCAGCAGTAGTAGTAGAAGTAATATTAGTAGCAAAAGTTGTAGTAGTAGTAGTAGTAGGAGTAGCAGTAGTAGGAGAAGCAAAAGTTGTACGACTTTTACTATTAGTCAAAGTAGTAGAAGCGGTAGCATTTGTAATGGTAGCAGTAGTAGAAGTAGTAGTAGAAGTAGGAGTAGTAGTAGCTGTAACAACAACAATAGTAGCACAGTAGTAGGCGGATTAGTACTAGTAGTAGATGCAGTTGTTTGTAGTAGGAGTAGTTGTATTAGCAATTGCAACTACAGTAGTAGTCACAGTAATAGCAACAGTAGTTGTAGCAACAGTAGTAGGAGTAGGAGTAGTAGTTGTAGTAGTAGTAGTAGTAGTAGTAGTAGTAGTAGCTGTAGTAGTAGTAGTAGGAAAAGGAGTAAGAGTAGTAGTAGTAGTAGAAGCAGTAGTGACAGCAGTTATATTAGCAGTTGAAGTAGTAGTAATAGTAGTAGTAGTAGCAGCAGCAGCAGTAGTGGCAGCAGCAGCCGCAGTAGTAGTAGTTGCTATAGTAGTAGCAATAGTAGTAGTACTAGCAGTAATAGTAGTAGTAGCTATAGTTATGGCAGTAGTAATAGTAGTGGGAGTTGTAGTAGTAATAGGAGTGGTAATAGTAGTAGTAGTAGTGGTAGTAGTGGTAGTAATAGTAGTTGTTGTACTAGTAGTAATAGTAGTATTAGTAGTATTAGTAGAAGCAGTAGTAGTAGTAGGCGCAGAAGTAGCTATAGGAGTTGGAGTAGGAGTAGGAGTGTCAGTAGAAGTAGTAGTTGTGGTACTAGTAGTAGTAGCAATAGATGTAGCAAGAGCAGCAATGATAGTAGCAGTAGTAGTAATAGTAGTAGTTGTTGTAGTAGTAGTTGTTGTTGTTGTATTAGTAGTAGTAGTAGTTGTTATTGTTGTTGCAGTAGCTGTAGTAGCAATTGTGGTGGCAGCGGCAGTAATAGTAATAGTAGTAGAAGTAGCAGCAGCATCAGTAGTAGTAGTAGTAGTAGTATTACAAGTTGCTGTAGTAGCAGTAGTAGTATTAATAGTAGTTGTAATAGTAGAAGCAGCAGTAGTAGTAAGTGTAGCAGTAGTTGTAGTAGTAGGAGAAGTAGTAAGAGCAGTAGTAGTAGTAGCAGCAGCGGCAACAGTAGTAGTAGTAGTAGTCGTGGTATCAGTAGTAGTAGTACTAGTTGTAGTTGTAGTGCAGTAGTAGTTGCAGTAGTAGTAGCAGTAGTTGTCTTAGTAATAGTAGCAGCAGCAGAAAAAGTAGTAATAGTTGTAGTTGTAATAGTACTTGTAGTGGTAGGAGTAGTTGTAGTAGAAGTAGTAGTATTAGTGGAAGTAGTTGTAGGAGTAGTAGTAGCAGTCTTAGTATTAGTAGTATTTGTACTAGTAGTAGTATTTGTAGTAGAAGGTGTAGTAGTAGTATCGGAAGTAGTAGTAGTAGTAGTAATAGTAGTGCTAGTAGTGGTAGTAGTAGTAATTGTTGTTGTTGTTGGTGGTGTTGTTGTTGCTATTGTATTAATAGTTGTGGAGGTAGTTGTAGTGGTAGTAGTATAAGTTGGAGTAGGAGCTGTAGTAGGCGTAGTAGTAGTCGGAGTGGGAGCCATAGTAGGCATAGTAGTAGTCAGAGTATGGCAGTAGTAGTTAAAAGAGTAGTAGTAGCTGTAGGCATTGGAGTATGAGGGGTACTAGTAGTAGTTGATGGAGTAATAGAAGTA
Organism: Trichopus zeylanicus subsp. travancoricus; assembly: GCA_005019695.1. NCBI lineage: Eukaryota > Viridiplantae > Streptophyta > Magnoliopsida > Dioscoreales > Dioscoreaceae > Trichopus > Trichopus zeylanicus. Next base: position 90,082 of record RXID01021756.1, read on the forward strand.
ATAGTGGTAGGAGTTGGAGTAGGAATACTAGTAATTGTAGTAGTAGTAGTAGTAGGGGCTACAACAGCAACATCTATAGTTCGAAAAGTAGTAGTTGGAGCAATAGTAGTAGTAATAATAGTAGTTTTAGGAGTTGTATTCGTACAAGTAGTTGTAGTTGTAACTATTGTGTGGTAGCAGTAGCAGTTGTAGAAGTAGTAGAAGTAGTAGTAGTAGTAGTAGTAGCAGCAGCAGCAGCAATAGTAGTATTAGTAGTAGAAGCAATAGTGATAGTAGTAGTAGCAGGAGTAGTAGTAGAAGTAGTAGTAGTAGTAGTAGCAGCAGCAGCAGCAATAGTAGTATTTGTAGTAGTAGTATTATTATCAATAGTAGTAGTAGTAGTTGGATTGTAGTTGTAGTTGTTGTTGTTATTGTATTGGGAGTAGTCGTAATAGTAGTAGTAACTATAGTTGTAGTAGCGGTAGCAGCAGCAGCAGCAGCAGCAGCAGTAGTAGCAGTAGTAGTAGTTGGTGTGCAGCAGTAATAGTAGCAGTAGCAGTGGTGGTGGTAGTAGTAGTAGTGTTAGTGTTAGTAGTTGGAGTAGGAGTAGTAGTAGTAACAATTTTACTAATAGTACAAGTAGTCATTGTAGTTGTTGTTGGTGTTATTACGGTAGTAGTGGTAGTAGTATTAGGAGTTGGCGTAGTAGTAGTAGTAGGCTTTTTTGTAGTAGAAATAGGTGTAGTAGAATAAATAGGACTAGTTGTAGCAGTGGGAGTTTGAGCTGGAGTAGTAGTAGCATTAGTAGTAGGAGTAGTAGTTGTTGCTGTAGTAGGAGTAGCACTAGTTGTAGAACTAGTAGTATTGTCAGTATTAGAAGTAGTAGTACCTACAGTAGTGGGAGTTGTAGTAGTAACAATTATACTAATAGTAGTAGTTGTTATGGAACTACTACTACTACTACTACTACTACTAGTAGCAGCAGAAGTAGTAGTTGTTGTAGTAGTAGCAATAGTAGTAGTAGTAGTAGCAGTAGTTGTAGTAGTAGTGGTAGAAGTTGGAGTAGGGGTAGTAGTAGGTCTCGTAGTAGTTGGAGTAGAGGTAGTGGTAGTAGTAGGAGTAATACTAGCGGTAGGAGTTCGAGCAAGAGTTGTAGTTGGGGTAGCAGTAGTAGTAGTCATTGTGCTAGTACAAGTAGTACCAGTAGCAGTAGCATCAGTAATTGCAGTAGCAACAGTAGTTGTTGTAGTAGTAGTAGTAGTTGTTGTTGTTATTGTGGTTGTAGGAGTAGCAGTAGTAGTAGAAGTAATAGTAGTGTTAGTATTAGTAGTAGTAGTCATAGCAAGAGTAGTAGTTGTGGTAGGGGGAGTAGTGTTAGTAGCTGTAGGTGAAGGTGTAGGAGTAGTACGAGTTGGTGTAAGAGTTGGTGTAGCAGTTGGAGTAGTAATAGGAGTAGTTGTAGTAGTGTTATTATTTGTGGGAGTTGCACAAGTACTTGTTGGAGTAGTAGTAAGAATTATACTAGTAGTAGTAGTGGTAGCAATACTAGTAGTATTACCAATAGTAGAAGTAGTAGTAGCAGCAGTATTAAAAGAAGAAGAAGAAGAAGAAGAAGTAGTAGTAGTAGTAGTAGTAGTAGTAGCAGCAGCAGTAGTAGTAGTAGCAGAAGTAGTAGCGGTAGGTGTAGTAGTAGTTTTAGGAGGGGTAGAAGCAGTAAGAGTTGGCATAGGAGTAGTAGTAGTAGTTGTAGTAGTAGTTGTTGTTGTTGTAGTAGTAGTAGTAGACGTAGTAGTTGTTGTTGTAGTTGTAGTAGTGGTAGTGGTAGTGGTAGCAGTATTAGTAGTAGTAGTAGCAGCAATATTTGCAACAGTAGTAGTAGTAGTGGTAGCGGTATAAATAGTAGCAGTAGTAGAAGTAGTAAAAGGAGTAGTAGTAGGAATCGTTGTTGTTGTAGTAGTAGTAGTAGTAGTAGTTGCCACAGCAGTAGTTGTTGCAGTTGTAATAGCTGCAGTTGTAGTAGTAGTAGCAGCAGTAGCAGCAACAACAACAGTAGTAGTAGTGGTATTAAAAGTAGTACTAGTAGTAGTAGCACTAGTAGTAGTAGCAATATTAGCATTAGTGGCAGTTGCAGTAGTTGTTGTAGTAGAAGTAGTAGGAGCAGCAACAATAACAATAGTAGTAGTAGATGTAGTAGTAGCAGTTGTTGTAGTAGTTGCAGTTGTGTAGCAGTAGCCATAGCAGTAGTAGCAGCAGTAGTTATTATTGTAGTAGTAGTATCAATAGTAGAAGTTATAATAGTAGTTGCACTAGTAGTGGCGGCAATAGTAGTAGTTGTTGTAGTCGCAGAAGTAGCAGTAGTGGTGCTAGTAGCAGTAGTAATAGTGGTAGTAGCAGTAGCAGTAGCAATAATAGCAGTAATGACATTAGTAGTAGTTGTCAAAAAAGTAGTGGTAGCCATAGCAGTTGAAGTTATGGCACTAATAGTAGCGGCATTGGAAGTAGGTGTAGCAAGAGCCATACTAGCAGCAATAGTAGTAGCATTAGTAGTAGTTGTAGTAGTAGTAGTAGCAGGAGTAGAATTCCTAGTAGCAGTTGTAGATATAGGAATAGCAGTACCAGCAGTAGCAATAGAAGTTGGATCAGTAGTAGCAGTGGTGTTATTAACAACAGTTGTAGGAGCAGTAGTAGTAGCAGCAGCAGTTGTAGTTCTAGTAGTAGTAGAAGTAGTAGTAGTCGTTGTAGTAGTCGCAAAAATAGTAGCAATAGTAGTATTAGTTGTTGTGGTGATAACAGGAATAGCAGCAATCGTAATAGTTTTAGCAGTAATAGAAGTAGCAAAAGGAGTAGTAGTAGTTGTTGTTGTTGTACTATTTATTAATGTAGTAGTAGTCTTAGTAGTAGTAGTAGAAGAAGTAGTAGTAGTAGCTGGTGAAGTGCAAGTAATAGTAGTAGTAGTTGTAGTAGTAGTGGTGGTAGTAGTAGTAGTAGTAGGAGTAGTTGTAAAAGTAGTAGTAGTAGTAGTAGCAACAACAACAGCAGCAATAGCAAAAGTAGTAGTAGTAGTAGTAGTAGTAGTCATATTAGTAGTAGTAGTAGTTGTAGTAGTAGTAGCAGTAGCAGTAGTATTAGCAGTAGGTGTAGTAGTAGTTTTAGGAGGGGTAGAAGCGGTAAGAGTTGGCGTAGGAGTAGCAGTAGCTATAGTAGTAGTAGTAGTTGTAGTAGTAGTAGTACAAGTAGTTGTAGTAGTAGTAGTAGTGGTAGTGGTAGCAGTATTAGTAGTGGTAGCCGCAATGGTTGCAACAGTAGTAGTAGTGGTGGTAGTAGTATAAACAGTAGCAGTAGTAGAAGTAGTAAAAGGTGTACTAGTAGGAATTGTTATTGCTGTAGTAGTAGCAGTCGTACTAGTTGCAATAGTACTCGTTGTTGTAGTTGTAGTAGTAGTAGCAATATTAGCATTAGTGGTAGTAGCAGTAGTTGTGGTTGTAGGAGAAGTAGTAGGAGCAGCAGCAACAACAATAATAGTAGTAGTAGATGTAGTTGTAGTAGTGCAATAGTAGCCACAGTAGTAGTAGCAACAGTAGTTGTTGTTGTAGTAGTAATAGCAATAATAGTAGTTGTAATAGTAGTTGCACTAGTAGTAGCAGCAATAGTAGTAGTTGTTGTTGTACCAGCAGAAGTAGCAGTAGTGGTGCTACTAGCAGTAGTAATAGCGGTAGTTGCAGTAGTAGTAGCAATAGTAGGAGTAGTGACAGTAGTAGTAGTAGTCAATGTAGTCGTAGTAGCCATAGTAGTGGAAGCATTAGTACCAGTTGTGTTACTAGTAGTAGCAGCAGTGGAAGTAGGTGCAGCAGGAGCCATACTAGCAATAGTAGTAGTAGCATTTGTAGCAGCAGCAGTGGTAGTAGTAGGAGTAGAAGTCCTAGTAGCAGTTGTAGATATAGGAATAGCAGTACCAGCAGTAGCAATAGAAGCTAGATCAGTAGTAGTAGTGGTGTTATTAGCAACAGCTATAGGAGCAGTAGTAGTAGTAGCAGCAGCATCAGCAGTAGTAGTTGCAGTTGTAGTAGTAGTAGAAGGAGTAGTAGCAGTAGTAGTAGTAGCAGAAATAGTAGCAATAGTAGTATTAGTTGTTGTGGTGGTAGCAGGAGCAAAAGCAATAGTAATAGTTTTAGTAGTAGTAGAAGTAGCGGAAGGAGTAGTAGTAGTAGCAGTTGTACTAGTATTAATGTAGCAGTAGTCTTAGTAGTAGTAGAAGAAGTAGTAGTAGTAGCAGTAGTAGTAGCAGTTGTTGGAGTAGGAGTAGTAGTAGCAGTCGTAGAAGCAGAACTAGGAATAGCAATAGTAGCAGTATTCGTAGTCGTAGTAGTAGTTGTATTAGTAGTAGTAACAGTTGTAGTGGTAGTTGTAGTAGTAGCAGTAGCAGTAGTAGTCATGATAGTACTAGTAGCAGTAGTTGCAGTAGCAATAGTAGCAGTAGTAGTATAGTAGGATGAGTGTTTGGAGTAGTTTTATTGGGATGATTAGTAGTAGTAGTAGTACTGGCAGTAGGAGTTGTAGTAGTAGTAGTGGGAGTAGTAGTAATAGTAGTTGTCGTAGTAGTAGTAGTGGTGGTGGTAGTAGTAGTAGTAGTGATTATAGGAGTGTAGTTGTTGTAGTAGTAGTTTGAGTAGGTAGTTGAAGTTGTAGGTCTGTTAGGAGTAGTAGTAGTAGTAGTTTTTGTTGTTGTTATTGTTGTTGTAGTTGGTGTAGTAGTATTAGTAGTAGTAGCGGAAGTAGTAGCAGTAGGAGTGTTAGTAGTGGTAGTAGTAGTAGTAGTAGTATTAGTAGTTGGAGTAGTAGTATAATAAGAGTAGTAGAAGTTGATGTTGTTGTTGTTGTAGTTGTACTAGTTGTAGTAGTAGTAATTGTAGGAATAGATGTATGAGTAGGAGTAGTAGTAGTAGTAGTAGTAGTAGTAGTAGTAGTAGTAGTAGTAGTAGTAGTCGGAGTAGGAGTTGTGGTGGTAGTAGTGGTGGTGGTTGTAGTGGAAGTACTAGTAATAGTAGTAGTTGTTGTGGTAGTGGTAGTATTAGTAGCAGTAGAAGTAGCAATTGCAGATGTACCAGCTCCAGCAACATTAGTAGTAGCACTAGTAGTAGTGTTGTTGTTGCAATAGTAGTAGGCGCAGTATTAGTAGGAGTTTCAAATGGGGCAGTCGTAGTAGTAGTAGTAGTTGTTGTTGTTGTTGTAGTAGTAGTAGTAGGAGGAGGAGAGTTGGAGTTGGAGTTGGAGTTGGAGTTATAGTTGGAGTTATAGTAGTACTAGTACTAGTAATATTTGTAATAGGAGGAGGAGGAGTAGTAGCAGTAGTTGTAGTAGTTGTAGTAGTGCTAGTAGTAGTAGTAGCAGTAGTTCTAGTAGTAGTACTAGTAGTAGTAGATGTAGTAGTTGTAGTAGTAGTCAAAATAATAGTAGTATGAGTCGCAGTAGCAGCAGTAGTAGTTGAAGTAGTAGTAGTAGTAGTAGTAGTAGTAGTAGTAGTAGCAGCAGCAGCAGCAGCAGCAGCAGCAGTAGTAGTAGTAGTAGTAGTAGTAGAAGTAGTAGCAGTAGTAATAGTAGTAGTAGTAGTAGTAGTAGTAGTAGTAGTAGCAGCAGCAGCAGCAATAGTATAGTAGTAGTATTAGTAATACTGGTAGTTGTAGCAGCTGCAGTTACAGCAGCAATAGTAATATGTGTATTAGTGGTAGTAGCAGTAGTAGTTGTTGTTGTTGTTATTGTAGTTGTAGTAGTTGTAGTAGTAGTAGTTGTAGTAGTAGCAGTAGCAGTAACAGCAGCAGCAGTAGCAGTAGTAGTAATAGTGCTTGTAGTAGTAGTGGTAGTCGATGTTGTAGGAGGAGTAGTAGTGGGAGTTGTAGTTGTTGGTGAACTGGTAGCAATAGCAGTAGTAGTTGTAGCAATAGTAGGAGTTGGAGTAGGAGTAGGAATTGTAGTAATCGTAGTAGTAGTAGGAGGAGTAGTAGTTGTAGCTATAGTGGGAGCAGCAGCAGTAGTTATAGTTGTCATGGTAGTGGGAATAGTGGTAGTCATTGTGGTAGTTTTTCTTGCAGGAGTAATAGTAGTAGTCATTGTTGTTGTTATTGTAGGAGTAGTTGTAGTAGCAATAGTAGGAAAATAGTAGTAGTTGTTGCCATAGTTGTAATAGTAGGAGTTGCAGGAATAGTAGTAGCAGTTGTAGTTGTTGGAGTAGTGGTAGCAGCAATACTAGTAGTTGTAGTAGAAGTATGAGTTGGAGTAGGATTAGCAGTGGGACTTATAGTTGTTTGAGTAGTGGTAGCATCTGTACTAGTAGTTGTAGTAGCACTAGGAGTTGGAGTAGGGGTAGGAATAGTAGTAGTAGGAGTTGGAATAGTAGTAGAGGTTGTAGTAGTAGTAATAGTAGCAGTAGCAGTAGCAGTAGTAGTAGGAATTGTAGTAGTCGTAGTAGTAGTAGGAATAGTAGTAGTAGGAGTCGGAATAGTGTAGAGGTTGTAGTAGTAGTAATAGTAGCAGTAGTAGTAGTAGTAGGAATAGTAGTAGTTGTAGTAGCAGTTGTTCTCGTAGTAGTAGCAATAGTAGTAGTAGTAGGTGTAGTAGTAGGAGTAGTAGTAATATTAGTAGTAGTCGTAGTAGTAGTAGTAGTAGTAATAGTAATAGCAATAGTAGTTGTAGTAGTTGTCGTAGTTGGAGTTGTAGTAAGAGTAAACTATGAGTCAGCGATAGAGTAGTAGTAGGGTTAGTGTTAATACTATTGCTCCTTCTGCAAACGCTACTACTACTACTGTCACTACTACTAATACCTCTACTACTGCTCTTACTACTAATTCTTTTGCTGCTACTATAATTCTATTGCTACTACTACCACTACGACAACTAATGCTATGTGTACTCTTGCTACTCCTACTACTACAACAACTATTATTTTTCATAATGATACTCCCACTACTACCTTCACTACTACTACGAGTACTCCTACTACTACTGCTACTACTGCTACTCCTACTACTACGATTGTTGCCACTACATCCACTAATATCGCACCCACTACTACTGCTGCTGCTACTAATACTCCCACTGCTACTGCTACTACTATGACTACTACTCTTGCTTATACTACTACTACTACTACCGCTACTACTGCGGCTCCAGCTACTGTAGCTTCTACTCCTTCTGCAACTACTACTACAACCTCTCCTGCGACTGCTTATGCTCCAACTACTACGTATACTACTACTACTTCTACTGCTGCTGCCGCTGTTGTAACTCCTACTACTATGGCTGCTCCTACTATTTCTACTACTGCTACTGCTACTATTGCTGCTACTACACCTACTTCTATTACCACTACAACAACTGCTATTGTTGCTACTACTTCAACTACAACTATCGCTGTTGTTACTGCTACTACAACTACTATAACTCCAACAATTACCACCACCACTACTACTTTTGAGGCAACTATTGATGCTATTACTATTACTGCTACTGCTACGACTTTTGCTACTACTCCTACTACTACTACGAATGGCACGACTGCTACTGCTATTACTTCTGCCACTTCTGCTACTATTTCTATTACTGTTGCTGCTACTACTGCGACTACTACAACAACTACTACTTCTGCTACTACTGCCACTCCTACTACTACTACTAGTACTTCTACATCAACTACTGCTACTGCTTCTACTACCATGTACTCCAACTACTGCTGCTGCTGCTACTACTACTACTTCTACTTCAACTTCTGCAACTACTTTTGCTTCAACCATTACAACAACTACTATTGCTACTACTATTACAACTACTACTATTACTACTGCTATTACTACTATTGCTACTGCTACCATAACTACTACTACTACAAATACTACTACTACTAGTACTACTACTATTACTCATATTACTACTACTATTGCTACAACTACTTTAGCTACTATTACTACAATTGCTACTACTACGACTAGGACTACTACTCTTACTATAACTACTGCTGCTACTATTACTACTACTACTATCGCTACTACTACTACCACTACTGCTCCAACTAATACTACTACTGCTACTACTACTTCTACTATTGCTGCTACTGCTGCTGCTACTACTACTACTACTGCTACTACCACTAGTGCTACTCCTACTACTAATACTACTACTACCACTACTATTGCTACTACTACTACTACTACTACCCGTACTACTACAAATGCCACTATTACTACAACCACTATGACTACTGTAACAACTATTGCTACTACTGGTCCTTCTACAACTACTAGAACAACTACTGCTACTTCTACTACAACAACAACAACTACTACTACCAAAATTAATACTGCTACGGTAACTGTTATTAGTATGACTTCTTTTCCTACTGTTACTTCTACAAATACTACTAGTACTTCTACTACTACTGCTGTTGCTACTACTACAACCACTCCTCCTGCTACTACTTCTACTACAAATACTACTACTACTATTGCTACTATTGCGACAACTGGTAATACTGCTACTACTACTACTTCTACTACAACTTCTATGACAACTTCCACTACTATTACTTCTACTCCTACTACTACTACTACTATTGTTGTTGCTACTGCTATTGCTAACACTAATGCTACTACTACTGCTAGTACTAGTAGTACTACCACTACCAGTATTGCTAGTACTACTACCACTACCAGTATTGCTAGTACTGCTACTTTTACTACTATTGTTGGTAATACTAGTACTATTACTACCATACCTACTACTACAAATACTACTACTACTACTACTACTACAGCTACTACTACTATTGCGATTACTACTATGACTACTACCACTACTAATGTACTCCAACTACTGCTACTGCCACTATTGGTACTACTTATGTTGCTATTACTACTACTACAACAACTTCTATTGATACTCCTACTACTACTCCTACTACTACTACATCTACTCCTACTACTGCTATTACTACAACTATTGCTCCGACTACTACCACTACTCCTACACCTACTGCTATTACTGCTACAACAACAACTACTAGTACAATTACTACTACTATTTGTATTACTACTATTACAACTACTGCTACTAATTCCACTACCCCTACTTGTACTACTAATAAAAGTACTACTTCTACTGCTACAAATAATTCTACAACAGCAACAACTGATACTACTTCCACTAGTGCTGCTGCTACTACTATTGTTTTCACTACAACTACTACTATTACTACTACTACTCCTTTTACTATTACTACAATTCTTATTGCTACTACTGCTACTACTGCGACTACTACTACTACTACTGTTACGACTACTACTACTACTACTTCTACTCCTATTGCTACCACTGCTACTACTACTACTACTACTACTAACACTATTGCTACTACTACTCCTATTGCTACTATTGCTGCTACTACTACTGCCACTACTACTACTAACACTACTACTTCTACAACAACAGCTACTACTACTGCTACTACTACTACTACTAATACTACTACTTCTACAACAACAGCTACTACTAGTGGTACTATTACTACTGCTCGTGCTATTGCTATTGGAACTGTTGCTACTACTACTGCTGCTGCTACTGCTATTCCTACTGGTACTATTACTACTGCTGCTACTACTATTGCTTCTATAGTTGCTACTACTATAACAACTACTACTACTGCTTTTGTTGCTAATACTGTAGTTAGTACGTCTACTACTATTGCTACTACTACTACTATAATTACAACTATAACCACAAGGGCTACTACAACAACAACAACTACTAGTTCTACTGTTACTCCTAGTATTACTAGTACTACTACTTCTACTAATGCTGCTGCTACTCCTACTTGTACTATTACTACTGCTACTACTACTACTGTTGTTGCTACAACTAATGCTACTACCATAACTACTGCCACTAGCACTACTGCTACAACATATGTTGCAACTAATATTACTTCTACGACTACTACTACTACTACTACTACAAGCACTGCTGCTACTACTTATACTACTACTGCTACAACTACTTCCACTTCTTCTACTACTACTACTCCTGCTACTACTACTAAAACTACTATTACAACTATTACTACTACTACTTCTACTACCACAACTACTAATACCACCAATATTACAACGATAACCGCTACTAGAACTACTCCTGCAACTACTATTACTACTACTACTACTACTGTGACTACTACAACTACTATTACTGCTACTATTACTTCTACTACTACTGTTGCTGTAGCTCCTACTACTACTATGACTGCTACTGCTGCTGCTGCTACTACTACTACTACTGCTACAACAACTACTCCTTCTACGACTACTACTACTCCTACTACTACGACTGCTACTCCTATTGCAACTTCTACTAATACTCCGACGAGTACTTCTACTACTACAATAGCTACTACTACTACTTCTCCGGAGACTACTTCTACTACTACAACTACTACTAATACTGCTACTACAACTGCTGCTGCTGCTGCTGCGGCTGCTGCTGCTGCTGCTGGGCGGACTGCTGGCTGCTGCGGCTGCTGCGACTACTATACTACGTACTACTACATACTACTACCGACGTACTACTACGACGACTACGACGACTACTGACTACTACTACTCCCGCCTACTACGACTACTATAACTCGACTCTACTCGATACTTGCTACTCTACTACTACTACTGGGGGACTACTTTCTCCTCCGGGACTACCCATACTACTACTTATACTACCACTACTACTACTAATATTCCTTCAACTACTAGTACAACTATTAATGCTCCCACTACTATTGCTGCTGCTACTACTATTACTAATCAACAACAACAACTACTACTACAACTACTGCTATTGAAAATACTAATACAATTTCTACTACTAATACTAATGTTGCTACTACTACAACTTCTACTACTCCTATTTCTACTACTAATACTACTACTACTACTACTACTACTACTACTACTACTACTACTACTTCTGCTACTACTACTGCTGCTGCTGCTACCACTACTACTACTATTTCTACTACTACTCCTCCTACAACTACTACTATTATTACTACTACTACTACTGCTACTGCTACAGCTACTACTATTTCTACTACTACTGCTACTACAACTTTTTCTACTAAGACTATGACTATTGCTACAACTACTACAATTACATCTACTGCTACTACTACTACCTCTACAACTGCTACCATTGCTAATACAACTACTAGTCCTACTCATGCTACTACTACTACAACTGCAGCTCCTGTTGCTGGAACTTCTGCAACTACTACTACTATTATTGCTACTCCTTCGATGACTGCAATTGCTACTACTCCTACTACTACTACTAATGTTACTGCTGCACCTACTGCTACTACAACAGCTACTGTGGCTACTACTACTACTTCTACTACTACCAATACTACTACTGCAAGCACTACTGCTGGCAGAACTACTATTACTACAACTACTGCTATTATTACAGCTACTACAATAACAACAACAACTACTGTTACTGCTGCTACTACAACTACTATGACTACTACTACTGCAACTATTGAACCTGCAACCACTACCACTGCTACTACTACTACTGTTGCCGATGTCGCTACTACTATAACAACTTCTGCTACTACTATTGCTACCTCTACTTTTGCAACTACTACAACTGTTACTTCTACTACTATTACTACTTCTGCTGCTACTGCTGCTAATACTACTCCAGCTGTTACAACTTCTACTACTACTTTTGCTACTACTACTAGAGCACCTACTACGACTACTGTTGCTGCTACTACTACTACTTTTACCATTGCGGATACTACTACTAATACTACTACTAGTACTATGATTTCTACTGCTACTACTACTCCAACTGCTACAATTATAGCTACTACTACTGCTACTACTTCTTCTACTACTACTACTACGGTTACTACTACTACAAATACCAACACTACTACTACTACTACTACTACTACTACTACTACTATTAATCCTACTACAACTCCTACTCCCACACCGACTGCCACTACTACTCCCGATACTTGTATTACTGCTTCTGTTACTAATACTATAACTACTGCTAGTACAACTACTATTTCTACTACTACTCCTAATACTCCTACTACAACTGCTACTACTGCTACTACTGTTGCTACTACTCCAATTACTACTGTTGTTATTACTCCTACAAACAATTCTACTACTGCTACTCCAATTACTGCGGCTACTCCTACTACTACTACTACAACTACCAGTACCACTGCAACTACTACTACTCATACTATGGCTAGTACAACAACAACAACAACTACTACTACTACTACTAGTACAACAACTACTACTGCTACTATGACTACAACTACTACTGCTACTATGACTACAACTACTACTGCTACTACTACTACTGCTGTTGTTGCTGCTACTACTACTACAACCCCTACTACTACTACTACTACTTCTACCACAATTACCGGTACTATTCCTGCTATTGCTACTTCTACTACTACTACTCCCACTAAAACTCCTAACATTACTATAACTACTACTATTGCTACTACTCCTACTCCGACTCCAACTACTACAACTCCTACTACTCTAACTCTGACTCATACTTCTACTACTACTACTCCTACTCCAACTCCCACTAATGCTACTACTACTAATACTACTACAGCTACTGCTGCTACTACTACAGCAACTACTACAGCAACTACAACAACTACTACTGCTGCTGCTACTACTACTACTATTACTACTACTGCTACTACCTCCCCTACTACTAGTGCTACTCCTACCACTACTAAAACTCCTACTACTTCAGCTACTTGTACTAGTACAATTTCTTCTTCTTCTACTACTACTACTCCTCCTCCTCCTATTACTACCACCACCACTACTACTACTGCTGCTGCTGCTACTACAGCTCCAAAAATGCCTACTACTAAGATTGCTACAGTTACTCCAACTACTACAACTACTACTACTGTTACTATTACTAATCCAATTGTTAGTTCTAGTACTACTACAGCTATTACTCCTACTACTACAGCTACTACTACTCCCACTCCAACTCCTACTCCTACTTCTACTTCTACTGCTAGTACTCCAGCTGCTGCTATTACTAATAATACTACTACCACCATGGCTACAACTACTACTGCTAATGCTAGCACAACTGCTATTACTACTGGTACTGCTACTGCAGCCATTTCTACATTTCCTACTACTCCTATTTCTACTACTATTGCTGCCACAACTGCTGCTACTACTCGTACTGCTACTACTACGACAACAACTGCTACAGCTACTGCTACAACTACTATAACTGCAACTACTACTACTATTATTGCTACTACGACTACTACAACTATTACTATTACAACTACTGCTACTATGTTTTGCACGACTACTACTACTGCGTCTACTATTAATCCTACAGCTACTACGACTACTAATACTAGTTTTAGTACCACTCGTACTCCTATTCCTACTACTACTACCACCACCACCACCACCACCACCACCACCACCACAATTACTACTATTACTCCCACTCATGCTTCTAGTACTACGAATACAATTACTAGTACTACTACTACTATTATAACGCCTACTACTACTCATCCAACTTCAACCCCTACTACTACTCTGACTACTACAACTACTACTGCTACAACAATAAATACCACTCGTACTACTACTACTACAACTACTGCTGCTACAACAATTACTATTACTCTTATTACTACTACTACCACTCTATTACAACTATTGTTGTAGCTACTACCACAACTACTACTACTTATATTACTAGTACAACTACTACCGCTACTATTGCTACAACTACTTCTAATACAACTATTACTAATAGTACTACCACAAATACTGCTATTGCTGCTGCTTCTGCTGCTGTTGCTTCTGTTACTACGACAAGAACTACAACAACAACTACTACTACTAATACTACCACCACTACTACAACTACTACAACAACTACAACTGCAACTACTACTACTATCACTACTAAACTATGACTACCACTCCTATTCCAACTCCAACTTCTACAACTACCCCTACTACATATACTACTACTACTACAACAACAACAACTGCTATTCCTACATCTATTACTGCTACTAAAACAACTACTTCTCCTCCTACTACTACTACCACTACTCCTACTACTCCTACTACTACTACTACTTCTAGTCCTATTACTACGACTACTATGAATACTGCTACTATTACTACTACTACTACAATTGCTACCGCTACTACTACTCCTACCCCCATTGCCACGACTGCTACAATAATTACTACTACTACAACTACTCCAACAAATCCCACTTTTACTACGACCACAACTACTACTACAACTATTTCTATTACTACTACTACTACTACTAAAACTAGTACCACTACTAATACTACTTCTACTACTACTACTACTATAATTAATACTACCACCACTACTACAACTACTGCTACAACTACCATCACAACTACTGCTACTACTACTACTACTTCTACTCGCAATACAACTCCCACTCCTACTACTACTCCTCCTACTACTGCTAATACTACTACTACTATAGCAACCACTACTACTACAACTACAACTACAATGGCTACAACAGTTACTACTGCTCCTAAAATAACTACTACTCCTCCTCCTCCTCCTCCTACTACTACTACGGCTAGTACCACTACTGCTACTACTTCTATTACTACTAGAACTAGTACTACTAGTATTTCTACTACTACAACTACTGCTACTACAACTACAACAACACCAACAACAACTACTACTACAACTACAGCAACACCAACAACTACTACTAATACTATCTCCACTTCTACAATTACTGCTACTACTACCATTGCAACTATTACTACTACTGCTACTACTATTACTACTACAACTACAACAACAACTACTACTCCTACTCCTACGTCCACTGCAATTACTTCTACTACTACTGCTACAACTACTCCTACCACGACAGCCACTACTACTACTACTACTACTACTACTACTACAAATCCAACTGTTACTACCACAACTAGTACTGCTACTACTATTTCTAATACTACTACTACCACTTGAACCGCTATTGATACTACTTCTACTACTACTACTGCAACAACTACTACTACAACAACTAATACTACCACCACTACTACAATTACTACTACTACTGTTACTACTACTACTACTTCTACTCCCACTCCAACTACTACTACTGCTAATGCTGCTACTACTACTACTACAGCTACCACTACTAGTACAACTACTACTACACCTACAATAGTCACTACTACTACTAAAACAGCTACTACTACTTTCACTCCTACTACTTCTACTACTTCTCCTATTATAACCACCACTACTACAACTAATACTACTACCACTCCTACTACTCCTACTACCCCCACCACTACTACAACTAATACTGCTACCACTGTGACTGTTACTACTATTACTACTCCAATTACTACTACTTCTAACGCTCCTCCAACTGCTGCTACTACAGCTACTAATATTACTGCTGCTACTACTGCTACTACTATTGCTGCCACTACTACTACTACAACTACCACTGCTTCTACTACTGCTGCTGCAATTATTACTACTATTACTACTACTACTACTACTACTACTACTCCCACTATTACTACTATTACTACTACTACTACAACATCTACTACTATTCACGTTGTTGCTGCTACTACTACTGCTACAACAATAGCTACTACTACTACTCTTACTACTAATAGTCTACTAGTATGACTCCTAATGCTAATACCACACCTACTCCAAATCCAACTGTGACTCCTGCTCCTACTATTACTACCACTGCCTCTACAACAACTACTACTCCTAAAACAATTCCAATTCCTACTACTACTTCTACTATTACTACTATTACTACTACGACTACTATTACTACTACTACTTCTACTACTACGACTACTATTACTACTACTACTTCTACTACTACTACAACAACTACTACTACTACTTCTACTACTACTTCTACTACTACTTCTACTACTCTGCTACTACTATTCCTACTAGTACTAATCAAACATCTACCGCTACAATAACCACTACTACTATTACAACTACTACTTTGCTACTACTACTCCTCCTCGTACTACTACTACTAATACAACTGTTAGCACTACTGTTGCTATTGCAGCGACTACCACTACTGCTGCTGCCACTACTACTACTACTAACAATACTATTACTAACACTACTACTACTACTAGTACTAATTCTACTACTCCAATGGCTGCTACTACTGCTATGCTACTATTACTATTACTACTACTACTACAACTATTCCTACACCTACTCCTACTACTACAACTAGTGCAGCTACTATTACTACTACAACTATTGCTACAATTGCTACTACTACAACAACTATAGCTCTTAATATTGCCACTACTCCTCCTCCTCCTCCTACTACTACTAATACTTCTACTACAATAACAACTACTACTATTACTACTAGAACTACTAATACTACTACTACTACTACTTCGACTACTTCTACTACTTGCACAATTGATACTACTACTAATAATAATACTACTAGTAGTAGTACTTGTACTACTAGCACAACTGCTACTACTACTACTACTCCAACTATGGGTACTACTACTACTAACACTAACACTACTACAACAACAACTACTACTACTAGTACTAGTCCTCCTCCTACTACTACTACACCTACTCCTACGTCGACCATTGCTATGACTCCTACTAATAGCATTACTGCTACTGTTGTGAATACTACTACTAATCCTAATACTCCTACCACTACTGCTACTAGTACTATTCCTACTACTACTACTACTACTACGGCTACTACTCGTAACACTTCTACTACTACAACTATTACTGTTATTTCAGCCGCTGCTATTCCTGCTACTACTACTATGACTGCTATAAATACTACTACTACTACTACTACTACTACTACTTCTACTATTAGTACAACAACAACTACTACGACTACAACTACAACAACAACTACTACTACTAATCCTACAACTATCGTACTCCTACACCGACTTCCACTAATACTCGTACTACTACTATTACTGCTACTGTTACTAATACCACAACTAATCCTAATACTCCTACTACTGCTGCTATTAGTACAACCACTCCTTACGCTCCGACCGCTACTACTACAACAACAACAACTACCACTATTTCTCCTATTAATATTTCTACTACTACTACTACTATTACTGCTATTATTATTACTACTACTACTACAACAAAAACTACTTATGCAGTCGCTACTACTACTACTGCTGCACCTAGAGCTACTAATACAACTCTTACTACTACTAGTCTACTATAATGACTTCTAACGCTACTACTACACCTACTCAAGCTCCAACTGTGACTACTGGTCCTACTACTACTAACACTACCACTACAACTACTACTCCTACTATTGCTACTATTACTACTGCTACTACCACCACCACCACCACAACAACAACAACAACTACTACAACAACTACTATTCCTACTAATTCTACTACTACTACTACTACTACTACTACTACTACTACTACTACTACTATTACTGCTATTACTACTACTACTACTACTACTACTTCTACTACTACTACTACTCTGCTACTACTATTCCTACTACTATAATTTCTACTACTACTACTATTACTACTACTACTATTATGACTACTACTATTACTACCAGTACTCTACTACTACTACTCCTACTACTACTACTAAGACAACTACAAATACTACTACTGATAACACTAATGTTAGTATTGCTAGTACTATTGCAGCTACAACTACTGCTACTACAACTCCTACTACTACTACTAATACTATTACTACTACTACTACTACTACTACTACTACTACTACTACTAGTTGCTACTACTGTTGCTGTTAGTACTACTAATGCTACTACTACTACTATTACTATTACTACTACTTCTCTTCCTACTCCTACTCTTACTACTACTACTAGTGCAGCTGCTACTATTGCTACTATTACAACTGCTATTGCCCTTACTACTGCTACTACTAGTATTACTGCTACTACTACTTTTACTAATACTTCTACTACTACCACTACTACGACAATTACGCCTACTACTAATCCGACAACTGCAACAACAACTACTATTGCTACTACAACCATGACTTCTTCTTCTATTATTACTACAACTACTACGATTTCAACTACTACTATTCTTTCTAGTAGTGTTGTTGTTGTTGCTACTCCTATCACTACTGCTACTGCTACTACTACTACTATTGCTACTGCAGCTACTAATACTACTACTTCTACTACTAGCACAATTGCTACCGCTACTACTCCTACTATGGGTACTAGTACTACTAACAATAACACAACTACTACTACTACTACAACTACTACAACTACTCCTCCTCCTACTATTACTACACCGACTGTAGCTAAGACTCCTACGACTAGTATGACAACTATTGTTATGAGTACTACAACTAATCCTAATACTCCTGCTACGACTGCTACTACTACAACTCCAAATTCTACTAATACTGTTAGAACTGCTACTACAACTACTACTGTTGCTACTACTATTCCTGGTACTACTACTGCTAATACTACTACTACTACTACTTCTACTATTAATAGAACAACGATTACTACCACCACTACTACTACTACCACAACTACTACTGCTGCTGTTGTAATTAATACTACTATTACTACTAGTACTACTACTACTTCTAGTACTACTATTACTACTACGACTACAACTTCTATTAGTATTCATGTTGCTGCTACTATGACTATAGCTAACATTACAGCTACTACTACTCCTCTTATTACTACAAGTCTACTACTATGACTCCTAATGCTACTACCACACCTACTCCAAATCCAACTGTAACTACTGCTCCTACTACTATTACCACTACCACTACAACTACTACTACTCCTAATACTATTCCAATTCCTATTGCTAATCCTACTACTACTATTACTACTACTACTTCTGCTACTACTACTACTGCTACTACTAGAACTACTTCTACTACTACTACTACAACTTCTACTGCTACTACCAGTATTCTGCTACTACTATTCCGACTACTACCAGTAAGGCTTCTACTACTACTACAACTACTACTACTATTACTACTACTACTCAGCTATTACTCCTCCTCCTACTACTACTATGACTAATACTACTACTACTACTAATACTACTGTTAGTACTGCTGCTACTATTGTAGCTGCTACTAGTACTACTACTGCTATGACTACCACTAATACTACTATTACTAATACTACTACTACTATAGGAACTAGTACTAATTCTACTGCTACTGCTACTGCTATTGGTACTACTACTTCTAGCACTATTCCAACTACTCCTGCTACTACTAATACTACTGTTAGTACTGCTGCTCCTATTGCAACAGCTGCTACTACTATTACTGCTATTACTACTACTAATACTACTCTTACAAATACTTCTACTACTACTACTACAACTAATTCTACTACTACAGCTGCTACTACTACTACAATTACTACGGCTACTACTACTATTCCTACACCTACTCTTACTACTACTACTAGTGCAGCTGTTATTACTACTATAACTACTACAATTACTAATAGTATTGCCTTTAATATCGCTACTACAACTACTACTTCTACTACTGTTACTACTACTACTACTATTACTACTACAACTATGCCTACTACTAATTTGACAACTACCACATCAGCTACTGCTACTAGTATTGCAACAACTTCTACAACCACTGCTACTATTACTACTTCTACGACTTCAACTACTGCTATTACTTCTACTACTATTGTTGCTACGGCTGCTCCTACCACTACCAGTACTACTACTACTACTACTACTTCTATTACTACTACGGGTACTACTACAACTAACACTAACACTACTACTACTACTATACCGACTCCCACACTGACTGTTGCTACGACTCATTCTACTAGTATTACCACTACTGTTACAAATACTACTACCAATCCTAATACTCCTGCTAATACTTCTACTATTGCTACTATTACTACTACTACTACTCCAACTACTAATACTACTACTATTCTTGCTGTTATTCTTGTTACTACTACTACTATTGCTATAAATACTATTACTAATACTACTACTACTTCTTCTACTATTACTACAACTACTACTACTACCACAACTATATTTGCTACTACGACTATTAATAATACTATTACTACAGCTGCTGTTGCTACTACTACAACTTCTACTACTATTCATGTTGCTTCTACTACTACTGCTTCTACCATTGCAACTACTATTAGTCCTAATACTATTCTTATTCCTTCTACTCCTCCTACTATTACTACTATTACTGCTACTACTACTACTACTACAACTACAACAACAACTACTACTACTACTCCCACTGCTACTACTGCTACTTAGCTACTACTATTCCTACAACTACTACTAAGACTCCTACTACTACTACAACTACTATTACTATTGGTACTACTCTACTACTACTAGTCCTACTACTACTACTACGACTACTACTACTACTAATACCACTACTACTGCTACTGTTAGCACTACTGCTGCTATTGCAGCTACTACTACTACTGCGACTACTACTTCACCTACTATTAATACTACTACTGCTGCTGCTGTTGCTGCTACTACTGCTACTACTACTACTACTACTACTACTATTCCTACTCCTACTCCTACTACTACTAGTAGTGCAGCTACTATTACTATTACAACCATTGCGACTATTGCTACTACAACTACAACTACTACTCTTAATACTGCTACTACTACTACTACTATTACTATTACTACTAGTAATAGTACTCGTACTACTTCTACTACTACTACCACTACAACTACAACAACAAATACTACTGTTACTACTACTTATACAACTTCAACTACTACTATTACTACCGCTACTGTTGCTGCTGCTTTTGCTTCTACTACCACTACTACTACAACTATTACTACTATTACTACTACAACTACGAATACTGCTACTACTACTACTACTACGTCTACTACTATCATAATTGCTAGTACAACTAACAATACTTCTACTACTACTACTTCTACTACTAGCACAATTGCTACTCCTACAACTCCTAATATGGGTACTACTACTACTACTAACACTAACGCTACTACTACTACTACTACTACCACTACTACTACTACTACAACAACAACTACTAATACTACTACTACTCCTCCTCCTCCTGCTACTCCTACTCCTACACCGATTGTCTCTACGACCCCTACTACTAGTATTACTCCTTCAGTTACTAGTACTACTACTAATCCTAAAACTCCTATAGCTAATACTACTACTACTAATTCTACTATTACTACAACAACAACAACAATAACTACTACTACTGCTTCTTCTGCTACTACTTCTAATCCTACTACTACTCCTACTCCTATACCGACTTCCACTACTACTCCAACTACTACTATCACTGCGGCTGCTACTAATTCTACTACTAATCCTAATACTTCTTCTTCTACTGCTATTACTACTACCACTCATTACACTACTCCTCCTACTACTACTGCTGCTATTGCTATTACTGCTACTACTATTACTACTACTACTACTACTCCTCCTATTAATACTACTACTACTACTACAACTACTAAAGCTCCTAGTACTACTACAACTATTACTACTACTACTACTACTACTACTACTACTACTACTACTATTACAATAACAACAACTATGACTACTACTTATGCTTCTCCTACTACTACTCTACTACTGTTGCTGCTCCTACTACCACTCCTACTGTAACACCGACTGTCGCTATGACTACGACTACTAGTATTAATACTACTATCACAAATACTACTACTATTCCTAATACTCCTACTACTCGTCCTACTACCAATACTATTACTACTACTACCCCTAGCACTTCTACTACTACTACTACTGCTGCCGCTGCTGCTATTCCTGTGACTAGTACTTCTACTACAACTACTACTACTGCAATAAATACAATAAGAATAACAACTACTACTTCTGCTTCTACTATTACTACAACAACAACTACTATGACTAATATTATAATAACTACTACTATTATTGCTACTGCTACTAATACTACTACTAATACTATAACTCCTACTACTATTGCTATTACTACTACCACTCATTACTCTCCTACAACTACTGCTACTACTGCTATTTCTACTACTACTATTGCAACTACTTCTACAACTACTATGACAACTACTACTCCAATTAATACTACTATGGCAACTAGTACTACTACTACAACTATAACCACTATTACTGCTATTACTACTACTACTACTACTACTCGTGCTGCTACTGCTACTACTACAGCTAACACTATAGCTACTACTACAACTCTTACTACTATTAGTCTGCTACTATGACTTCTAATGCTACTCTACACCCACTCCAACTCCAACTGTGACTACAGCTCCTACTACTACAACTACTATTACTCCTAATACTATTCCAATTCCGACGACTACTACTATTACTACAATTACTACTACTACTTCTACTAGTACTACTACTACTGCTTCTACTACTACTAATACTACTACTACTACTACCACCACTACTACTTCTACTGCTACTACTACTACTTTGCTACTACTATTCCTACTACAGCTACTAAGACTACTACAACAACAACAACAACAACAACTACTACTACTACTACTACTACTAATTCTATGCTACTACTACTCCTACTACTAATACTAAGACTACCAGTACTATGACTACTAATGCTACTGTTAGTACTGCTGCTGCTATTGCAGCTGCGACTACTACTACTACTACTACTACTAGTGCAACTGCTGTTACTACTACAACTGTTGCTACTATTTCTACTACTACTACTACTATTGCCCTTAATACTGCTACTAGTAGCACTGCTACTACTACTACTACTTCTACTACAACTACTACTACTACAACTACTACTATTACCACTCCTACTACTGCTACTACTACTACAACAACAATAACAACAATAACTAAGCCAGCTACTAATTCGACAACTAAAACAACAACTACTGCTGCTACTACTACCACGACTTCTAATACTACTATGGCTATTACTTTTGTGACATCAACTACTACTATTACTTCTACTACTATTGTTGCTCCTACCACTACTACCATTACTACAACTACTACTTCTATTGCCACTATAACTACTAATACTACTACTTCTACTACTGGCACAATTGCTGCTACAACTACTCCTACTACGAGTACTACTACTACAAACACTAACACTACTACTACTACTACTACTACCACAAACACTAACACTACTACTACTACTACTACTACTACTACTACTACTACTACTACTCCTACTAATACTACTACTCCTACTAGTCCTCCTAATCCACCGCTTGTTGCTACAACTCCAACTACTAGTATTGCTACTACTAATCCTCATAATACAGCTGCTACTGCGACTACCACTGCTATTACAACCATTACTACTCCAAATTCTACAACTACTCCTAGCGCTACTACTACTAATACTGCTACTGCTACGGCTATTCCTGCTACTACTATTGCTACTGCTACTGCTACTGCTATTGCTGCTATTACTACTACTGCGACTACTACTACTACTACTACTAATACTCCTCCTACTACTACTAGTATAGCAGCTATTACTACTTAAACTGCTGCAACTATTGCTACTACTGCAATAAGTGCTACTCTTAATACTGCTACTACTATTACTACTACTACTACTACTACTACTACAACTACTACTGCTTCTACTACAACTACTTCAATGATTTCAACTACAACTATTACTGCTACTACTATTATCGTTGCTAATGCTCCTACCCTTACTACTACTACTATTACTACTACAACTACTAATGTCGCCACTAATACTACTACCTCTACTACTAGCACAATTGCTACTACTACTAATACTACTAGTACTACTACTTCTAATTCTACTACTAGCACAATTGCTACTCCTACTACTCGTACTATGGGTACTACTACTAACACTAGCACTACTACTACTACTACTACTACAACAACTACCACTACTACTAGTACTAGAACTACTATTACTACTACTACTAATTCCACTACTACTACTACTACTACTACTACTAGTACTACTGTTGTTGCTGCTGCTGCTATTGTTGCTACTACCATAGCTACGACTACTACTGCTACAACTATATCTACTACTACTAGTAGTACTTCTACTGTTACTATTACTGCTACTACTACAACTACTGCAACAACTATTACTACTACTACTCCTACTACTACTCTTACTACTAATATACCTACTACAACTACGACTACTACCACTACAAGTACTACTACTCCTACTACTACTCTAACTGCTAATACACCTACTAAAACTACGACTATTGCTACTACTATTGCTACGGCTACTATTATTGCAGCTACTACTACTGCTACAGCTGCTACAACTACTGTTACTGCTACTACTACTACCACTACCTCTACTACCATTACTGCTACTGCAATAACTACTTCTATACCTACTCATACTACTACTCTTATAACTACTTCTACTACTATTTCTACTACTACTACTACAACTGCTATGACTACTGCAACTGCACCTATTGCTACTGCTACTACTACTACTTCTGCTGGTAATCCTACTACTACTACTATTATTACTACTACTAATACTACTACTCCTCGTACTACTACTACAACTACTACAACTATTACAACTACTATTACTACAACTACCCCTACTCCTACAACTAAACTTAGGACTACTCCTACTACTCTTACTACAACTATTACTTTTTGTACTGCTACTACTACTACAACTAGTATTACTACTGCAACTCCAGCAACTACCAGTACTTCTACTACTATTACAAGTAAAGCTACAACAACTACTGCTGCTGCTACTATTACTACTACTCCTACTACTACTACTAAAGTGAATACTACTACTTCTACAACAAAACTACTTCTACTACTGTTGTCGTTGCTACTAGTGCTACTATAATAACATTTGCTACGAGTACTGCTACTCCTATTGTTACTGCGGTTCCTGTTCTTGCAACTACTACTGCTACCACTGCTCTTACAAATACCACTACTGCTGCTGCTCTTGCAACTACCACTACAGCTACTACTACAATGAGCACAACTACTAGTACTACTAGTATTACTCCTACTACCACTGCGAAAATAACAACTTCTTCTGCTACTACTACTAGTACTACTGCTACAGCTGCTGCAACTACTACAATAGCTATAACAACTTCTACTACTAAAACTAATACTACTACTACCACAGTGACTACTATTACTACTACTACTACAACTACTACTATGACTACAACTACTACTACTACAACAGCTACTACTACAACTACTACTACTGATGCTACTAATACTAATACTACTACTATAGCTGCTACTAGTACTACTACTACTACTACTAATACTAATACAACTGCTACTACTACTACTACAACTACAACCACTACTACTACTACCACTACTACAATAACACCAACAACAACAACAACTACTGCTACTAGTACTACTACTTCTACTATTACTACTACTATAACAACTGCTACTACCAGTACTACTACTACTATGACTATTGCAACAACTACTACTGCTACTACTGCCACTACGGCAACAACTAGTACTACTTTTGCTACTACTACTACTACTACTATTACTACAATTACTACGCCTACACCTACTTCTACTACTGCTACTGCTACCAATACTAAAACCACTCCTACTACTACTACTACTACTAATATTACTACTACTACTCCTACTACAATACTATTGCTACTCCTACTATTATGACTACTACTACTAGTCCTGCTACTACTATGTGTACCACTACTACTACAACAACTACTAATACTGCAACAACAACTACTACTACTACGACTGCTGCTGCTGCTGCAATTACAACAACTATTACTATTGCAAATACCACTACTACTACTGCTGTTGCTGCTGTCGCTACTACCACTATAACAACTGTTACTACCACTACTACTACTACTTCTACTACTATTATGACTATCACAACAACTACTACTGCTACTACTACCACTACGACAACTACTAGTACTACTTCTCCTACTACTACTGCTACTACTATTACTATAATTACTACACCTACACCAACTTCTACTACTACTACTGCTACCAATACTGCAACCACTCCAACTACTAGTACTACTACTTCTACTACTCCTATTACTACTAATAATACTACTACTATTACGACTACTATTACTACTAGTCCTGCTACTGCTATGAGTACTACTACTACTATTGCAACTACTAGTACTGCAACTACAACAACTACTGCTACGACTACTGCTACTGCTACTATTACTACAACTATTATTATTGCTAATACCACTACTACTTCCACCACTACTACTACTACTAATGTTGCTATAGCTACAACTACTACTACCACTAGTACTACTACTACTTCTACCACTATGCCTACTACTAGTTCTACTACTACCACTACTCCTACTGCTACTATGACTACTCCTCCTCGTCCTCCTAATACAATAACTACTACTACTCCTACTACTATTACTTGTACAACTACTTCTACTACTACTACTCCTAATGCGCCAACTAAAAATAGTATAACTATAATTATTTTGACTACTGTTATTATTATATCTACTGCTGCTACTATTACTACAATAACAATAACAACTACTACTACAACATCTACTACTACTACTACTAGTATTACAAGTACCAATGCTACTACTATTATTACAACAACTACTACAA
The DNA here is from genome assembly GCA_005019695.1 of Trichopus zeylanicus subsp. travancoricus. NCBI lineage: Eukaryota > Viridiplantae > Streptophyta > Magnoliopsida > Dioscoreales > Dioscoreaceae > Trichopus > Trichopus zeylanicus. The sequence goes on from RXID01021756.1 coordinate 117,001, forward strand.
TAACAACTACTACAACAACAACTACTACTACCACTACTAGTATTACAAGTACCACTCCAACTACTACTTTTAGTAATATTACGACTACCACTACTACTCTTACTACTATTGCTGCCGCTACTACAGCTACTACTACTACTACTACTACCACCACTCCTCCTCCTCCTCCTCCTCCTCCTCCTCCTACTATTACTACTACTACTACTACTACTATTACTGATTCTATTGCTACTACTTCAACTTCTACTCCTACTAGTACTCCTACTATTCCTACATCTACTCCTACTACTATTACTACAAATACTATTACTATTGCTGATGCTGCTACTATTACTACTATTACTACAACTGCTACTACAACAATAATAACTACTTCTACTACTACTACTAGTATTAGTACTACTATTGCTACTACTGCCATGACTACTACTGCTACTACTGTAATTACTACTATAACAATAATAACTACTTCTACTACTACCACTACTACTAGTACTATTACTATTATTGATACTATTGCCATGACTACTACTACTACTACTGCAACTACTTCTACTACTACTACGAGTACGACCACTACTTCTATTACTGCTACTAATATAACTAATATAACTACTATTACTACTACTACTGCTACTAATACTATTACTCCTAATACACCTATTGTAACTACAACTATTCCTACTACAACTACATCTATCGCTAGTACTACTACTACAACTACTAATATTTTTATTTCTACTGCTAATAATAATACTACTACTACTTCTACTATCATTGCTGCTACTACTACTACTACTTCCATAGCTACTCGTACTACTACTCCTATTACTAGTACTACTACTCCTATCTCTACTACTACTACTACTACTGCTGCTCCTACTTTTCCTTCTACCCATATTTCTACTGCTACTACTTCTACTTATACTGCGAATTTGACTATCACTCCAACTACCACTACTGCTACTAGTACTCCTAGTACTACTACTACCACTATTACTACTACTACAATTACTACTGCTACTCCTACTCCTATTATTAAACCTATGACTACTACTACTACTATAATACTTACTTCTATTACTAGTACTAATACTACAACTACTACTACTACTACTACTACTACTACTCTTGCTACTACAACTCCTACTACTATTACTACTTCTACTACTACTACAGCTATAGCTACAATAAACACTGCTATTGCTACTAGTACTACTTCTTCGTCTAGTATTACTATTACTACTACGACTGTAAATACTACTACTACTACTACTACTACTACTACTACTACTACTATTACTACTCCTCCTCCTACTACTACTACTACTACTACTACTACTACTACTTGGATGAGTAGTAGTAGTAGTAGCATAAGTAGTGGTACTAGTAGTAGTAGTAGTAGCAACAATAGAAGTAGCAGCAATAGTCGTAGCAGTAGTAGCAGTAGTAGTAGCATGAGCAGTAGTAGTAGTAGTAGTAGTAGTAGTAGTTATGGTAGGAGAAGTAGTAGTAGTAATAGTAGAAATAGTAGTAGTAGCTATAATAGTATCAGTACTAGTAGTAGTAGTAGTTGTTGTTGTTGTTGTAGTAGTTGTTATAGCAGCTACAGTAGTAGTAGCAGCAGTAGTAGTAGTAGTAGTCGTAGTAGTGGTAATAATGGTAGTAGTTATTGTACTAGTTGTAGTAGTAATAGTAGCAGTTGTGGTAGTAGTAGTAATATTGGTAGTAGTAGTAGCAGCAGCAGCAATAATAGGAGTAGTAGTAGAAATAGCACCAGTAGTAGTTGTAGCTATAGTTGTTGCCGTAATAGTGGTAGTAGTAGTGGTGGTGGTGGTGGTAGTACTAGTAGTAGTAGCAGCTGTAGCAGTTGCAGTACAAGTAGCAGTTGTAGCAATAGTAGTAGTCTTAGCAGTAGCCATAATAGTAGTAGTAGTGGTAGCAGTGGTAGTTTTAGTAGTAATAGAAATACCAGTAGTAGTAGTAGTAGTAGAAGTAGTATTAGTAGGAATTATAGTACTAGTAGTAATAATAGTAGTAGAACAAGCCGTATTAGTAGTACTCGTAGTAGTAACTGTAGTAGTAATAGTTGTAGTAGACGCAACAGCTGTAATAATAGTAGTAGTAATGTTAGTAATAGTAGTAGTAACAGTAGCAGCATTTGAAATAGTTATAGTAGTAGTAGCAGTAATAGTAGTAGCAGCAACAGCGGTAGTATTAGTAGCGATAGCAGTGTTAGTAGGAGTAGCCGTAGTAGCAGCAACAACAGCAATAGTAGTGGTAGAAGAAGAAGTAGTTGTTGGTGAAATAGTAGTAGTTACTATAGTAGCAGAAGTAGAAGTAGTAGTAGTAGTGGCAGAAGCAGCAGCAGCAGTACTGGTAGTAGTAGTGATAGTAGTAGCAACAATAGTAGTAGTAGTAGTCGGAGCAACATCAGTGGTACTTGCAGGAGCAGCAGCAGTTGTAGTAGCAGTAATATTAATAATAGTAGTTGTTGTAGCTATGGTAGCTGTGGTAGCTATAGTAGCAGTTGTTGCAGAAGTTGTAGTACTCGCAGTCGTAGATGTAGTAGCAGTAGTAGTTGTAGCAGTCATGGTGATATTAGTAGTAATACAAGTAGTAGCCACTGTAGTAGTAGAAGTAGTACTAGTAGTTGGCGTAGCAGTAGTTGTAGTAACAGAAGTAGTCACAATAGTAATAGTAGTAGGAAAAGTAGTAGTCGTAGCAGTAGTAGCAGCAGCAGCTGTAGTAGTAGTAGTAATAGTAGTAGTTGTAGTAGTAGAGGTAGTACTAGTAGTAGTTATAGTAATAGTAGACGTAGTAGTAGTAGTAGCCATGATAGTAGCTGCAACAGCAGTAATAATAGTAGTTACAGTAGTAGCAGTGGTGGAAGTAGTAGTAGAAGTAGTAGCAGTAGTCATAGAAGTAGTAGTTGTTGTAGTAGTTGCTGCAATAGCAGTTGTAGCTTCAGTGGTAGTAGTTGTAGCAGTAGTACCGTAGGAACATTAGTAGTAGTAGTAGTACGAGTAGTAGTAGTTATTGTAGAAGCGGTGGTACTTGTAGTAGTAGTTGTGATAGTAGTAGCAGCTGTAATAGTAGCAATAGTTGTCGTAGTTGTTCTAATAGACATAGTAGTAGTTGTCGAAAAAGCATAAGTAGCAATAGTAGTAATAATAGTAGTAGCAGTAGTATTAGATGTGATAGTAATAGAAGTAGTAGCATTAGTAGCCATAGCAGAAGTTGTAGTCATAATAGTAGTAATCATTGTAGTAACAGTAGTAGTTGTTGTGGTGGATGTAGCAGTAATGGTAGTAGTAGTTGTTGTTATAGGAGAACTAGTGGTAGAGGTAGTAGTAGAAGTAGTATTTGTTATTGTAGTAGTAGTACAAGTAGGAGTAGTAGTATTTCTTGTTATTGTAGCAGCAGTAGTTGTTGTAGAAGTAGAAGTACTAGTAGTAGAAGTTATAGTAGTTGTAGTAGTAGTACTAGTAGTAGTAGAAGGAGTGGTAGTGGTCGTAGCAGTAGTGGTCGTAGCAACAGTGGTAGATGTAGTGGTAGTAGTTGTAGTTGTAGTTGCAGCAGTAGTAACTGTAGTAATACTAGTAGAAATAATAGTAGTAGTAGTTGTAGCTGTAGTTGCAGCAGTAGTAACTGTAGTAAAAGTAGTAGAAATAGTAGTAGTAGTAGAAGAAGAAGAAGTGGTGGTGGTGGTAGTAGTAATACTCAAACTAGTAGTAGCAGTTGTAGCAAAAGTATTATTAGTTGGAGTAGTAGTTGTAGTAGTAGCAGTATTGGTAGCCGTGCTAATAGTAATAGGATAAATAGTAGTAGAAGCAATAGTAGTACAGTATTAGTAGAATATTAGTAGTACTAGCAGTAGTAGTTGTTGTTGTAGCAACAGTAATAGTAGTCATAGTAGTAGTAGCAACTGTAGTTGTAGCAACTATGGTAGCAGTAGTTGTTGTTGTGGCTAGATTAGGAGTAGTAGTAGGAGTAGTACTAGTTGGAGTATTGGAAGTAGTAGTAGCAGTAGTAGTCTTAGTCGTAGCAGTAGGAGTAATAGTAGATGTAGCAGTAGTAATAGTAGTAGTAGGACTAGTAGTAGCGAAAGGAGTTGTTGTTGTAGTAGTTAGTAATAGTAGTAGCAATAGCAGTAGTAGTAGCAATAATAGTAGTAGTTATTGGAGTAGTAGCAGTGCTAGTAGTAGTAATTGTAGCAATAGTGCAGTACTAGTAGCAGAAGTAGCAGTAGTAGTAGTAGTAGTAGTAGTAGTAGTAGTAGTAGTAGTAGTAGTAATAGTAGTAGCAATAGTAGTAGTAGTAGTTGTTGTTGCTGTAGCAGTAGTAGTAGTAGTAGTAGTAGTAGTAGGAGTAGTAGTAGTAGCAGTAGTAGCTGTAGTAGTTGTTGTTGTTATAGTAGTAGTAGTAGTATTACTAGAAGTGGGAGTAGTACTAGTAGCAATAGGAGTAGAAGTATAGCAGTAGGAGTAGTAGTTGTAGTTGTTGTAGTAGTAGTAGTAATAGTAGCAGTAGTTGTAGTGGTGGTAGTAGTAGTAGTTGTAGTAGTAGTAGTAGTGGTGGTGGTGGTGGTGGTAGTAGTAGTACTAGTAGTAGTCATAGTGGTGATGGTAGTAGTAGTAGCTGTAGAAGTAGCAGGGGTAGCAAAAGTGGTAGTAGAAACAGTCGCAGTTGTGGTTGTCGAAGTATTATTAGTGCTAGTAGTAGTATTCATAGTAATACTAGTAGTTGTAGTAGTAGTTTTAGTAGCAGTAGTAGTTGTTGTAGTAATTGAAGTAGAAGCAGCGGTAGTAGTAGCGATAGTAGTAATAATAGTTGTAGAAATAGTTATAGTGTTAGTTGTAGCAGTAGCAGTAGTAGTACAAGTAGTCGTAGTTGCAGTAGCGGTACTAGTAGTAGTAGTAGCAAGAGTAGTAGTGATAGCACTAGTAGCAGTAGTAGCAGTGGTAGTTGAAGCAACAGTACTAGTAGTAGTCAAGTGGCAATTGAAGCAATAGTAGCAGTAGCCGTACAGAGAGTAGTAGCTTTAGTAGTTCTAGTCGTGGTAGTAGTAGTTGTTGTTGTTATTGTGCTAGTAGTATTTGTTATAGTAGTTGCAGTAGAGGCAATAGTAGTAGCAGTAACCATAGCAATAGTACTAGTAGTAGTACAAGTAGAAGTAGTCACAGTTGTAGTAGCAGTACTACTAGATGCAATAGAAGTAGCAGTAGGAGTAGTAATACCAGCAGTACTAGTAGTCGGAGTAGTAATAGTTGTAGTAGTAGTAGGAGGAGTATCAGTAGCCGTAGTAGAATGTTGTAGTAGTAGTAGTACTAGTTGGAGTAGTAGCTGTAGTAGTAGTGGTTGTAGGAGTCATTGTAGTAGTTGTTGTGGTTGTAGTAGTAGTAGTAGTAGTAGTAGTCACAATAATATTAGTAGTAGTAGAAGTAATAGTAGTAATAGTAGTAAGAGTATCACACATTCAAGTAGTAGCAGCTGTAGCGGCTGCAGTAATGGTGGTGGTAGTAGTAGTAATTGTAGAAGTTGTAGTTGGACTAGCAACAGCAGCAGCAGTAGTTGTTGTTGTTATTGTTGTAGTAGTAATTATAGAAGTAGTAGTTGGAGTAGCAGTAGTAGTTGTTGTTGTTATTGTTGTAGTAGTAATTATAGAAGTAGTAGTTGGAGTAGCAATAGTAGCAGTAGTAGTGGTAGTACTAGTAGCAGTAGTAGTAGCAGTAGAAGTTGTGCTAGTAGCAGTAGCAGTTGTTGTCGTAGTTGTAGTAGTAATAGTAGTAGTTGTCATAGGAGTAGTAGTAGCAGTAGTAGTAGCAGTAAAAGCCATTGTGACAATAGTAGTAGTAGTTGTTGTTGTAGTTGTAGTTGCAGTTGCAACAACAGCGGGATTAGGAGTAGTTCTAGTAGGAGAAGGAGTAGTAGTAGTGGTAGCAAGAGTGGGAATATGTGTAGGAGAAGTAATAATAGTAGCAGTAGCAGTAGAAGTGCTACTAGTAGTTGCAAGAGTAGGACAAGCGGTAGTAGTAGCAGTTATAGGAATAGTAGTAGTAGCAGTGGCACAAGTAGTAGGAGTAGTAGTAGTTGCTGCTACTACTACTACTACAACTACCACCACCACTACTACTACTACTAGAACCATAGCTACTATTTCTCCTACAACTACGACTACTACTACTGCTTCTACTTCTGCTACTATTACTATTCCTACTATTACAGCTGCTACAGCTACTACTTCAACTACTATAGCTACTACTGTTACTACTTCCACCGCTACTGCTACAATTGCTACTACCACTACCGCAACAAATGCCACTAGTGCTACTGCCACTACTATTACTTATACCACCGCTGCTACTACTACTACAGATACTTCTAGTACAACTATAACACCTACTACTACTACTACTCTTACAACAACAACAACAACAACAACAACAACTACTACTACTACTTCTCCTATAACAACAACAATAACTACTACTACTACTACTACTATTGCTACTATTATGGCTGCGATTACTGCTACTGTTATTACTACTACACCTATTACTACTAAAACTATTCCCACTGCTATTATTACTATTACGGCTACTAGTACTACAACAACAACAACTACTAATACTTCTAATATTACTGCTACTTCTGCTACTACTTCGGTTGCCACACGTACTGGTACTCCTATTACTACTACTACATATAATATTACTACTGCTGCTACTACAACAACAACTACTACTACTACAAATAATAATAATAATAATACTACAACTACTACTTCCACTACTACGACAACAACTTCTACTATTACTATAACTTCTATTACTACTACTACTACTACCGCTACTGCTTCTACTAATACCACTACTAGTACTTCTACTACTACTACTACCACTTCTGATACTACTACTACGACTACTACTACTACTACTACTACTACTACTACTATAACTACTTGTACTACTACTAGTACTACTACTACTACAACAACAACTACTACTACTTCTACTACTACTGCTACTACTTCAACTACAACAACTACTACAACTACGATACTAGTACCATAGCTACTACTTCTACAACTATTCCAACTATTACAATAACAACAACTACTACTGCTACTACTACTACTTCTACAACTAATAGTACTACTACTATTACTACTACTGCTACTACTACAAGTACTTCCACTGCTACTACTACTACGACTTCTACTACTACTACTACTACTTCTACGACTACTACTACTTCAACTACTACTAGTACTATAGCTACTGCATCTACTACTACTACTACTACCACTATTGCTACTACTACTACTATTGTTAGTACTAAAGCTGCTGCATCTACTACTTCTACTACCACCACTACTGCTACTACTACAACTATTGTTGCTGCTACAACTTCTACTACTACTGTTGCTGCTACTGCTGCTACTACTTCTATAATTTCTAATGCTACTACTACTAATACTACTACTACTACTACTACTTGAACTACTGCTACTACTACTACTTGAACTACTACTACTACTACTACTTGAACTACTACTACTACTACTACTGCTACTACTACTTGAACTACTACTACTACTACTACTACTACTACTACTACTACTACTACTACTACTACAACTGCTGCTACTACTATTACTACTACTTCTTCTTCTACAACAACTACTACTACTTCTACAACTACAATTACTTCTATTACAGCTACTACTACTTCTACTACAACTTCTACTACAACTTCTACTACGACTACTGCAACAACAACAACTGCTGCTACTACTACTACTACTTATGCTACAACAACTACTACTTCTACGATTACTGCTACTGCTACTACTACTGGTACTACAGCTACTGCTTCTACTACTACAACAACAACAACAACAACTGCTGCTACTACCCCTACTGTTGCTGCTACAACTTCTACTGCTACTACAACAACTAGTACTACTACCATTGCTGGCACTAATTCTACTACTACTACTGCTGGTACTACTACTACTTCTACTACAGTTGCTGCTACTACTATTACTACCAATGTTAGTACTACAGTTGCTGCTACTACTACTGCTACTACCGCTACTACTACTGCTACTACCGCTACTATGACTATGGCTATTAACACTATTATTTCTACTACTACTTCTACCGTTACTACTGCTGTTGCTCCTGTTATAGTAGCTACTATTGCTACTATATCGACTACAACAACTACTACTTCTTCTCCTACTTCTAGCACTGCTACTGCTGCTACTACTACTACTATACTGCTTCTACTACTATTACTACTACTGCTGCTGTTACAACTACCATTGCTACTACTATAGGTACTATTGGTACTACTTCCACTAATACTATTATTGGTACTATTGTTTTTGCCAATACTACAACTGCTGCGACTACTACTACTACTGCTGATATAACAACTATGACTACTACTACGACTACTACAACAACAACTGCTACTACTGCTATTGCTACTACTATAACAATTATTACTACTATTACAACAGCTACTACGACTACTATTACTACTACTATTACTACTGCTGCTATTGCTACTATTAATACTACACCTATGTCTACTACTACAACAACTACAACTACTACTACTTTTCCCAAAATAACAACTACTACTACTTCTCGTACTACTACGATTGTTGCTACTACTCCTACTTCAGCTACCACAGCTACTTCTGCCACTACTACTACTACTGCTGCTACAACAACTATTGCTACTACTAGTACTACTGCTGCTACAATGGCTACTATGGCTACCACTACTATTGCTACTTCTACTGCTATTCCTGCTCCTTCCCCTACTAATACTACTACTCGTACTACTATTACGGCGACTGCTACTATGACTACTGCTACTGCTACTTTAACTTCTATTATTACTACTACTACTGCTGCTACTGCTACTACTACCACTGCTATTATGTTGCTACCACTATATCTACTACTACTACAACTAATTTAACTAGCAGTACTTCTACTCATAGTACTACTGCTACTACTACAGCAAGTCCTACTGCTACAACTATTGCTGCTACTACCGCAACTATTGCTACTACTCCTGCTACTACTACTAATCTAGCAACTACTGCTAAAACTTATACTACTAATACTACTGCACCTACTACTACTGCTATTGCTACTGCTGCTACATCTATTTTTCAAACTACTACTACGTCTGCTACTAGTACTGGTACTATTGCTGCTACTGCTACAACGACTACAACTACTGCTACGCCAATTGCTGCTGCTGCTGCTTCTGCAACCACTACTATGACTAGTATAATTGCTACTACTACGACCGCTGTTATTACTACTACTGCTAGTACTACTACTGCTGTTAGCACCGCTGCAACAACTAATGCTAGTATTGCTACTACTACAATGGCTACTAACACTACTATTGCTACTACCACTACTACAACAACAACAACTACTACTACTGCTATTGCTGTAGCTACTGTTGCTACTACATCTACTAAACTACTACTACTTATCCTACTACTTCCTGTGCTGCTACTACTACTACTAAACTATACTGCTACTACTTCTGCTACAACTACCACTGCTACTACTGCTAGTGCTATTGGTACTACTCCCACCACTACTACTATAAGTACTACTACTTTTGCTACTACTGCAACAGCTACTACAACTACTACTATAGCAGATACAACAACTATGACTACTATTACGACTACTACTACTACTTCTGCTACTACTTCTGCAAGTACTACTACTACTATTACTACTATTGCTACTAATTCTATTCCTACTACAACTACGACTACTACTACAACAACTACAACAGCTACAACTACTGCTACTTTTCCCACAATAACTACTACTACTACTTCTCGTACTACCACAACTACTGCTACTACTATCACTACTACCTCTTCTACTGCTACTGCTGCTACTACTGCTACAACTACCTCTACTACTACTATTGCTACTTTTGCTACTACTGCTCCCGCAATTACTAATACTACAGCTGCAGCTATTGCTACTGCTTGTACTACTACTGCTACAATAGCTACTATTGCTACCACTACTACTGCTACTTCTACTGCTATTCCGACTGCAACTACAACTCATACTATTACTGCTACTACTATTACGGCTACTACTACTGCTACTTCTACCTCTTTTACTGCTGCTAGTGCTACCACTACTACTATTGCTACTACAACAACAACAACAACAACTACTACTCCAACTACTACTTTAACTACTAGTACTTCTACTCATACTATTGTTGCTGCTACTACGGCTCCAAATGCTACTACTACTAATACTGCTGAAACTATTACTACTAGTGCAATTAGTGCTACTACTGCTGGTACTACTACTAATCTAGCTACTACTACTGCGACTACTACTAGTTCTTTTCCTACTACTACTACTGCTACTGATCTTGTACTAGTACTACTGCTACTACTATTGCAACTACTGCTGCTACTGCTACAATAACTATAACTATTGCAACTACTACTCCTACTGCTACCACTACTACGAGTGGTACAAATGCTACTACTACTACTACTATTATTACTACTACCACTGCAATTGCTCAAACTACTGCTATTGCTACAACTATTACTGCTGTTGCTACGGCTGCTACTAATACTACCACCACCACTACTACAACTGCAGCTACAACCACTACTGCTACTGCTATAATTACTACTGCTGCTACTACTACTGTGACTATAACTACTACAATAACACTACTACTTCTACTGCTATTGTTGCTACGAGCAGTGCTACTACGACAACAGTTGCTGCGACTACTGCTACTACTATTGTTGGTACTCGTGCAACTACTACCACGACTATTGTTGCGACTACTACTACTACCGCTACAACACTACTACTTCCGCTGCTATTGCCGTTACCACTAGTGTTACTGCAATTACAGTTGTTGCGACTACTGCTCTTACAACTACCACTACTGCTGTTATCGCTCTTACAACTACCACTATTGCTGCTGCCACTACTACTACTGCTACTACTACTACTACGACTGGTTCTAGCGACTACTGCTACTAAACTACTACTGTTGCTGCTGTTGCGTCATGCGACTACTACTGCTACACTACTACTACTACTAACACTACTACTACTACTGAACTGCTTGCTGCAAGTTGCTGCTACTATTCTACTACTACTACTTCTATGACTACTATTACTATTATTATTAACGACTACAACTACTACTACTACTAGTAATACTGTTACTACTACTACTACTACAACTACTACTACTGCTACTTATACTACAAGTGCCACTATTACTACTACTACTGCTGCTACTGCTACTACTACTACTACTACTTCTTCTGTTACTACTATTACTATTATTATTACTACTACAACTACTACTGCTGCTGCTACTACTAGCAATACTGTTGCTGCTACAACTATTACTACTATTCCTTTTGCTATTAATACTACTACTACTACTACAACAACAACTACTACTATTACTACTGCTGCTATTCATGCTACTTATACTACAACTGCCACTACTACTATTACCACCTTAACTACACTACTACTTCTATTATTATTGCTACAATTGCTACTACATCATTTTCTGTACGTAATGCTGCTCCAACTACTGCTACTACATCTACTGCTACTATTACTTTTACCACATGTAGTACTACAACTACTGCTTCTACTACTTCTACTACTACAACTACTATTGCTACTACTACTACTATTACTACGTCAACTTCTACTATTCCCACTACTACTACTAATGTTGCTACTACAACTACCAATACTACTCCTATTACTACTACTACAACTGATACTGCTATTATTATTACTACCATTACTATTATTACTGCTACTACAACTACTAGTCCTACTGCAACTACTGGTACTATACTATTAATGTGACTAGTGCTCCAACTACTACTATTACCAATGCTAAAGCTATTACTATGGTTGCTATTACTACTACTACTAGTACTACTGCTACTCCTACCACTGCTACTACTTATATTATTTCTGCTACTACTGCTACTACTTGGTTTTCTACACATAATGCTACTCCAACTACCACTACTACTTATACTACAACTACTACTACTACTACTACTACGTCTACCATTGCCCCTACTTCTATTAGTACTAGTACTACAGCTACTGCTTCTACTACTGCTGCTGCTGGTGCTGCTACTGCTACTACTACTATTGCTGTTACAACTTCCACTAGTGCTACTACTACATCTGGTACTACTACTACTACAACTACAATGACTACAGCAGTTGTTGCTACTACTACTACTACTATAACTACTGCTACAGCCACTACCACTGTTGCAACTACTACTTCTACTACTACTACTTCTAATACTACAACTACTACTAGCACTAGTACTAATACTGCTACTACTACTACCACCGGTCCTGCTGTTGCAACTACTACTAGTAATATAGGTACTACTACAGCAACTACTACTGCTACTTCTACTACGGCTATTCATACCACTACTACTACTGCTGCTACAAATACTACTACTCCTACTACAACTACGACTACTATTGCTATTGTTAGTGCTAGTACTCCTACTACTACTACAGCTACTCCGACTACTACTATTTCTACTACTGCTACTACTATTGCAACTATACTACTACTACTTCTACTATTTTTACTACAACTACCGCTTCACTATTACAAGCACAACTGTTATTATTTCAACTTCTGCTATAATAAGTACTAACACTATTGCTACTACAGTAACTATAACTATTGTTGCAGATACAACAACTATGACTCTACTATGACTACTACTATGACTACTCCTACAACTTCTTCTACTATTGCTACTACTACTACTACTCTTACTACTACTATTACTACTACAACGATGACTTCTACTACTACTATAACTAAAATTACTACAACTAATACTAATACTACTACTACTACTACGACAGCTGCTACTCCTACGATTGGTACTACTACTACGACAGCTACCACTTCTTCTACTACTACTGCTACCTTTACTACTATTATTGCTGCTACTACTGCAACAACTACTTCTACTATTGCTACTGCTACTACTACTACTACTATTGCTACAACTAGTGCTACTACTACTACTACTACTGCTACGATTGCTACTATTGCTATTATTACTACTGCTACTACTACTGCTACTACTAATGCAACTACTGCTACTGCTGCTTCTACTACTAGTACGCCAACTACCACTACTAATATTGCTACTAATATTGTTGCTGCTATAACTAATGCTATTGTTACTACTTCTTTTCCTACAACAATTACTTCTGCTACTAGTAATGCTACTACTGCAACAACTATAATGATTACAACTACTGCTACAACACCTCTGACTATTTATGCTAATGCTACCACTACTACGACTACAACTTCTTCTACTACTACGACTATTACTTTTATTACTACTAGTATTACTATTACCACAGCTGCTACTACTACTACTACTACTAGTACTACTACTATAACTACTACTACTGTTACTACTGATTTTGCCGCTACAACAACAACTACTACTACTAATGTTGTTGCTACTACTACTACAACTATTGCTACTACTACTGCTACTGCTATTACTACTACTTCTGCTATGGCTGCTACTACTACTCCTTCTTCTACTGCTAACTACAACTACCACTATAACAACTACTGCTACAGCTACTATTATTGTCACGACTACTACTATAACTACAACAATACTAATTTTGCTGTTGTTTCTGCTACTAATAGTGGTACTACAACTACTATTGCTGCAACTACTACTACTACCGATACTACTACTGCAATTGCTCTTACAACCACTACTACTATTGCTACTATTGATTCTGCTGCTACAACAACTACTACTGCTACTACTATTGCTACTACTACTGCTTCTTCTACTACTATTACTGCAGCTACGGCTACTAATACTACTACTACTTCTACTACTACTTGAACTATCACTAGAACAACAACTACTACTGTTACTATTACTCCTACTACTATTTCTACTACAGCAATTACTACTACTACTACAACACTACAACTTCTGCTAGCGTCGCTGCTACTACTAGTGCAACTACAACTATAGTTGCTACAACTATAGCTACTACTACTGCTACTCTTACAACTACTACTATTACTACTACTACTACTAATACTACTACTACTACTATTATTAGTACTACTATTGTTATTATTACTACTACGGCTACTACAACAACAACAACTACTACTACTAGTATTACAACTGCCACTCCAACTACTACTATTACTAATACTACGACTACAACTACTGCTCCTGCTACTATTGCTACTGCTACTACAACTACAGCAACAACTACTACTACCACTCCTACTATTATTGCTACCACTACCACTACTACTACCACTACTATTACTACTACTAGTACTAATATGACTGCAACTACTGCTACTACTTCTATTGCTACTCCAACTACTACTCCTACTATTCCTACCACTACTCCTCCTACTACTACTCAAACTACTACTATTACTACTATTACTACAACTAGTACTACAACAATAACCACTACTTGTACTTCTACAACTAGCACTACTGGTACTGCAGTAGCTTCTACCACGACTGCTACTACTACTACAACTACTTCTACTACTGCTACTAATACTACTACAACTAATATTGCTGCTAGTACTACAACTACTCCAACTACTATTATTGCCACTACTATTTCTACTACAACTATTACTCCTAATACACCTACTACAACTACTACTATCACTACTACAACTACTACTATTGCTACTACTACTACAACGACTATTATTATTATTACTACTACTACTACTGTTGTTGTTGCTACTATTACTACTACTACTTCTACTACCATTAATGCTACTATTGCTATTACTTCTACGACTACTCGTACTTCTACTACTATTACTACTACCACTACTACTCCTACATCTACTACTACTATAGCTGCTACTATTTCTGCTACTACTACTATTGTTATTGCTGCTACTAGTACTACTACTCCTACTCCTACAACTACTATTACTACTACTACTTCTTCTTCTTCTACTACTACTACATCTTCTTCTACTGCTATTACTATTACTACTATTATTACTACTACTACTCCTATTCCAATTACTAAACCTATGACTACCCCAACTACTACTACTACTACTACTATTACTACAACAAATCCTACAACTGTTACTATTTGTACTACTACTACGACAACAGCTACAACAATAACTACTACCACTATTACTACAACTACTGCTTGTACTACTAGTACTTCTGCTATTACTACTACTACCACTACTACTATTACTACTACTACTACAACTACTAATACTACTACTACTAATACTACTACCACTACTAATGTTGCTACTACAATAACAATAACTTCTACTACGGCTACTAATTGTTGTAGTAGTAGTATTAGTAGCAGAAGTAGTAGTAGTAGTAGTATTAGCAGCAAAAGTAGTAGTAGTAGTAGTAGTAGTATTAGTAGCAGTTGTAGTTCTAGTAGTAATAGTAGTAGTAGTAGTAGTAGTAGTAGTAGTATTTGTTGTTGTTATTATAGTAGTAGAAGTACTAATGTAGCAGTAGTTATTGAAGAAGTAGTAGTAGTGGGAGTAGTAGGAGGAGGAGAAGTAGTAGTAGTAGTAGGTGTAGGAGTAGGAGTAGGAGTAGTACTAGCAGTATTAGGAGTAGGAGTAGTAGTAGTATTGGCGAGAGCAGAAGTAGGAGTCATAGTAGTAGTAGTAGTAGTTGTGGTAGTAGTAGTATTACTTGTAGTAGTATTACCGGTAGTAGTCAAAGTAGGAGTAGGTGTAATAGTAATTGGAGCAGTGGTAGTAGTAGCCATCGGAGTTGAGAAGGAGTAGTAGTTGTTGTACTAGTTATAGAAGTAGTAGCAGTACTAGCAGCTGCAATAGTAATAGTTGTGGCAGTAGTAGTTATTGTTGTACTAGTAGTAGTAGTGGTAATAGTATTAACAGCAGTAATAGTAGTAGTTGCAGCAGTAGTAGTAGTAGTAGTGAAATTAGTAGCAGTAGTTGTATGAGTCATAGTAGTTGTAGTTGCTGGAGGAGTGACAGGAGTAGGCGTTGCAGTAGGAGAGGCAGTAAGAGTTGTAGTAGTAGTAGTAGTAGTACTAGTAGGAGTAGTAGTTGTTGTAGTTGTCGGAGGAGTGGCAGGAGTAAGAGTTGCAGTAGGAGGGGAAGTACAAGTTGTAGTAGTAGTAGTACTAGTAGTACTAGTAGGATTAGTAGTAGTTGTGGTAGCAAGAGTTGGAGTAGTAGTTGTAGGAGGAGGAGGAGGAGGAGGGGGAGGAATTATGGTAGTAGTAGTCGTTGGAGTAGGAATTGTGGTAGTAGTCAGAGTGGCCATAATTGTAGCAGTTGGGTTAGTAGGAATAGTTGGCGCAGTAGCAAAAGTAAAAGAAGTGGTTTTAGTTGCAGTAGGAGTAGTAGTAGTAGTAGTGGTAGTAGTAGTCGCAGCAGCAGTAGCAGTAGTAGTAGTAGCAGTAGAAATAGCAATAGTAGTAATAGTAGAAGAAGTAGTATTCAGAATAGTTGTAGGAGTAGGAGTTGGAGTTGGAGTAGTAGTAGTCGAAGTAGTTGTAGTTGTATTAGTCACAGTAGTGGTAGTAGTAGTTGTCACAGTAGTAGTAATAGGAGGAGGAGGAGGAGGAGGAGGAGGAGGAGGAGGAGTAGTAGCTTTAGTAGTTGTAGTCATAGTAAACATAGTAGTCATAGTAGTTGTAGTAGTAGCAATAGTACTATTAATAGTAGTAGTAGTAGGATTAGTAGTAGTAGTTGTAGGAGTAGCGATAGCAGTAGCAGTAGTAGTAGTAGAAGCTAGAGTAGTAGTAATAGTAGTAGTAATAGTTATAGTAGTAGTAGCAGTAGTGGTAGTAGCAGAAGAAGAAGTAGTAGTAGTAATAGTAGTGGTAGTAGTAGAAGTAGCAGTAATAGGGGTAGTAGTAATTCTTGTAGCAGAAGTAATAAAAGGTGTAGTTTTAGGTGTAGGACTTGGAGTGTGAGTAGCAGAAGTAGCAGTAGTACTAGTAGTAGTGGTAGTAGTACTAGTAGTAGTAGTAGTAGTTGGAGTAGTAGCAGTAGTACTAGTAGTAGGAGGAATAGTATTAGCAATAGCAGAAATAGTAGTAGTAGTTTTAATAATAGTAGTAGTAGAAGTAGTAGTAGTAGTAGTACTAGGAGTTGCAGCTGTAGCAGCAGCAACAGTACAAGTTGTTGAAGTAGTAGCAATAGTTGCAATAGTTGCAGCAGCAGCAGCAGCAATAGCAGTTCTAGTAGTAGCAATACAAATAGCAACTGTAGTAGTACTAGTAGTAATAGGAGTAGGTGTAAGAGTAGGGGTTGTAGTAGGAGTAGCAGTAGTAGTAATAGTAGTAGTAGAAGTAGTAGTAGTAGGAGGAGGAGGAGTAGTAGGAGTAGCAATGCAAGTTATAGCAATAGTAGTCATAATAGCATTTGAAGTAGTACCAATAGTGGCATGAGCAGTAGTGGTCATGGTAGTAGTAGTAGTAGTAGCTGTAGCAGTTGCAATGGTAGGAGTAGGAGCTATAGTAGTAGTAGTAGTTATAGTGTAGAAGCTGTAGTTGCAATAGTAGTAGTAATACTAGTAGTAGAAGTAGTAGTACTAGTAGTACTAATATTTGTAGTAACTAGTGTAGTAGTAGTACTAGTAGTAGCAATGGTAGTGGTGGTAGTAGTAGCAGTAGTAGTAGAAGCAGCAATAGCAGCAGCAGCAGCAGTAGTAGTAGTGGTGGTAACAGTAGAAGCAGTTGTTGCAGAAGTAGTTGTAGTAGTAGTACTAATAGTAGTAGTAGTAGTAGCAAAAGTGGTGGTAGTAGTAGTAGTAATAGTAACAGTAAGAGTAGAAGAGGTAGTAGTAGGAGAAGTAGTAGTAGTAGTAGTTCTAGTTGTCTTAGGAGTAGTTGGAGTTATACTAAAAGTAGTAGAAGTAGTAGTACTAGGAGTACTAGAAGTAGTAGTAGTAGTTATAGCAGTAGTAATAGTAGTAGGAGTAATAGTTTTAGTTCTAGCAGTAGAAGTAGAAACAGTAGTAGTGTAGTATTAGTAGTAGTAGTAGTAGCAGTTGTAGTAGTAGTAGTTGTTGTTGTTATTGTTGTTGTTATAGTTGTAGTAGTAGTGGTAGTAGTAGTAGTAATGTTTGTCATTGTAGTAGTAGTAGCAGGAGTAGTAGTAGTAGTGGTAGTAAAAGTAGCAACGCTAGTAGTAGTAGTAATATTAGTAGTCACTGTAGTAGTAGTAGTAGTACTTGTAGTAGTCGTAGAAGTAGTAGTACTAGTATTATCGTAGTAGTAGTAATAGTAGTAGTACTAGTAATAGTAGTTGTAGTTGTAGTAGTTGTAGTAGCAGTAGTAGTTGTAATAGTAGTGGTTGTTGTTGTATTAGTAGTATTAGTCATAATAGTAGCAGTAGTAGTCGTAGGTGTAGAGGTAAGAGTAGGAGTTGTAGTAGGAGTAGTAGTATTAGTGGCCGGAGCTAGAGTTGGAGTAGTAGTAGTATTAGTTGTTGTTGTTGTGGTAGTATTAGTAGTAGTAGTTGTAGTAGTAGTAGTATTAGTTGTAGTAGTATTTGTACTAGTAGTAAGAGTAGGAGTTGGAGTAATAGTAATCAGAGGAGTGGTAGTAGCAGTAGTATTAGGAGTAGCTATAGCCATAGGAATTGCAGTAGGAGTAGTAGGTGTTGTACTAGGAATAGAATTAGTAGTGGTAGTAGTAGTGGCAATAGTAGTAGTTGAAATAGTAGCAATAGGAGGAGTAGTAGCAGTAGTAGCAGTAGCAGTAGCAGTAGTAGCAGGAGTAGTCGCACTAGTAGGAGTAGTAGTAGTACTATTAGTATTTTTAGAAGTAGTTGTAATATTAGTTGTAGTAGTAGTAATACAAATAAGAGTAGTAGTAGTTGTTGTAGTAGTAATTGGAGTAGCTGTAGAAGTTTGGGTAGTAGTAGGAGCAGTAGAAGTAGTAATAAAAGAAGTAGAAGGAGTAGTAGTAGTAGTTAGAGTAATAGGAGTAGCAATAGAAGTAGTAGCAGCAGTAGTAGTGAAAGCAGTAGAACTAGTAGCATTAGTGGCAGTAGCATTAGTGGTAGTAGTAGTGGTAGTGGTAGTAGTAGTAATTAGAATAGTAGTAGTAGGTGTATTAGTAGTAGTATTAATACTAACAGAAAAGGTAGTACCAATAGTAGTAGTAATAGCAGTAGTAGCGTTTGAAGTAATAGGTGTAGTAGTAGTAGTGCTAGTAGTAGCATCTGTAGTAGTAGTTGTAGTAGTAGTAGCATTTGTGATAGTAGTAGTAGGAGGAGTAGTAGTAATAGTAGTAGTAATAACAGTAGTAATAGCAACAGCAATAGTAGTAATTGTATTAGTAGTAGTAGTAGTAGCAGAAGTAGTAATAGTAGTAGAAGTGCTTATAGTAATAGTAGTAGTAGTAATAGTAGTAGTAGTAGTAGTAGGTGTATTAGTAGAAGTAGTTGCAGTAATAGTAGCAGTAGTTGTAGCAGTAGTAGAAGTAGAAGTAGTAGTAGTAGTAGTTGTAGTAGTAGTAGTGGTGGTGGTGGTGGTGGTGGTGGTGGTAGTAGCAGTAGTAGTAGTAGTAGTAGTAGTAGCAGTAGTAGTAATAGTAATAGTAGTAAAAGTAGTAATAGTAGTGGTTGTTGTTGTTGTAAGACTAGTAGTAGTAGTACGAGCAGGAGTAGGAGTTGGAGTAGGCATCATAGTAGTAGTAGTAGGAGTAGGAGTAGTTGTAGTATTGGTACGAGCAGGTGTAGTAGTG
This sequence comes from Trichopus zeylanicus subsp. travancoricus, assembly GCA_005019695.1. Lineage (NCBI taxonomy): Eukaryota > Viridiplantae > Streptophyta > Magnoliopsida > Dioscoreales > Dioscoreaceae > Trichopus > Trichopus zeylanicus. The sequence goes on from RXID01021756.1 coordinate 136,890, forward strand.
GTTGTAGTAGTTGCAATTGTCGAAACAATGGTAGCAGTAGGAGTTGGAGTAGGATTGGCAGTCTAAGTTGTTGTAGTAGTAGTAGTAGTAGTAGTACCATTAGGAGTGGTAGTAGTAACAGGAATAGGAGTAGGAGTAGGGATACGAGTGGTAATAGGAGTAGTAGTAGAAGCCATAGTAGTAGTTGTAGGAGTGGTCATATTAGCAATAGTTGGAGTATTAGGAGTAGCAGGCGAGCAATAGTGGCAGTAGTAGTAGTAACTATAGTGGTAGTAGTTGCAGTGGGAGTACTAGTCATAGTAGTTGTTGTTGTAGTAGTGGAAGTAATAGAGTAGTAATAGCAGCAATAGTAGTAGTAGAAAAAGTAGTAGTAGTAGTAGTAGTAGTAGTAGTCGTATCAGCATAAGTCGTAGTAGCAGTAACAGAAGTAGTAGTATTTGGAATAGTACTAGGAGTAGTAGTTGGAGTTGGAGTAGTACTAGCAGTAGTAGTAGTAGTACTAGTAGTATTAGTCGCACTAGTAGTAGTAGCAGGACTAGTGGTAGTAGTAGTAGTAGGGTTAGTAGTAGGAGTAGTAGCTGTAGTAGTTGTAGTCGTAGTAATTGTAGTAGTAGTAGTTGAAGCAGTGGTAATAGTAGTAGTAGTAGTAGTAATAGTAATAGTAGGAGTAGTAGTAGTAATAGTAGTGGTAGAAGCGGTCGCGGTAGTAGTGATAGTAGTAGTAGCAGAAGAAGTCGTAGTAGTAGTAGTAGTAATACTTGCAATAGTTGTAGTTGTAGTAGTAGTAGCAGAAGAAGTAGTAGTAGTAGTAGTAGTAGTAATAGTAATAGTAGTTGTAGTAGTAGCAATAATAGGGGTTGTAGTAATTCTCATGGCAGAAGTAATAGAAGGTATAGTTTTAGGAGTAGGAGTTGGTGTATGAGTAGTAGCAGTAGCAGCAGCAGCAGCGGCAGTAGTAGTAGTAGCAGCAGCAGTAGCAGCAGCAGTAGCGGTAGTAGTATTAGTAGTAGTTGTTGTAATAGTAGTAGTACTAGGAGTTGCAGCTGTAGCAGTAGCAGCAATTGTTGTTATTGTAGTAGTAGCAATAGTAGCAATAGTGGCTGTAGTAGCAGTAGCAGTAGCAGCAGTAGTGGAAACAGTAGGAGTAGCAGTAGCAGCAAAGCTGGTAGTAGTAGTTGTAGCATATGTTGCAAAAGTAGAAGTAGTAATAATAGTAGAAGTAGTTGTAATAGTAGTAGTACAAATAGTAGTAATAGAGCGTAGTAGTAGTAGTTGTTGTTGTTATTGTAGTAGTAATAGGAGTAGGTGTAGGATTAGGGATAGTAGTAGGAGAAATAGTAGTTGTAATAGTAGTAGTAGGAGGACTAGTAGTAGTAGGAGGAGGAGGAGTAGTTGTAGCAGTTGTAGTAGTAGCAGAAGTAATAGCAGCCAAAGTAGTAGCAGTAGTAATAGTAGTAGCAGTTGCAGTAATAGTAGTAGCAATTGCAGTAGTTGCAGTAGTAGTAGTAGGCTGCAGCAGTTGTTGTCCTTGTTGTAGTAGTTGTAGTAGCAGTGGTAGTACTAGTAGTAGAAGCAGCAGCAGCAGCAGTAACATTAGTAGTAGTATTGGAAGTAATAGTACTAATAGGCGCGTAGCAATAATAGTACTATTACTGATGCGCCTATTACCACTGCTACAACTATGACAACTACTATTACTACTACAACTACTACTACTATTACTGATGTTGCTACTATTATTACTACTACTTCTACATTTGCTATTACTGCTCCCACTACTACTATTACTACTATAGCTACTGCTACTACTTCTACTACTACTTCTATGACTACTGCTGCTGCTACCGCTAATACTACTTCCATTGCTATTACTAGTCCTATTACTCCTACTATTACTATTGCTACTATTACTACTACTGCTTCTACTATTACTACTTCTGCAATGACTACAAATACTACTACTCTTGCTGTAATAGCTGCTACTACTACTACTACTACTACTACTACTACTACTACTTCCACTAAAATAACTACAGTCACTCCAAATGCTATTGCTACTGCAACTGCTACTACTACTACTTTTGCAACTACTATTACTATTATTACAACCACAGCTACTACTACTGCTCTTCCTACTGCTGCTACTAATATGGCTACTACTACTACAACTATTGTGAAAGCAATTGCTACTACTACTACTGCTGCTATTGCTACTACTACTACTAGTACTAAGACTGCTACTGCCACTGCTACCACTACCACAGCTCATGAGGTTGTTGTTGCTGCTACAAATACTACTACTCCTTCTACCTCTCCTTCTAATACTACTTCTGCAACTTCTACTACTGCTACTACCACTGCGACTACTACTACTGCTTCTACTTGTACTGCTACTACTACTACTACTACTACCACAACTACTACTACTATTACTACAACTACTATTACTACTGCTACTTCTGCTACTGCTGCTACTATTGCTACAACTGCTACTACTACCGCTACTACTACTAGTACTAGTACTAATACTACTAGTACTACTACCCTTACCACTACTACTGTTGCTATAATAGTAGTACTGCAACAACTACTTCCACTCCAACAATTACAGTCACTACGGCTGCTACTGCTATTGCAACTACTAGTACTACTACTTCTGCTACTACTATTGATATTATTACTACCACTACTACTACTCCTGCTATTGCTCTTCCTACTGCTACTACTAATAAGGCTACTGCTACTACTACTGAGACTACTACTACTACAAAGACTACTACTACTACTACTACCACTACTGCTACTACTCTTGTTGTTGTTGCTGCTACTAATACTACTACTCCTTGCACTATTCCTACTAATACTACTGCTACAACTTCTACCACTGCTACTACTATTGCGACAACTACTACTTTTGCTTCTATTACTACTGCTACTGCTGCTGCTATTACTACTACTACTATTACCACCACTACTCCTCCTCCTACTCCTACTACTATTTACTACTACTACTTTGACTGCTACTACTATTGCTACTATTCTTATTGCTACTACTGCTACTGCTAGAACTAGTACTGCTACTATTGCTACTACTGCTAATACTACTACTATTACTTCTATTACTATTACTAGTATGACAACTACTACAACTACTTGTGCAACTACTACAACTGCTACTACTCGTACGGCTTCACATCCTCCTCCTCCTCCAAATACTTCTACTCCTACTACTACTAGTACTATTACATTTAATACTACTACTACTGTTGCTGCAACTTCTACTACTAGTACTACTGTTGCTACAACATCTACAACTGCTATAACAACTACTGTTGCTACTACTCCTCTTACTGCTACTACTACTACTACAACTACTACTTCCACAACTAATAATAGTCCTACTACTACTATTACTATATATACAACTACTGCTACTACCCTAACCACTACTATCGATATTACTACTTTAACTGCTACTACTACTATTACTTCTACTACTTCTACTATTACTACTACTACTACTACTACTACTACTACTACTACTACTACTAGTACAACTACAACTACTACTACTACAACAACGGCAACAACAACTGCTACTACTGCTGTTACTACAACTATTTCTACTACTTCTACTATTGCAACAACTACTACAACAACTACTACTATTACTACTACTACTACTACAACTACAACAACTACTACTACTACTACTCCTTCTCCTACACCTATTCCTACTTCTACTCCAACTCCTAGTATTTCTACTACTACTACTAGAAATACACTACTACTGCTATAACTACTACTGCAACTATTTCAGGTGCTATTACTACTAGTTCTCCTTCTGCTACTACTACTGCTGCTGTTACTCTCCTATTACCCCTACTTCTACTACTATGACTACTACTATTATTACTACTACTACTACTACTAATGTTGCTATTATTACTGCTACTTCTACATCTGCAACTACTATTGCCACTACTATTATTACTACTATAGCTACTGTTGCTACTCCTACTACTACTACTACTATGACTACTACTGCTCCTACTGCTAATGCTACTTCCATTGCTATTACTAGTCTTATTACTCCTACAGCTACTACGGCGACGATTACTACTACTGCTTCTACTACTACTATTTTTGCTATGACTACAAATACTACTACCCTTGTTGTAATATCTACTACTACTACTACTACTACTACTACTACTTCTTCCACTAAAATAACTATAGTCACTGGAAATGCTATTGCTACTGTAACTGCTACTACTTCTGCTACTACTATTGCCTTTATTGCTACCATAGCTACTACTGCTGCTGCTGTTGCTCTTCCTACTGCAGCTACAAATATGCCTACTACTACTATAACTATTGAGACTGCAACTCCTAGTACTACTACTATTGCTATTGCTAGTACTACTACTACTATTGAGACAGCTACTACTACTACTACTACCACTACCGCGGCTAATGATGTTGCTGCTGCTACTACTAATACTACTACTCCTTGTATCTCTACTACTAATACTACTACTGCAACTACTACTACTGCTACTACTTTTGCCACTACTACTACTACAACATCTACTAGTACTGCTACTACTACTACTACTATACTACTATTACTATTACTACTGCTACAATTGCTACTGCTACTACTATTGCTACTACTACTGCTACTACTACTGCTGCTACTATTAGTACTACTACTAGTACTGCCAATACTACTACTGCTACTACTACTACCCTTACCATTACTATTGTTGCTACAATAGTACTACTACTACTACTACTACTACTTCCACTCCAACAATTACAGTCACTGCGGTTACTACGGCTACTGCAACTGCTAGTACTACTTCTTCTACTACTACTATTGCTACTCTTACTACCACTCCTACTACTACTGCTATTGCTCTTCCTGCTACTACTACTAATACGGCTACGACTACTACTACTACTTAGACAGCAACTACTACTACTGCTGCTGCTGCTCGACGGCTACTACTACTACTACAACTACTGTTGCTACTGTTGTTGTTGCTGCTACTAATAACACTACTCCTTCTACTATTCATACTAATACTACCGCTGCAACTTTTACCACTGCTACTAATACTGCGACTACTACTACTTCTGCTTCTACTACTACTATTGCTACCACTACTACTGCTGCTGCTACTACTACTACTACTACTACTACTACTAATACACTACCACTACTACTACCACTACCACTACTACTATTACTACTGCTACCTCTGCTACCGGTACTACTATAGCTACAACTACTGCTACTACTGCTACTACTACAACTACTAGTACTACTACTACCACTACTACTACCACTACTACTACCCTTACCACTACAACTAATACTACTATTGCAACAACTATATCTACTAATGCAACTACTAGTGCTACAGCTACTACTCTTGCTACTACTACGACTATTGCTGCCGCTACGACTACTTCTAGTACTGCTACTACCACTACTACTACTACTGCCACGACAGCTACCACTATTGCTGCTGCTACTACTGCTACTATTGCTACAAATACTGCTTATACTACCACTACTGTTACTACTACTACTCTTCCTACTAATACTATTTCTACCACCACTATTAGTACTACTGCTACTACTATTGCTACTAATACTGCTTTTACAACTACTACTACTGCTGCTGTTGTAGCTATTGCAGCTACAAGTGCTACTACTACAGCTACTATTGCTATTTTGGCCACTGCTAATAATACTACAACTACTGCTGCTACTGTAACTGCTATTGCTACAACTACTATTGCAACTACAAGTGCTACTACTACTCCTACTACTACTACTACTACTACTACATCTCCTGCTACTACTTCTCCTACAACAACTACTAGTACTACTACTACTGCTACTACCACTACTACAACTACCATTATTATTTTTGCTACTACTACTGTTACTACTATTACTACCACAAGTAACACTACTGCTACTACAACAACTACTTCTATTAATACTGCTGCTGCTGCTACAACTACAATACAACTGCTATTACTACTACAGCTACTAGTACCAGTACTTGTACTACTACTACTATTACTGCTACTACTGTTGTTGTTGTTGTTGTTGCTACTACTACTGCTCCTACTGCTACTACCACTATGACTACAACAACTACAACTCCAAATACTATTCCAATTCCTACTACTACTCCTACTACTACTATAGCTTCTACTACTACTGCTACTACTACTATTACAACTTCTACTATCAATGCTACTACTACTCCGACATCAATTGCTACATCTACTACTACTCCTACTGCTACTACTATAACTCTTATTACTACTAAGACTACTACTACTGCTACTACTGCTACTACTCCTAAACCTACTTCTACTACTACTACTACTATGACTACTACTGCCACTATAACAACTAATGCTACTGCCAATACTACTTCTACTACCACTACTGGTACTGGTACTGCTACTACAACAACAACTACTACCGCTACTACTTTTGCTACTAGTTCTACTACTATTAGCACTACTACTACTACTGCTGCTACTACTACAACCGCTACTACTAGTACAACAATAACAATAACAACAACAACAACAACAACAACAACTACTACTACTACTAGTTAAACACTACTTCTTTTAATACTACTACTACTACTACGACTAATATTACTACTACTACTAATACTACTACTAGTACTATTAATACTACTACTACTGCTACTACTAATACTACTACTAGTACTATTAATACTACTACTACCGCTACTACTACTACTATGACAACTAGTACTACTACTCCTACTCCTACTACTATACCTTCCCCACAACCTATTCCTACTACTACTCCCACTACTAGTACCACTACTACTACTACTAGTGCCACACTACTACTGCTATAACTACTACTGCAACTACTTCAGCTGCTATTACTACGAGTTCTCCTTTGGCTATTACTACTGCAACTCCTATTACTACTACTACTGCTGCTGCTATTATTACTTCTACTTCTTCATCTGCTATTATTACTACTATAGCTACTGCTACTACTACAACAGTTGCTACTACTTCTACTACTACTACTATGACTACTACTGCGGCTACTTCTATTTCTACTTCCATTGCTATTACCATTCCTATTACTCCCACAACAACAACTACTACTACTGCTATGATTACTACTACTACTTCTGCTATGACTACAAATACTACTACTCTTGCTGCAATAGTTACTACTACTACTACTACTACTACTTCCACTCCAAGAACTAGAGTCACAGCAGTTGCTATTGCTACTGTAACTGGTACTACTACTATTGTTATTCTTACTACCATAGCTACTACTACTACTGCTACTGCTACTACTACAACTAAGACTGCAACTACTTCTGCTACCACTATCGCTACTAATGATGTTGTTGTTGCTGCTACTAATACTACTACTCTTGCTACTTCCCCTACTAATACTACTACTGCAACTTCTACTACTGCTACTACTACAGCTTCTAATAGAACTGCTACTACTACTACTACTACTACTACGACGTAAGTTACGAGACTACTACTACTACGGACGTAGACGAACTACTACTACTACTACTATACTACTACTACTACTACTACTACTACTACTACTACTACTACTACTACTACTACTACTACTACTACTACTACTACTAATACTATTGCTACTACTACTACTACTATTACTACTGCTGCTACTACTACCGCTATTACTATTGCCACTACTGCTACTACTACTGCTACTACTACTAGTACAGGTACTAGCACTAGTACTACTAGTACTACTATTGCTACTTCTACTACCTTACCACCACTACTACTATTACTACTTCAACTGCTACTTCTACTACTTTAGCTGCTATCGATACTACTAGTGCAACTACTGCAACTACTACAACTACTACTGCAACTACTAGTGCTCCCACTACTACTCTTGCTACTATTACTACTACTACTGCTGCTGCTGCTCCTACTACTACTACTACTGCCACCACAACTACTACTATTGCTCCTACTACTACAACTATAATTGCTACTAATACTGCTTCTACTATAATGACTATTACTACTACTACTAGTTCTACTAATATTGCTTCTACTAAAACTACTACTGTTGCTGCTGTAGCTGCTGCTGCTACTACTACTACTACTATCACTACTACCGCTACTATTGTGATTTTCGCTACTACTAATACTACTACTGCCACTATTACAATTGTTGCTGCTAGTGCTACTACTACTACTGCAACTGCTGGTACTACTTCTCCTGCTACTACTACTACTACAACAACTATTGTTATTACTACTACTACTACTACTACCACTACTATGACTACCGTTATTATTACTACTACTACTACTGCTACTACTACTTTTACTACTACTACTACACTTATACTACTACTACTACTACTACTACAATAACCATTGCTACTACTTCTACTAGTGCTATTTCTACTACTACTCCTATAATTGTTACTACTAGTATGACTACTAGTAACACTACTACTGCAACAACAACTGCTACTATTACTACTGCTACTACTAATACAACAACTACTACTATTACTATCACTACTACTACTACTCATCCTATTGCCACTACTAATACCACTACTACTACTAATATTATTACTACTATGATAACTACTACTGCTTCTTCTACTACTACTACTACTAGTACTACTTCTACTACTACAACAACTACTACTACTATTACTTCTACTACAACTTCTAATTTCACGGCTACTACTACTCCAACTTCTATTATTGCTACACCTACTACTACTCCTACTGCTACTACTACCACTCCTATTACTACTAAGACTATTACTACTACTACTGCTATGACTACTACCCCTAAACATACTCCTACTACTACCACCACCACCACTACTACTACTCCTTCTCTAATGACAACTACTTCGACTACTAATACCACTACAACTACTACAGCTACCACCGCTGGTACTGCTACTACTACTATGACAATAACTACTACTCCAACTGCTGCTATTGCTACTTCAACTACTATTAGTGCTACTGCAACTACTATTGCTACTACTATAACTACTACTACTTCTATAATAACAATAATAACAACAATAACTATTACGACTACTACTCCTCCTCCTACTAGTACTAGTACTACTTCTACTAATACTACTACTATTGGAACTACTAATACTACTGCTCCTACTCCAACTACTACTACTACTACTACTACAACAACTACTACTACTACCACTACTACTACTCTACTACAACTGCTTTTGCTACTACTCCTACTACTACTCATACTACTACCACTACTACTCCTACTCCAACTCCTACTACCACTATTACTGCTGCTAGTACTACTACTTCCACTGTAACTCCTACTACTACTCCGACTTCTGCCACAACAACTCCCACTACTATTACTGCTACTACTACTACAACTACTACTACTATTACTACTAGTACTGCTGCTGCTACTACAATTGCTACTATTATTTCTACAACTACTAATCCTATTACTACTACAGTTATGACAATAATAACAACAGCTATAGCTACTACTACTTCTACTGCTACTATTACAACTACTGCTACTATCTCAACCACTACTACTACTGCCACTACTACGAAATCACTACTACTACTACTACTACAACAACAACTAATGCAACTACTACTACTATCACTGTTGCTCCTCCTCCTCCTCCTCCTACTACTACTAGCACTACTACCACCATTACTACTACTGCCACGACGACTACTACAACTACTACTACAGCTACTACTACAGCAATAACTACTGCTACTACTACAACTACTACACTACTACACCCAACTACTACAACTACTACTATTGCTACTACCACTACTTCTAGTGCTGCTACCACTACTTCTGCTTTTGCCACTAGTATAACAACTATTATAACTACATCTACTTCTACTATTACTACTGCTGCTGCTGCTGCTACTTCAACTGCCTCTGCTACTTCTACTACTATTACTACTACTACTACTGCCACTAATACTACTTTTACCTCTACTACTACTACCATTGCTGATGCTACTACTACTACTAATATTGCTATAGCTGCTGTTGCTAATTCTTCTACTGCTACTACTTCGACTACTACTACTACTACTACTAATCCTGCTACTACTACTAATGCTAGTACTACTACTACTACTACTATGGCTACTACTGCTACTTCTATTGCTACTAATACTAGTACTGCTAGCACTACTACTACAATAACTACTACTACAACTACTGCTGCTATTACTATGAATGCTATAATTACTACTACTACTACTACTACTGTGGTAACATACTCTACCACCACTACCACTGCTACTGCCACTGCTGCTATTGCCACTATGGCTACTACTATAACTACGTCTGCTACTACCATTGCTATTTCTACTTCCACTACCACTACTACTATTACTTCTGCTACTAATACTACTTAAGTTGCTATTACTGCTAACACTGCTCTTGCCACTACAACTTCTACTACTACTTTTGTTACTTGTACTATAGCTACTACTATGACTACTGTTGCGGCCACCACTACTACTACTTTTACCACTATGACTACTACTACTACTACTTATGCTATCACTTCTTCTACTACTACTACTCCTTCTACTATAACTACGGCTACTACTACTATGGCTAGAATTACTACTACTACAATTGCAGTTGTAGCTATTGCTACTGCTACTACTACCACTACTCCAACTATTACTAGTATTATTGCTGCTATACTGCAACTACTACTTCTACTAAGGCTTTCACTACTACGGCAATTGGCACTACTACTCTTACATATACGAGTACTACTACTAGTACTATAGCTACAACCTCTACTTCTACTACTACTACTACCACTACTACTACTACGGTGACTACTGCTACTACTCATACTATTACTATTAATACTGTTACTACTACTATTAATACTGTTACTACTACTACTCCTGCTACTGCTACAACAACTACTACTAGTAGTAGTACTAGAAGTAGTGTGGGAGTAGCAGTAGTAGTAGTAGTACTAATTATTGTAATAGTTGTCCTAGTAGTAGTACCAATAGTAGTGTGGTAGTAGCAGCAGCAGCAGTAGTAGTAGGAGTACTGGTAGTACTAGTTAAAGTAAAAGTTGTAGTTGTAGGAGTAGTAGTAGTACTAGTAGCAGTAGTTCAAGTAGTAGTGTGCTAGTAGTAGCAGTTGTAGTAGTCATAGTAGTACTAGTAGTAGTAGAAGTAGTAGTAGAGTAGTAGTCATAGTAGCAGTAGAAGCAAGAGTAGTAGTATTTGAAGTAGTCATAGTAGTAGAAGTACTGGTATTAGTAGTAGTAGTAGTAGTAGTAGTAGTAGTAGTAGTAGTAGCACTAGTACTAGTAGTACTAGTAGTCGTAGTAGCACTAAGAAGAGTTGTAGAAGTACAAATAGTAGCAATAATAGTAGTAGTTGTTGAAATCATAGTTGCAGCACCAACAGCAGCAGCTACTATAGTAGTAGTAGTAGTAGTGGTGGTGGTGGTGGTGGTGGTAGTTGTAGCAGTAGAAGTTATAGTAGAAGCAACAATGGCAAAAGTAGCAGTAGGTAGAATAGTAGTAGTAGTAGTAATTATTGTTGTTGCTATTATGGTGGTCGTGGTAGTAGTAGTAGCAGCAGCAGTAGTAGTACAAGTTGTAGCGCTAGCTATAGCTATAGTTGTTGTAGCAGTAGTAGGAGTAGTTGCAGAAGCAGTAGGAGTAGTAGTAGTAGGAGGAGGAGTAATGGTAGTTGTAGTAGAAGTAGTAGTAGTAGTAGTACTTGTGGTACTTTAGTATTAGTAGTAGCAGTAGGAGTAGTAGTACTAGTAGGAGGAGGAGGAGGAGTACTAGTAGTAGCAGGAGTAGTAGTAATAGTAGTAGTTATAGGTGTAGAGTTAGTACTAATTGTAGTAGTTGGTGTAGTGGGGTAGTAATAGTAGTAGTAGATGTAGTAGTAGTAGTAGTTATAGTAGCAGTGGTAGAAGTAGTAAAAGTACTAGTAGTAATAGTAGCACTAGTAGTAGTCGCAGTAGTCATAGTAGTAGTAGTAGCATGAATAGTTGCAGTGGCAGTAGTTGTGGTAGTAGTGGTCATAGTAAGTAGTAGAAGTCGTAGTAGTAGTTGTATTTGTGGTAGCAGTAGTAATAGTAGGAGTAGTATTAGTAGGAGTAGCAGCTGTAGCAGTATCCATAATAGTAATAGTGTTAGTAGTAGTACTAGTAGTTGTTGTTGTAACAGAAGTAGTAGTAGTCGTATTAGCAATAGTAGGAGTAGGAGTAGTAGTAGTTGTTATAGTTGTAGCATTAGTAGTAAGAGTAGTAGTAGTAGCAGTAGTAATAGAAGCAGTAGGAGTAGTAGTTGTAATAGTAGTAGTAGTAGTAGATGTAGTGGTGGTGGTGGTGGTGGTGGTGGTGGTAGTAGTTGTTGCAGTAGTAGTGGTAATAAAAAAAGTAGTAGTGATAGTACTAGTTATAGTAGTAGTAGTAGTAAGGGTATTGATGGTAGCATTAGCGTAGTTGCTACAATAGTTGTAGTATAATGAGTAATAGTAGTTGTAGTAATAGTAGTAGTCATAATTGTAGTAGTAGCCGCAGTAGTAGTAGTAGAAGAAGAGGCATTAATACTAGTAGTAATAGTAATAGTAGGAGTGGTAGTATCAATAGTAGCTATAGTAGAAGTAGTTACAGTAGTAGTAGTAGGCGCAGTAGTAGTTGTTGTAGTAGCTATAATAGAAGAAGTAATAATAGTAGTAGTAGTAATAGTTGTCGTAGTTGTAGTAGTTGTACTGGTAGTAGTTCAAGTTGAAGTAGCAACAGTATTAGTATCAGTTGTAGTAGGAGTTGTTGTTGTAGTAGTAGCAGCAGTAGTGGTAGAAGTAGTAGTAGCAGTGGTAGCAGTAGTATCTATAGTAATAGTTGTGGTTGTAGTAGTAGTAGTAGTAGTAGCAGTAGTGGTTGTGGTAGCACTAGTAGTATTATTAGTGGGAGGAGGACAAGTAGTGGTAGTAGTAGTCATTGTAGTAGTAGTGGTAGTAGTAGTAGTAGTTGCAGTAGGAGGAGGAGGTGTAGTAGTATTTACAGAAGTGGTAGTTGTAGTAGTAGTTGTTCATTTAGTAGTAGTAGTAGTAGTAGTAGTAGTAGTAGTAGTAGTAGTAGTAGTAGTAGTAGTAGTAGTAGTAGTAGTAGTAGTAGTAGTAGAAGTTGTAGCAGTAGTTGTAGTACTAGTAGTATTATTAGTGGGTGTAATAGTTGTAGCTATAGAAGTAGTAATAGTAGCATCAACAGCAGTAGTAGTACTGGTAGTAGTAGTAGTAGTTTTTGGTATAGTAGTAATTGCAGTAGGTGTAGTAGTAGTAGTAGAAGTTGTTATTGTTGTTGTTGCAGTAGTAGGAGTAATAGTCATAATAATAGTAGTAGCTCGAGTTGTAGTAGTATTTCAAGTAGTTGTAGTAGAAGTCGTGGTAGCAATAGTAGTAGTGCTAGTAGCAGTGGTAGCAACAGCATTAGTAGGAGTAATAACAGTAATTGTAGTACTTGTAGTAGTCGTAGAAGTAGTAGTTGTTGTATTTGCAGTTGTAGTAGTTGTAGTAGTTGTAGTATTAGTAGGATTAGTAGTAGTAGTAGTAGCAGCAGCAGTAGTTGTAGTAGTAGGAGGAGGAAAAGTAGTATTAGCAGTAGTGGTAGTTGTAGTGCTAGTTATAACCATAGTAGTAGTCGTAGTAGAAGTGGTAACAGTATTGGAAGTACTAACTATAGTAGTCGCGCCAGTAGTAGTATTAGTGGGAGTAGTTGTTGTAGCAATTGGAGTAGTAGTAGTAGTAGTAGTAGCAGTAGCGGTAGTGGAAGTCAAATCAGTTGTAGAAGTAGTAGTAGTAGAAGAAGTTGTAGTAGTAGTTGTAGTAGTCGTAATAGTAGGAGTAGTAGTGGTGGTAGTAGAAGGAGTAGGTGTAGTAGTAATTGTCATAGTAGTAGTGTGGTAGTAGCAGCAGTAGCAGCAGTAGTAATAGTTATAGTTGTTGGTGTAGTAGTAGTACCTGTAGCAGTAGTTGTAGTAGTAGTGTGGCAGCAGTAGAAGCTATAGTAGTAGTAGCAGCAGTAGCAGTAGTAGTCATAGTAGTAGTAGCAGTAGCAGTAGTTGTTGTTGTAGTAGTAGAAGTTATCGCGGTAGTATAAGTACAAGTAGTATTAGTAGTTGTAGTAGTTGTAGCGGTAGCAATAGTAGTAGCACTAAGAAGAGTTGTAGTAGAAGAAGCAGTAGCAACTATTGTAGTAGTAGTATCAGCTATAATCATAGTTCTAGCAGAAGTAATAGTAGTAGTAACAATAGTGTCAGAAGTAGTAGTAAGAATAGTAGTAGGACTAGTAGTAGTAGTAGTAGTAGAAGCTGTGTTGGAAGTTGCATTGGTAGATGTCGTAGTAGTTGTAGTAGTCACAGAAGTAGTAGTAGGAATCGTAGTTGGAGTAGGAGTAAAAGTAGTAGTATTAGTGGTTATTGTAGTAGCAGCAGTAGTAGTAGTATTAGTAGTGGTGACAATAGTTGTGGTAGTAGTAGGAATAGTAGTAGTAGTAGTAGTAATTATTATCGTTGTTATTGTTGTAGTAGTAGCAGCAGCAATAGTAGTAGCAGTAGAAGTTATAGCAGTAGCTATAGCTATAGTAATAGTAGGTGTAGTATTAATGGTTGAATTAGTAGTAGTAGTTGTCGTATTAGAAGTACTTGTAGTATTGATAGTAGCAGTAGTAGTAGTACTAGTATTAGGAGGAGGAGGAGGAGTAGTAGTAGCAGAAGGAGTAGTTATAGTAGCAGTAGTATTAGCAGTATAAGTATTAGTAGTAGTGATAGTAGTTGTTGTAGGAGTAGAATTAGTACTAATAGTAGTTATTGTAGTAGTGGTGTAGCAATAGATATAGTCATAGTAGTAGTTATAGCAGTAGTAGTGGAAGTAGTAGTAGCAACAGTAGTAGTAGTTATAGTTGTAGTTGTTGTTGTAGTAGTAGTAGTAGAAGTAGTAGTAGTAGTATTAGAAGTGGTTGTAGTAGTAGTAGTATTAGTAGGAGTAGTAGCTGTAGCAGTAGCTGCAGCACTAATAATAGTAGTAGTAGTTGTTGTTGTTGCAGTAATAGTAGTAGTGGTAGTAGTCGTATTAGCAGTAGCAATAGTGGTAATTGTAGTAGTAGTTGTGGTAGTACTAGTAGTGGCTGTTGCAACAGTAGTAACAGTAGCAATAGTAGTAGTAGTGGCAGTATTAGTAGTAGTAATAGTAGCAATTGGAGTAGTAGTTGTAATTGTAGGAGTAGTAGTAGTTGTAGTAGGAGTATTAGGAGTAGTAGTAATCATAGTAGTAGTGGTAGGATCAGCAACATCAGCAGCAGCAGCAGTAGTAATCGTAGTAGTAGAAATCATAGGTGTAGTCATAGTAGTGGTAGTAGAAGTCAAGGTAGTAATCGCAGTAGTAGTAGTAGTTGTTGTTGTTGTCGGAGTAGTAGTAGGAGTTGTTGTAGTAGAGGTAGTACCAGCAGTGGTAGTAGCAGTAGTAGTTGTAGTAGTAGTTGTTGTTCTTGTAGTAATAGTAATAGTAATAGTAGTAGTAGTAGTAGTAGTAGTAGTAGTAGTAGTCGTCGTCGTAGTAGTAATACGAGTAGTAGTAGAAGTAGTAGCAGCAGTAGTAGTAGTCATCGTAGTAGTAGTGGGAGTAGTAGTTGTACAAGTAGTTGCGGTAGTACAAATACTAGTAGTAGTTGCAGTAGCAGTAGTAGAAGTAGTAGTAGCACTAAAGTATCTATAGCAATAGTAGTACTAGTAGTAGCTGTAATCATAGTTACAGCAGTAGTAGTAGTAGTAGTAGTGGTAGTAGTAGTAGTAGCAGAAGTAGTAGTAGGAATAGTAGTAAGAGTGGGAGTTCAATTAGGAGTAGTGGTTGTGTTAGTAGTAGCATTAGTAGTAGTGACAGCAGGAGTAGTATTAGGAGGAATAGTAGCAGCAGTAGTAGTAGTGATTATTGTTGTCGTAACTGTAGTATTACTAGAAGAAGTTGTAGTTATAGTAGTAGAAGTTGTAGCAATAGCTTTGGCTATAGTTGAAGTCGTAGTAGCATTAGTAGCATAATTAGTAGGAGTAGTAGTAGTAGCAGTAGTAGTATTAGTAGTAGGAGTAGCAGTAGTAGCATAAGCAGCAGTTGTAGCAGTAGTTGTGTTACTAGTAGTAGTATTGGTAGTAGTAATAGTAGTAGTTTTTGGTAGTAGTAATAGTAGTAGTATTGGTAGTAGTAATAGTAGTAGTTTTTGGAGTAGAATTACTACTAACAGTAGTAGTGGTAGTAGTGGTGTAGTAATAGTTTTTGTAGTAGTAGTTGTTGTTGTAGCAATAGTAATAGAAGTAATAGTAGCAATAGTAGTAGTGGTGGTGGTCATAATAGTAGTCGTAGCATGAATAGTTACAATAGCTGAATTTGTAGTAGTCGTGGTCATAGTAGTAGTAGTAGAAGCAGTAGTAGTAGTATTACTAGTAGTAGTAGTAGTATTAGTAGTGGTAGAAGTACTAGAAGTATTACTAGGAGTAGTAGCCGCAGCTGTAGCCATAGTAGTAATAGTAGTAGTAGTTTTTATTGTAGTAGAAGTAGTAGCAGTAGTAATAGTCGTATTAGTAGTAGAAGTGATAGTAGCAGTAATTGTTGTAGTAGCATTAGTTGTAGCAGCTACAAGAGCAGTAGCAGTAGTAGTTGTTGTAGTAGTAGGAGTTGTGGCTGTAGTAGTAGTAGTAATAGTAGCAGTAGGAGTAGTAGTTGTAATAATAGTAGTAGTAGGAGTAGTAGTAGTTGTAGTAGCAATAGTAGTAGTTGTAGAAGGAGTACTAGGATTGGCAGTCCTAGTTGTAGTAGTAACAGCAACAACAGTAGTAGTAGTAGTAGTAGCAGCAACAGCAGCAGCAGCAGCAGCAGTAGTAGTAGTAATAGTTGTAGTAATTATTGTTATTCTTATGGTAGTACTAGTAGTAGTAGTAGCAGTTGTAGTTGTAGCAGCAGCAGCAGTAGTAGTAATAGTAGTAGTAGCAGCAACAGCAGTAGTAGTAGTCGTAATAGTAGTAATAGTAGTAGTAGTATTAGTAGTGGTAGAAGTACTAGTAGTATTAGTCCGAGTAGTAGCTGCAGCAGTGGCCACAGTAGTAATAGTAGTAGTAGATGTTGTTGTTATTGCAGTAGTAGTAGTAGTAGTAGTAGTATTAGCAGTCGTATTAGCAGTAGCAATGATAGTAGTAGTAGTAGTAGTAGTAGTCGTATTAGCTGTAGCAATGATAGTAGTAGAAGTCGGAGTAGAACTTGTTGTAGCAGCAGCAGCAGCAGTAGTAGCAGTAGTAGTAGTGATAGTAGTAGTTGTTGTGGCTATAGCAGTAGTAGTAAGAGGAGCAGTAGTAGTAGTAGAAGTAGTAATAATAGCAGCAGGAGTAGTAGTTGTAATAGTAGTAGAAGTCAGAGTAGTAGTAGTTGTAGTAGCAATAGTAGTAGTTGTAGTACGAGTACTAGGAGTAGCAGTCCTATTAGTACTAGTAGTAGCAGTAGTAGCAGCAACAGCAGCAGCAATAGCAACAATAGTAGTAGTTGTTTTAGTATTATTAGTAGTAGTAGTAGTAGTAGTTATGGTTGTTTTGGTTGCAGTACTAGCGGTAGTAGCAGTAGCAGTTGTAATTGTAGCAACAACAGTAGTTGTAATGCTAGTAGTAGTAGTAGAACAATGAGTAGTGGTAGTATTAGTAGTAGTTGCAGTAGTAGCAGTAGCTATAGTCCCAATAGTAGTAGTAGAAGTAGTAAGAGTTCTAGTAGCAATAGTAGCAAAAACAACAGTAGTACTAGCACTATTACTGGTACCAGGAGCAGCAGAAGTAGTAGTAGAGGTAGTATTAGCCACAACAATAGTAGTAGTCATTATAGTAGTAGCAGTAGAAGTAATACTATTTGCAACAGTAGTAGTAATAGTAGTCGTAATAGTAGTTGCAGCAGTATCAGAAGTAGCAGAAGCAGTAGCAGCAGTAGTAGTAGCAGTTGTACTAGTATTAGTAGTAGTAGTAGCAGTTGTACTAGTATTAGTCGTAGTAGTAGTAGTAGCAACTGGAGTAGTAGTATTATTACTAGTAGTAGTAGAAATACTTCTTATTGTTGTTGTAATAGTTGTAGTAGTCAGAGTAGTAGTAGTACAAGCAGTAGTAGTAATATTAGTAGTAAAAGTAGTAGTACACGTAATAGTAGTTGTTGTAGTAGCAGTAGCAGTAGTGGTAGGAGAAGTAATAGGAGGGGGAGTAGTAGTAGCAAAAACAGCAATAGTAGTAGTAGTGCTTGGAGTAGTAGTAGTGGTAGTAGTAGTAGTTGTAGCAGTATTTGTAGTAGTAGTGATAGCAGCAGTAGCAGTAGTAGTACAGGTAGTTGTAGTAATAGCAGTAGTAGTATTAGTAGTAGTCGTAGCAACAGCAGTAGTTGTAATAGTAGCAGTAGCAGCAGTCGTGGTAGTAGTGGCAGCAGCAGCACCAGTAGCATTAGTACCAGTAGTAGCAATAGTAGCATCAACAGTCCTAGCAGTAGTGGTAGTAGTAGTAGTAATAGTTGTAGGATCAGCTACAGTAGTGCTAGTAGTAGCAGTTGGGAAGTGGTAGTCATAGTAGTAGTATTAGCAGTAATAATAGGAGTCATACTTTCAGTAGTCGTAGTAGTGATAGTAGTGGTAGTAGTATTAGTTGTACTAGTAGTAGTAGTCGTAGTAGTGGTTGTAGTAGTAGTTGTAGTTGTAGTAGTAGTAGTAGTTTTGTAGTAGCAGCAGTAGTAGGAGCAACAGTAGTAGTAACAGTAGTAGTCATAGCAGGAGTTATAGTAGTTGCAGTAGTAGTAGTTGTAATAGTAGTAGTAGTAGTAGTAGAAGTTGCAGTAGTATAGTAGTTATAGTAGTAATCATTCTTGTAGTAGTAGTAGTCGAAGTTGCAGTAGTATAGTAGTTATAGTAGTAATCATTCTTGTAGTAGTAGTAGTTGTTGTTGTTGTTGTAGTAGTAGTAGGAGGCGGAGGAGGAGGAGTAGGACTTTGAGAGGGAGTAGTACTAGGAGTAGTAGTATTTGGAGTAGTTATAGCAATAGTAGTTGTAGTTGATGTAGTAGCAATTCTAGTAGCAGAAGTAGTAATAGTCACAGCAGTAGTAATAGTAGAAGAAGTAGCAGTAGTAGCAGCAACAACAACAGTTGTAGTAATAGTAGTACTAGCAGTTGTAGTGTTAGTAGTAGCAGTAGTATTAAGAGAGTAGTTGTAGCAGCAGTAGACGTATTAGTACAACTAGCGGTAGTAGTAGTGTTAATATAAGTAGTAGTAGTAGTAATAGTAGTAGTAGAAGTGCTAGGAGGAATAATAGTATTAGCAGTAGTAGTAGTAATCGCAGCAGCAGTAGTGTTAATAGAATTACAACAAGTTGCAGTAGAAGTATTAGTATAATATTAGCTATAGGAGTAGCAGTAGTAGTTATAGCAGCTGCTATAGTAGTTGTAGTACCAGTCCTTGTAGTAGTAGTAGTGCTAGTAATAGTAGTAGTAGTTGCAGGAGTAGTTGTACTATTAGAAGTGGTTGAGGAAGTAGTAGTAGTTGTAATAATAAGAATAGTAATACTAGTAGTAGTAGTTATTGTTGTCACAGTAGTAGAAGCAATAGTGGTAGCAGCAATGATAGCACTATGAGAAGTAGTAGTAGTTGAAGTAGCTGTGGTAGTAGTCGTACTAGCAGTAGTAATAGCAAAAGGAGTAGTAGTAGTAGTCGTAGTAGTAGTTGTTATAGTTGTAGTAGTAGTTGTAGGAGGAGGAGTAGGAGGAGTTGTTGTTGTTGTTGTTGTTGTAGTAGTAGTAGCAGTAGTAGCAATAGTAGTAGTAGTAGTTACAATTGTAGCAATTGCCGTAGCAAGAGTAGTAGTAGCCATAGTAACAGTAGTAGTAGCCATGGTAGTCGTAGCAGTAGCAAGAGTAGTAGTAGCAGTAGTAGCAGTAGTTGTTGTTGAAGTAGCAGTAGTAGTAGTAGTAGTAGTAGCAGCAGCAGTAGTAGTACTAGAAGTTGTAATCGCTATAGCAGAAGCAGCTTTAGTATTTGCAGTTTTAGTAGACATAGTGGTATAAGTAGTAGAAGGAGTAGTAGCTGTAGTGGTATGACTAGTAGCAGAAGTAGTAGTAGTGCTGATACAAATATGAGTAGTAATAGTAGTAGCAGCAGCAGTAGTAGTAGTATTGGCAGCTGTAGTTATAGTAGTAGTAGTCGTATGAGTAATAGCAGTAGGAAGAGTAGTAGTAACATTAGAAGTAGCAGTAGCAGTAGTAGGTTTTGTAGCAGCAGCAGCAGAACTAGTAGTAGTCATAGTAGCTAGAGTAGTAGTAGAAGTAGTAGTTGTAGTAGTAGTAGAAAAAGTAGCAGCAACCACAGCTGTAGTAGTAGTTATTGTATTTGGAGTAGTAGAAGTGTTAGTAGTCGCAATAATAATAGTAGTAGTAGTAGTATTAGTAGTAGTGGTAGCAGTATTAGCAGTATTAGTAGTAGTAGTTGTAGCATATTCGTAGTTGTAGTGGAAGTAGCAGCAGCAGCAGTAGTACCGGTAGTTGTAGTAGTAGCAGTAGTAGTATTAGTAGTAGTCGTCGCAGTAGTAGTAGTCGTAATAGTAGCAGCAGTAGTAGTCGAAGTTGTAGTAGCAGCAACAACACAAGTAGCATTAGTACCACTAGTAGCAATAGTAGCATCAACAGTCCTAGTTGTAGTGGCAGTAGTAGTAGTAATAGTTGTAGAAGCAGCAACGGTAGTGCTAATAGTAGCAGTTGGAGAAGTGGCAGTCATAGTAGTAGTATTAGCATTAGCAGTAAGAGTCGTACTTCTAGTAGTAGTAGTAGCAGTAGTGGTAGTAGTATTAGTTGTATTGGTAGTAGTAGTAGTGGTTGTAGTTGTAGTATTAGTAGTAGCAGTTGTAATAGCAACAGTAGTAGGAGCAACAGTAGTAGTAATAGTAGTATTAATTATTATAATAGTAGTAGTCATAGTAGTAGTATTAGTAGTCATAGTAGGAGTTGTAGTAGTTGCGGTAGTAGCAGTAGTTGTACGAGTAGTAGTAGTAATAGAAGTTCTAGTAGTATGGTAGTTGTAGTAGTGGTCATTCTTGTAGTAGTAGTAGTAGTAGTAGTAGTAGTAGTTGTAGTAGTAGTAGTAGTGATAGAAGTAGTAGGAGGAGAAGGATTTTGAGAGGGAGTAGCACTAGGAGTAGTAGTATTTGGAGTAGTTATAGCAATAGTAGTAATTTACTGTAGTAGTAGTAGTAGTAGTAGTAGTTGTTGTTGTTGTAGTAGTAGTGATAGAAGTAGTTGGAGGAGGAGTAGTAGGAGGAGCAGGACTTTGAGAGGGAGTAGTACTAAGAGTAGTAGTATTTGGAGTAGTTATAGCAATAGTAGTAGTTATTGTAGTAGTAGTAGTAGTTGCTGAAGCAGGAGTAGAAGTTGTAGTAGTAGTAGTAATAGTATTAGAAGTAGCAGTCGTAGCATCAGCAACAACAGTTGTAGTAGTAGTAGTACTAGTGGTAGGAGTAGGATTAAGAGAGTAGTTGTAGCAGCAGTAGACGTTTTAGTACAACTAGCGGTAGTAGTAGTGTTAATAAAAGTAGTAGTAGTAGTAGTAGTGGTAGGAGCATAGCAGTAGTAGCAGTAGTCACAGCAGTAGTAGTGTTAATAGAAGTACAGCAAGCTGTAGTAGTAGCAGTAGTATAGTATTAGCAGTAGGAGTAGCAGTAGTAGTTGTCGCAGCTACTATAACAGTCGTAGTACTGGTCCTAATAGTTGTAGTAGTACTAGTAATAGTGGTAGTAGTTGCAGTAGTAGTTTTACCATTAGAAGTGGTTAAGGAAGTAGTAGTAGTAGCAGTTGCGACAGTAGTGGTAATAATAAGAGTAGTAATACTAGTAGTAGTAGTTATTGTTGTCGCAATAGTAGAAGCAATAGTGGTAGCAGCAATGGTAGCACTATGAGAAGTAGTAGTAGTTGAAGTAGTTGTAGTAGTTGTTGTACTAGCAGTAGTAGTAGCAAAAGTAGTAGTTGTTGTTGTTGTAGTAGTAGTTGTTGTACGAGGAGGAGGAGGAGTTGCTGCTGTTGTTGTTGTTGTTGTAGTAGTAGCAGCAGAAGCAGCAGCAGTAGTAGTAGTTACAATTGTAGCAATTGTCATAGCAAGGGTAGTAGTAGCCACAATAACAGTAGTAGTAGCCATAGTAGTTGTAGCAGTAGCAGGAGTAGTAGCAGTAGCAGTAGCAGTAGTTGTTGTTGTAGTAGTAGTAGTAGTAGAAGCAGTAGGAGTAGTACTAGAAGTTGTAATCGTTGTAGCAGAACCAGCTTTAGTAGTTGTAGTTTTAGTAGAAGTCGTGGTAGAAGTAGTAGAAGGAGTAATAGCTGTAGTGGTACGACTAGTAGCAGAATTAGTAGTAGTACTGATAGAAATATGAGTAGTAATAGCAGCAGCAATGGTAGTAGTAGTAGTAGTATTGGCAGCTATAGTTATAGTAGTAGTAGTAGTATGAGTAATAGCAGTAGAAGCAGTTGTAGCAGTAGGAAGAGTAATAGTTCCATTAGAAGTAGCAGTAGCAGTAGTAGGTTTTGTGGTAGCAGCAGTAGTAGTAGTAGTCATAGTAGCTAGAGTAGCAGTAGTTGTTGTAGTAGTAGTAGAAAAAGTAACAGCAGCAACAACAACAATAGTAGTTGTTGTATTTGGAGTAGTAGAAGTGTTAGTAGTAGCAATAGCAGTAGTAGTAGTAGCTGCAGCAGAAGTAGATGTGCTAGTTGTAGTTGTAGTAGTAGTAGTAGAATTAAGAGTAATAGCAGCAATAGCACTAGTGGCAGTAGTGGAAATAGTAGCTGTAGAAATAGTCAGAGCAGTAGTTGTAGCAAAAGCATTTTTAGTAGAAGCAGTACTAGTAGTAATGGTGGCAGTTGTAGTATTAGTAGTAGTAACAGTTGTAGTGGTAGTTATTGTAGTACTAATTTAAGTAGTAGTAGTAGATGTACTAGTAATTATACCCGAAGAACTAGTAGGAGAAATAGTAGTAGTAGTAGCAGCTGTAGTTGTAAACATGGTAGTAATAGTTGCTATAGTGGTAGTAGAATTAGAAGTATTAGTAGTAGCAGTAGCCATAATCGTAGTCATAGTAATAGTAGTGGTAGCAGTAGTTGTAGTACTAGTCGCAGTAGTAGAAGTTCTAGTAGGAGGAGTGGTAGTTGTAGTTGTCATAGTTGTAGTAGCAGTAGTGGTGATAGTAGGAGAAGTAGTAGTAGTAGCAGTAGCTATAGTAGCAGTCATAGTAGCAATAGTTAGAGGTAGCAGTAGCAGTAGGAACAGCAGTAGTGGTAGTTGTAGTTGTAGTAGTAGTAGTTATAGTTTTAGCAGTAGTAGTAGTAGTACTCGTAGTAGCAGTAGTTGCAATAGTAGTAGTTGTTATAGTGGTAGTGGTAGCAGTAGTACTATTATTAGTAATTGTAGTAGCTGTAGTAGCAGTGGTAGTAGTAGCAGTAGTGGTAGTAGGAGCAATAGTGGTAGTAGATACAATAGTAGTTGTAGGAGAAGTAATAACGTAGTAGCTGTGGTCATAGTAGTAGTAGAAGTCGTAGTAGTAGCAGTAGTAGTTGTTGTAGGAGTAGTAGCAGTAGTTATTGTCGTAGTAGTGGTTGTAGTAGTTGCAGAAGTAAGAGTAGTATTAGTAACAATAGTAGCAAAAGTGGCAATAGTAGCCGTAGTTGTAGTAGTACAAGTAATTGCAGAAATTATAGTACTAGTAGCAGTAGTATTAGTAGTAATAGTAGTAGTAGTTCTAGTAGTAGCAGCTTTTATCGTAGTAGTAGATGAAGTTGTAGTAGTAGCTGTAGTAGCCGTTGTAGTGGCAGTAGCGGTTATAGTAGTAGTATGAGAAATAGTAGCTATGGTAGTAACAATAGTAGTAGTAGTAGTAGTAGTAGTAGTAGTAGTAGTAGTAGTAGTAGTAGTAGTAGTAGTAGTAGAAGTAGTAATAGCAGTAGTAGTTGTAGCGGTCGTAGTAGTTGTAGTAGCAGTAGTCTTAGTTCTAGCAATAGTAGCAGTTGTAGTTGCAGTAGTCATAGTTCTAGGTGTAATAATAGTTATAATAGTAGTTGTATTGGTAGTAGTAGCACTATCAGTAGTAGGAGTAGTAGTAGTAGTGTTAGTGGTAGTAGTAGTAGTGTTAGTAGTAGTAGTAGTAGTAGCAGCAGCAGCAGTAGCCGCAGTAGCAATAGTAGTAGAAGTGGTAGCAATAGTAGTAGAAGTAGTAGCAGTAGGAGTAGTTGTAGAAGTAGAAGTAGTGGTCATACTAGGCATTTAAGAAGCAATCGTAGCGGTGGAGCTAGTAGTAGGAATAGTCATAGTAGCAGCAATAGTAGTAGTGATAGTAGTTGTTGTAGTGGTAGTAGTAGGAGGTGGAGGAGTTGTAGTAGCACTAGTAGTAGCAGTGGTAGTAGTTGTAGTAGTAGTAGCAATCGTAGTAGTTGCTGTAGTAGTAGTAGTGGCAGCAGTGGTAGCAGTAGTTGCAGTAGTTGTTGCAGTACTTACAGCAGTTGTAATACTAGTAGTAGTAGTAGTAGAAGCAGTTCCAGTAGTAGTAGTCATGCTAGTACTTGCAGTAGTAGTTGTAGTACCAGTGGTAGTAGCAGCAGTAGTAGATGTAGTAGAAGTAGTAGCAATAGTTCTAATAGTTGTTGTTCTAGTAGAAGTAGTACTACTAGTAGTAGCGAAAGTAGTAGTAGCATTAGTAGAAGTGGAAGTAGTAGGAGTAGTAGTAGTAGTATAAGTAGTAGTAGAAGTAGTAGAAGCAGTAGTAGGATAAGTAGTAGGAGCAGTTGTAGCAGCAGTTGTTGTAGTATTAGTAGTAGTAGCTATGGTAGTTGTAGCAGAAGTAGTACCAGTAGTTCTAATAGCAGTAGTAGTATAAATAGTACCAGTACTAGTAGTTGCATAGTAGTACTTGTGGGATAAGTAGTAGGAGTAGTAGTAGTAGAAGCAGCGACAACAATAGCAGGAGTAGTAGTAGAAGCAGTAGCAGTAGTATTAGTAGTAGTAGGAGGAGGAGTAGTCATGGTAGTCAAAGTAGTAGTGGCAGGAGTAGCAGTAGTAGTAGCAGCAATTACAATTGCAGGAGTCGTAGTAGAAGTAGTAGGAGTAGTATTAGTAGTAGTAGGAGGATTAGTTGTAGTAGTCGAAGTAGCAGTTGTAGAAGTAGTAATAGTAGCAGTAGCAGTACTTGTTGTAGTACTTATTGTTGAGTAGCGGGCACAGTAGTAGGCCGAGTAGTAGTATCAGCTGTTGTAGCAGCAGTAGTAGTAGTAACAATAGTAGTAGTCGTAGCCGTAGTAGTAGTAGTAGCAGCAGTAGAAGTAGCAATAGCAGTAGCCGTAGTAGTAGTAGTAGTAGTAGTAGTAGCCGCAACAGCTATAGTAGTTGTAGTGGCAACAGCAGCTGTAGCAGCATAGTTGTAGCAGTAGTAGTTGTTGTAGTAGCAATAGTAGTAGTAGCAGCAGGAGTAGTTGCAGCCGTACTAGTCAAAATAGTAGTATTAATTTCTGCAATAGTACTAGTTGAAGTAGCAGCAATAGTAGTAGTAGTAGTAATAGTAGCAGTAGTAGTTGGAGTTATAGTAGTAGTATAGCCGCAACACATCAATAGTAGTACTAGTCATTTAGTACTACTAGTAGTAGTAGAACTAGCATCAATAGTAGCAGCAGCAGTAGTAGTAGTAGCAGTAGCAGTTGTAGTAAGAGGAGTAGCAGTAACAGTAGTAGTGGTAGCCGTAGTATTAGTTGTAGTAGCAGGAGTAGCAGGGGTAGTAGTAGTATTAGAATAAATAGGATTAATAGTAGTAGTACCTACAACTATTACAGTAGTTGTAGTCACCGCAATAGTAGTACAGCAGCAGTAGTAGCTCCATCTGTAGTAGTAGTAGAGGCAGTAGTACTAGTAGTAGTAGTCGTGGTGATAGTAGCTGTATTATTAGCCACGGCTGTATTAGTAGCAATAGTAGCAGTTGGAGTAGCAGCAGCAGCAGTAGTAGTATTAGTAGAAGTAGTTGAAGAAGTAGTAATAGTTGTAGCAGTATTAG
This sequence comes from Trichopus zeylanicus subsp. travancoricus, assembly GCA_005019695.1. NCBI lineage: Eukaryota > Viridiplantae > Streptophyta > Magnoliopsida > Dioscoreales > Dioscoreaceae > Trichopus > Trichopus zeylanicus. The sequence continues at coordinate 163,111 of RXID01021756.1, forward strand.
TGGAAGTAGAAGTGAAATCAATAGTTGCAGTTGTAGCAATTGTAATAGTAGTAGCAGTAGTAGTAGTAGCTATATCAATAGCCATAGCAAAAGTAGCAGTAACAGAAGCAGTAGTAGTAGTTGTACTTGTGGTAGTAGTAGGAGTAGTAGTAATTGTCAGAACAGTAATAGTAGCCGTAGTAGCAGTAGTAGCATTAGTAGTCGTAGTAGCAGTAATTGTAGGTGCAGTAGTAGCAGTAGATATATGAATAATAGTAGTAGTTGTTGTTGTACTGGTAATAGTAGTAGTATCACTAGCTAGAGTAGTAGTTGTAGTTGTTATAGTGGTAGTAGTGGTAGTAATAGTAGTAGTAGTAGCAGCAGCAATAGCAGGAGTTATTGCAGTAGCTTTAGTAGTGGCAGTAGTAGCAGAAGTGGTAGTGGTAGTACGAGTAGTCGTAGAAGTAGTAGTGGTTGTCATTGTAGTCGTAGTAGTAGTAATGGTAGTAGTAGAGCAGTAGCAGTAGTAGTAGTCGTAGTAGCATTAGTAGTAGTAGTTATAGTAGTTTTAGTAGTAGTAGCAGCAACAATAGCTTTAGCTGCAGTAGTAATAACAGTAGTTATCGTGGTAGGAGAGGTAATAGTAGTAGCAGTTGTAGTAGAATTAGTAGAAATAGAAGGACTATTAGTAGCAGTATTTGCAGTAGTTGGAGTAGTAGTTGTAGTTATAGAGTGAATAGCAGAGGTAGCAATATTAGCAATGTTAGTGGCAGTAGTTGCTGTCGTAGCAGTAATAGCTATTGCAGTAGCCGAAGTAGTTGTAGTCGTAGTAGTTGTTATTGTAGCAGTATCAGCAGGGGCCGCAGTAGTCATCGTCGTCATTGAACTAGTAGTAATAGTACTAGTAGAAGTAGAAGAAGAAGAAGAAGAAGAAGAAGAAGAAGAAGAAGAAGCAGTAGCAGCAGTAGTAGTAGTAGTAGTAATCGTAGCAGCAACAGTAGCAACAGTGGTAGTTGTAGTAGTAGTTGCAGTAGTAGTAGCAGTTGTAGTAGTAGTAGTAGTAGTGACAGTAGCCATAGTAGCAGTAGCAGTAGTAGAAGTCGTAGTCGTATTAGTAGTAGTAGTTATGGTAAGAGCATTATTACTAGTAATTGTAGTCGTAGCAGTAGCCTTAGCAGCAGTAGCAGGAGTTGTAGTAGCGGTTGTAGTAGTTGCAGCAGTAGCAAGAAAAGCAGTAGTGTAGTAGTAGTACTAGCAGTAGTAGCAAATTGTATTTGTATTAGTAGTTCTAGTAGTAATAGTAATAATTATAGGGTAGTAATAGTACTAGTAGTCGTAGATGTACTAGTAGTGTTGTAATAATAGTAGTAGTAGGAGGTGTATTAAATGTAGTAGTAGTAGTAATAGTAGTAGTGGTGGTGGTGGTAGTAGTAGTAGTAGTATTTGTCGTAGAGGTAGTAGTAGTAGTACTTGTAGTGGGAGTAGTAGTATTGGCAATAGTATCAATAGCAGTAGTCTCTGCAGTAGTTGTAGTAGGAGTAATAGTCGTAGTAGTAGTTGCAGTAGTAGTAACAGCTGCAGCGATAGCAGTTGTTGTAATAGTTGTGGTAGTAGTAGTAGTAGTAGTTGTGGTAGTAGTAGGAAATAGGATTTGCAGTAGAAGTAGTAGTAGAAGTAGTTATAGTAGTAATAGAAATAATTGTAGGGGTAGTAATAGTACTAGTAGTCGTAGATGTACTGGTAGTGTTGTAATTGTAGTAGTAGGAGGAGGTGTATTAGGTGTAGTAGTAGTAGTAGTAATAGTAGTAGTGGTAGTTGTAGTGTTTGTAGAAGTAGTAGTACTAGTAGTACAAGTAGTACTTGAAGTAGTAGTAGTAGTAGTAGCAGTAGTGGCAGTGGTTGTCGTAGTACCAGAAGTAGTAGAAGTAGTAGTAATAGTAGTAGTAGGAGTAGTATTTCTAGCAATAGTAGTAGTGGTAGTTGTATTTGAAGTAGTAGTAGTAATAGTAGTAGTAGTAGTGGTAGTAGTAGTAGTAGTAGTAGTAGTAGTAGTAGTAGTAGTAGTAGTAGTAGTAGCAGTAGCAGTAGCAGAAGTAGTAGAAGTAGTAGAAATAGCAACCATAGTAGTAGTAGAAGTAGCTGTAGTAGTAGAAGGAGTAGTTCTTGTAGTAATAGTGGTAGCAATAGTAGCAGTACCAGAAGTAGTAGCAGTAGTAGAAGCAGTTGCAGTAGTAGCGTTGGTTGTAGTAGTTGTATTCGTTGTTGCAGAAGCAGCAACAAACTCAGTAATTGTATGGGAAGTAGTAGTAGTTGCAGTAGCAGTACAAGTAGTAGTAGTAGCAATTGCAATAGTAGCAGCAATCGTAGTATTAGTAGTAGTATAGGTAGTAGTTGTTGTAGTAGTACTAATACTAGTAGTAGGCACTGTAATAGTAGTAGCTATAGTAGGAGTAGTATTAGTAGTGTTCATTGGTGTTGTAGTAGCAGGAGTAGTAGTAGTACTTCTAGTAGTTGTAGTAGTTGTTGTAGTACTAGTAATGGTGGTGGTATTAGTAGTAGTAGTTGTTGTAGTAGTAGGAGTAGTAGTAGTAGTAGTAGTAGAAGTAGCAACCGTAGTTGTAGGAGCAAGTATTGGAGTAGGGGTATTAGTAGTCAACATAGTAGTAGTAGCAGCAGTAGTTGTTATAGTAGTAGTTGGAATAACGATAGAAGTTATAGTAGCAGTAGCAGTAATCATAGTAGAAGTCATAATAGGAGGAGTAGTAGTAGTAGTAGCAGTGATAGGAGAAGTAGAATTAGCCGTAGTATTAATATTAGTAATAATAGTGGTAATAGTAGTAGTTGGAGTTGTTGTTGTTGTAGTTGTATTAGTAGTAGTTATGGTTATTGTAAGAGTAATAGTCATGGTTATTGTTGTAGTAAGAGTTATTGTTATAGTCATAGTGGTAGCAGCAGTAGCAGCAGTAGTAGCCGTAGTCATAGTATAATCTATAATAGTAGTAGTAGTAGCATCAGCAATAGTAGTAGTAGTAGAACTAGAAGTAGCAGCAGTAATAGAAGTAGTAGTTGTTATGGTGGTGGTGGTGGTGGTGTTGGTGGTAGTAGTAGTAGTAGTCGTGGTTGTAGTAATAACAGGAGTAGTAGTAGTTATAGTTGTAGCAATAGGGTTTGTAGTAGCAACAGCAGTAATGGTAATAGTTGTAGGAATACTAATAGTACTAGTAGTAGCAGATGTCATAGTAGTGTAGTGATAGTAGTAGTAGGAGGAGGGTTATTAGGTGTAATAGTAGCAGTAGTTGTACTTGTAGTTGTAATAATATTAGTAGTAGTAGTAGGGGTAATAGTAGCAATATGAATAGTTGTATTGGTAGTAGTAGTAGTCATTGTAGTAGGAGTAGTACTACTAGTAATAGTGGTAGTAGCAATTGTAGGAATAGCAGCAGCAGCAGCAGCAGTAATAGTAGTAGTATTAGCAGCTATAGTAGCAATAGCAATAGTAGTAGTAGAAGTAGTTGTAGTGGATGTAGGAGTAGTAGTAGTAGTAGCATTAGTAGTAGTATTATTATTAGTAGTATTAGTAATAGTAGTTGTAGTAGTTGTAGCAGCAGTAGTAGTAGTAGTAGTGTCACTAGTAGTTGAAGTAGTAGTGGAAGTGGTTGTAGTAGTACGAGTAGCACTAGCAGTAGTAGTTGCAGTAATAGAATTAGTAGAAGTAGTAGCATTAATAGTAGTAGTAATAGCAATTGTGGAATTAGTAGTAGTAGAAGCAGTAGTAGTAATAGTAGTAGCAGTAGTAATAGTAGTACCAATAGTATCGGTAATAGTCGTAGTAGTATTAGTAGTAATAGTAGTTGGAGTAATAGCGGTAGTAGCAGTACGAGCGTAGTAGGAGTAGTAGTACCATTAGTAATAGCAGTACTAGTTGTTGTTGTTGTAATAGCAATCGTAGTAGTAGTAGCACTAGCAATTGTAGTAGTAGTAGCAGTTGTAGTTGCAACTGTAGTAGTAGTACTAGTAGTATAGTGGTAGTAGCAACAACAGTAGTTGTAGTAGTATTAGTAGTAGTAGTAGTAGCAGCAGTATACTATTAGCTGTAGGAGTAGCGGCCGCAGTAGTAGTAGCAAATGTAGCAGTCGTATTACCAGTAGTAGTAGTAGTAGTAGTAGTAGTAGTAGTAGTAGTAGTAGAAGAAGAAGAAGTAATAATAGTAGTAGTTGCAGTAGTAGTCGTGCCATTAGAAATGGCAGGAGAAGTAGTAGTCGTGGCAGTAGGGGCAGTAGTAGTAACAATAGTAGTAATAGTAGTAGTAGCAGTAGTAGTAGCAGTAGCAGTAGCAATATGAGAAGTAGTAGTAGTTGACGTAGCCATAGTAGTAGTCGTACTAGTAGTAGTAGTGGTGCTAGTAGTAGTAATAGGAGTAGTAGGAGCAGTTGTTGTAGTAGTAGTTGTCATAGTTGTAACAGCAGCAGTAGTAGTAGTAATAGTAGTAGTAGTAGTAGTAATAGTAGTAGTAGTAGTAGTAGCAATAGTAGTACTAGCAATAGTTGTAGTAGTAGTAGCAGTAGTAGAAGTAGTTGCAATAGTAGTAGCCGTGGTAGCAGTAGTAGTAGCCATAGTAACAGTAGTAGTAGTCATTATAGTAGGAGTAGTAGCAGAAGAGTAGCAGTAGTATTACTAGTAGTAGTAGCCACAGTAGTAGTAGTAGAAGAAGAAGTAATCGCTGTAGCACAAGTAGCTGTAGTAGTAGTAGTTTTAGTAGCAGTTGTGGTAGAAGTTGTAGATGTAGTCGTAGCAACGGTAGTACAAGTAGTAGCATAAGTAGTAGTAGTGGTAATAGAAGTATGAGTAGTAATAGTAGTAGTAGCGGTAGTAGTAGTAGTAGTATTAGCAATAGTAGTTATAGTAGTAGTAGGAGCAGGAGTAATAGCAGTAGTAGTAGTAGTAGTAGTAGTTGGAGTAGTAGTACCATTAGAAGTAGCAGTAGTAGTAGTAGGTGTTGTAGTAGTAGCAGCAACAATAGTAGTAGTAGTAGCAGCTATAGTTGTAATAGAAGTAGTAGTTGCAGTAATAGTAGTTGTAGTAGTAGTAGAAATAGCAGAAGCAGTAGTTGTAGAAATAGCAGCAGCAGTAGTACCAGCAATAGTAGTTATTGTATTTGGAGTAGTAGAAGTGTTAGTAGTAGCAATAGTAGTAGTTTTTATAGTTGTAGCAGTAGCAGATGTGGTAGTAGTTGTAGTAGTAATAGTAGTAGTAGAATTAGGTGTAATAGCAGCAATAGTAGTCGTAGTAGTAGTGGCAATAGTAGCAATATAAATAGTAGGAGTAGTAGTTGCAGCAGTAGCATTATTTGTAGTAGCAGTAGTTGTAGCGGAGGTGGCAGTTGTAGTAGTAGTTGTAGCAATATTAGTAGCGGTAGTTGTTGTAGTAGTAATTGTAGTAGTTGTAGTAGATGTAGTAGTAATTGTACCCGATGAAGGGGGAGGAGAAGTGGTAGTAATAGTAGTAGCTATAGTTGTAAAAGTAGTAGTAATAGTAGAATTAGAAGTTTTAGCAGTTGCAGTAGTGATAGTAGTAGTCATCGTAGTAGTAGTGGTAGCAGTAGCTGTAGTAGTAGAATTAGTTGTAGTAGTCGTAGTAGTAGTTGTTGTAGTAGGAGTAGGAGTAGTAGTAGTAGAAGTACAAGTTGCAGTAGGAGGAGGAGTAGTAGTAGTAGTAGTAGTAGCAGTAGTTGTAGTAGCTGTAGTGGTAGTAGTAGGAGAAGTAGCAGCAGTAGTAGTAGATGTAGTAGTAGTCGTAGTGGTAGTAGTTAGAGGTAGCAGTTACAGTAGCAGCAATTGTAGTAGTAGCCGCATTTGTAGCAATAATAATAGGGGTACTTGTAGTAAAAGTAGTTGCAGTAGTAGTCGTCGTAGTAACAGTAGTAGCAGCAACAGTAGTAGTAGGAGTAGTAGTAGTCGCTGAAGTAGCAATAGAACTATTAGTAGTAATAATAGTAGTTGTAGTGGTAGTAGTAGTAGTGGTGGTAGTAGGAGTGGTAGTAGTAGTAGCGGCAGTAGTAGTTGTAGGAGAAATAATAATAGTAGTAGTAATGGCTATAATAGTAGTAGTAGAAGTAGTTATTGTCGTAGGAGTAGTAGTAATTATTGTAGTAGTAGTAGTGTTGTAGTAGGAGTAGTTGTAGTAGTTGTAGAAGTAATAGTAGTATTATTAACAACAACAATAGCAGTGGCATTAGTAGCAGTAGTAGAAGTATTACCAGTAGTTGCAGTAGTAGTAGTAGTACTAGTAGCAGTAGTAGTAGTACTAGTAGCAGTAGTAGTAATACAAAAATAGCAGTAGTTGCAGTAGTAGTAGCTGTTGTCATAGTAATAGTAGAAGTTGTGGTAGTAGTAGTAGCAGTAGTAGCAATAGCAGTAGTAGTAGCCATTGTAATGGCAGTAGCTGAAGTAGTAGTAGTATAAGAAGTAGTAGCTGTGGAAGTAACAGTAGTTGTAGTAGTAGTAGTAATAGTAGAAGTAGTTGCGTAGTATCAGTTGTAGTAGTAGTAGTTGTTGCAGTAGCAGTAGTCATAGTTCTAGCAGTAGTAATAGCATTAGTACCAACAATTGTTGTAGTAGTAGTACTCGTACTAGTGCAGAAGTAGTAGTAGTAGTAGTAGTAGCAGTAGTAAAAGTAGTTGAAGTAGTGGTAGCAGTAGCCATTCTAGCAGTAGTAGTAATAGTAACATTAATAGAAGTAGTAGTAGTGGTAGAAGTAGTAGTAGTACTAGCAGTAGCAGTAGTGGTAGTAGTAGTAGTAGTAGTAGTAGTAGTAGAAGTAGGAACAGTTGTAGTAGTAGTAGCAGTAGTAATAGCAGCAGTAGTAGCAGTAGCAGCAGTAGTAGTAGCAGTAGTAGCAGAAGTAGTAATAGTAGTTTTTGTAGTAGTAGCAGTTGTAGTTGCAAAAGTGGTAGTAGTAGCAGCAGCAGCAGTAGTAGTTGTAGCAGCTGAGGTGGTAGTAGTAGTAGCAATAGCTATAATAGTTGTCGCAGTGGAAATAGTAATAGTAGAAGTAGTAGCAATTGTAGTAGCAGTAGCAGAAGTAGCAGTAGTAGTAGTTGTAGTAGTAGTAGCTGTTGTTGTAGTAGTAGCTTGAGTAGTAGTTGTAAAAGTAGTAGTAGTGGTACTAGCAACAGTAGTTGTTGTAGTAGCAATAGAAATAGCAGTAGTAGCAGCATTTGTGGTGGTAGTAGTAGTGGTAGCATCAACAGCAATAGTAGTTGTAGTAGAGTAGTAGTAGTAGTAGTAGTGGTAGAAGTAGCAGTAGTCGTTGTAGTAGTAGTAATTGTAGCAATAGCAGCAACAGTAGTAGTAGTAGTAGTAGTAGTAGTAGTAGTAGCAGTAGTAGTAGTAGGAATAGTAGTATTAGTAGTAGTAGTAGTATTAGTTGGAGTAGTAGTAGTAGAAGTAGTATTATAGTAATAGTAATTGTAGATGTTGTATCAGAAATAGTAGTAGCAATCGTAGTGGTAGCAGCAGCAGTAGTAAAAGTTATAGGGTCGGAAGTAGCTGAAGTAGCAGTAGCAGTTTCTAGTTGTAGTAGGGGAAGTAGTAGTAGTAGTAGTGGTAGTAGTTGTTGTTGTAGTAGTACTAGTAGTAGTAGTTGCAGTAGTAGAATTAGTAGTAGTAGTCGCCGTAGCAGCAGTTGTGGTTGAAGTAGTAGTAGTCACAGTAGTAGCAATAGTAGGAGTAGTAGTGTAGTAGTAGTAGTAGTAATAGTGGTAGTAGTAGTAGTGGTAGTATTAGCAATAGTGGAAGAATTAATAGAACTAGTAGTAGTAGCTATAGCCATAGTAGTAGTCGTCGTAGCAGCAGTGGTGGTTGGAGTAGTAGTAGTCACAGTAGTAGCAATAGTAGGAGTAGTAGTGTAGTAGTAGTAGTAGTAGTAGTAGCAGTAGTATTAGCAGCAGTAGTAGTAGTAGTATTAGCAGTAGTGGTAGAATTAATAGAACTAGTAGTAGCAGCTATAGCCATAGTAGTAGTCGTAGTAGTACTAGAAGTAGTTGTAGCAGTAATTGCAGTAGCAGCGGTAGTAGCAGTAGTTGTAGTAGTAGATGTAGCAGAGTAATAGAAACAGTAGTCATAATGGTAGTCACAGTAGTAGCAGTAGTTGTAGTACTGGTAGTAGTAGCCGTAGTAGTTGTAGCCGAAGTAGCTGGCGAAGTGGTAGCGATAATAGTAGTAACAGTAGTAGCTGCAGTTGTTGTTGAAGTAGTAGTAGTAGTAGCAATAGTAGTAGTAGCAGAAGTAGTAGTACGTGGAGAAGTAGTAGCAGTAGTGGTAGTAGTAGTAGAACTAGTAGTAGTAGTTCTTGTCTTAGTAGTAGAACTTGTAGTAGTAGTACTAGTGGTAGTAGTTGTAGCAGTAGTTGTAGTAGTCGTAGTAGGACTTGTAGCCGTAGTAGCAGTTGTAACAGTAGTGGTAGTTGTAGTAGTCACTGTAGTAGCAGCTGTAGTAGTAGTAGTTGTTGTAGTAACAATAGTAGAAGGAATTGTAGCAATAGTAGCAGTAGTGGTAGTAGTAGTCATCGTAATAGTAATAGCAGCAGTCGCAATAGTAGTTGTAGTAGCAATAGCTGTCATAGAAGTAGTAGTAGTAGTAGCTATAGTACTTTTGCATTACTAAAAGTAGCAATAGCTATAGTAGTAGCAACAATAGTAGTAGTATCAGTAGTAGTAGGCAGAAATAGTCGTAGTAGCAATAGCAGCAGCAGCAGCAGTAGCATTCACAGTAGTAGTAGTATTAGTAGTAGTAGTAGTGGTAATAGTAGTACTAGTATTAGTAGTAGTAATAGTAGTAGTAGTATTAGTAGTAGTAGTAGCAGTACTAGTAGTAGAAGTAGTATAAGTAGTAGTAGTTATTGTATCTGAAGTAGTAGAAGTAGAAGAAGTTGTAGTTGTAGCAGCAGTAACAGTAGTAGCAGTGGTAGAAATAGTACTAGTAGTAGTAGTGACAGTAGTAATGGAAATAGTAGCAGCAGAAGTAGTGGTAGTAGTAAGTGTAATAGTAGCAACAGTACTAGCAGTAGCAATAGTGGAAGGTGTTGTAGCAGTAATTGTCATAGTAGCAGCAGTACGCGTGGTAGCAGTAGAAGCAGTATTAGATATAGTAGTAATAGCAGCAGCAGGAGTAGTACTAGTAGTTGATGTAATGGTAGTAGTAGTAGTATTGATAGTAGGAGTAGTAGTTGTTGTGGTGGTAGTGGTAGTCGTTGTTGTTGTTGTAGTAGTAGTAGTTGTAGTAGTAGCAGCAGTTGTAGTAGTAGTAGAAGTAGTAAAAGTAGTAGTATTTGTTGTAGTAGTAGAAGTAGTAGCAGTAGTTGTTGTTGTTGCAGCAGTAATAGTAATAGCAGTAGTTGAAATAGTAATATCGGTAGTACTAGCAATAGCAATATTAATAGTAATAGTAGCAAAAGCAGTTGAAGTAGTTGTAGTAGTAGTAGTGGTAATAATAGTAGCAACAATACTAGCAGTAGTAGTAGTAGTTGCCATAGTAGCAGTAGTGGTTGTAATAGCTGTAGGAGAAGTAGTAGCTATAGTTGTAGTAGCAGAAGTAGGAATAATAATAGTAGTAGTAGTAGTATCAGTAGTAGGAGTAGTAATAGTAGTTGTAGTGGTAGTAGTAGTATTAGTAATATTAGTAGTAGCAATAGTAGTAGCAGTAGTAAAAGTAGTAGTAATAGGAGTAGTAGTAGTAGTAGTAGTAGTAGAAGCAGAAGTAGTTGTCATAGTAGTCGTCGAAGATGCAATAGTTGCAGTAGAGGAAGTAGTAGGAGTAGGAGTAGTAGCAGTAGTGGTAGTATTGGTAGTAGTTGCAGTTGTGGTAGCAATACTAGTAGTAATAGTAGGAGTTGTAGTAGCAAGAGTAGCAGCAGTGGTAGTAGTTGTAGTAGTTGTAGCAGTCATAGTAGTCGCAGTATTAGTAGCTGTATTTCTAGTAGTTATAGTTGTAATAGTAGCAGCAGTAGTAGTAGAAGCAGTTCCAGTAGTAGTAGTAGTTCTTGTTCTTGCAGTAGTAGCTATAGTACCTGTAGTAGTAGAAGCAGCAACAATCATAGTAGTAGTAGCAATAGTAGAAGTAGTAGAAGTAGTAGCTGTAGTATTAATAGTAGTAGTTCTAGTAGAAGCAGTACTAGTAGTAGTAGAAGTGGTAGCAGTAGTATTAATAGTAGTAGTACTAGTAGAAGCAATACTAGTAGTAGTATAGAAGTAGTAGTAACCGTTGTAGTAGTATAGAAGTAGTAGTAGAAGCAGTTCCAGTAGTAGTAGTAGTCCTTGTTCTTGCAGTAGTAGCTGTAGTACCAGTAGTAGTAGTAGCAGCAGCAATCATAGTAGTAGTAGCAGTAGTAGAAGTAGTAGAAGTAGTAGTTGTAGTATTAATAGTAGTAGTTCTAGTAGAAGCAGTACTAATAGTAGTAGAAGTAGTAGCAGTAGTATTAATAGTAGTAGTTCTAGTAGAAACAGTACTAGTAGTAGTATAGAAGTAGTAGTAACCATTGTAGTAGTAGTAGTAGTAGGAGTTGTAGTAGTAGCAGAAGTAGTAGAAGCAATAGTTGGATAAGTAATAGGAGTAGTAGTAGCAATAGTAGTCATAGTGGTAGTAGTAGAAGGAGGGGAAATAGTAGTAGATATGGTAGTTGTAGCAGAAGTACTAGTAGTAGTTTAAGTAGTTGTAGTAGTAGAAGAAATAGTACCAGTCGTAGTAGTTGCAATGTAGTAGTAGTGGGATAAGTAGTAGGAGTAGTAGTAGTAGTAGCGGTAACAATAATAGCAGTAGTAGTAGTAGCAGCAGCAATAGTATTAGTAGTAGGAGGAGGAGGAGTAGTTGTAGCAGTAGTAGCAGGAGTAGAAGTAATAGTTGCAGCAGTAGTAGTTGTAACAGTAGTAGCAGTAGTAGTTGTTGTAGAACTAGTAGTTGAGTAGTGGCCACAGCCATAGGTGGAGTAGTAGTATCAACTGTTGTAGTTGTAATAGTAGTAGTAGCAATAGTAGTCACAGTAGGAGTAGTAGTAGTAGTAGCCGTAGTAGTAGTAGAAGTAGTAGTAGTAGTCACAGCAGCAGCAGCAGTTATAGTAGCGACAGTGGCTGCAGCAGCAATAGTTGAAGCAACAGTGGTAGCTGTAGGAGCAATAGTAGTAGTAGTAGTAGCCGTAGTAGTAATAGAAATAGTAGTACTAACAACAATAATAGTCGGAGTAGTAGTAGGAGTAGTTGTAGCAGTAGTAGCTGTAGTTGCAGTAGTAGTGTAGCCGCCGTGCAACAGCAGTTGTACTAGTCGTGTCATACTACTAATAGTAGTAGTAGAACTAGTAGCAATAGTAGTAGTAGTAATAGTAGCAGAAGCAATAGTAACAATAGTAGTAGTAGTAGCAAGAGTAGCAGTCGCATTAGCAGCAGTAGGTGCATTAGTAGTAGTAGTAGCAATAGTAGAAGCAGCAGTAGTAGTAGTTCTTGTAGTTGCCATAGTAGTAGCAGAAGCTATAGTAGTTGTAATAGTAGTAGTAGTACAAGTGGTAATTTTAGTATTAGTAGTAGTAGTAGCAGGAGTAGCATTAGTATTAGGAGTAGTAGTTGTTGTTGTAGTAGCAATAGTAGCAGCAGCAGTAGTAGCAATAGGAGTAACAGTAGCAGTAGTAATAGTGGCCAAGGAATGAGTAGTAGTTGTAGTAGTAGCAACAAGAGTAGTAGTAGTATTGGTAGTAGCAATAGTATTAATTGGATTAATAGGAGTAGTAGTTGGTAACTGTTGTTGCAGTTGTCATCGCGGTAGTAGTAGCGGCAGTAGTAGTATCGTCATCTGCAGTTGTAGTAGTGGCAGTAGTACTAGTAGTAGTTGTAGTTGTTGTTGTGGTTGTAGTAGCAGTAGCAGCAGTATTAGTAGTGGTAGTAGTAGTAGTTGTTATTTGAGTAATAGTGGTAGCGGTAGCAGTAGTAGCAGTAGGAGTTGTAATAGCAGCAGTTATAGTAGAAGTAGTGAAAGTAGTAGTAGTAGTTGTAGTAGTAGTAGAAGTAGAAACTAAAGCAGTAGTTGTAGTTGTAGCAGTAGTAATAGTAGTAGAAGTAGTAGAAATAGTAGTAGTAGTAGTAGTAGCTATACTACCAGTAGCAGAAGTAGTAGTAGTAGTAGTAATTGTAGCAATAGTGCTAGAATAGTAACAGTGGAAGCAGTAGTAGCGGTAGTAGCCCTAGTAGCAGTAGTGGTAGTAATAGTAGTAGCAGTAGTTGTAGCTGTAGTAGTAGTAGGAGAAATAGGAATAGTAGTAGAATTAGTTGTAGTGGTGGTAGTAGTAGTATCAGTAGCAGGAATAGTAGGAGTAGTAGTTGTAGTGGTAGTTGTAGTAGTAATAGTAGTAGTAGTAGTAGTAGCAGTAGTAGTTGCGGTAGCTTTAGTAGTCGCTATAGTAGCAGTATTGCTAGTTGTAGGGTTGTCATTGTAGTCATAGCAGCAATTGTAGCAGTAGTTGTAATAGTACGGGTAGTAGCAATAGGAGTAGTAGTAGTAGTATTAGTAGCAAGAGGATTTGTAGTAGTAGTAGTTGTTGTTGTAGTAATAATAGTACTAGTTATAGGAGTAGTAATAGTACTACTAGTAGAAGATGTAGTAGTAGTATAGTAGTAGTAGTTGCAGTCGTAGTGGTAGTTTTAGTGGTAGTAGTAGTAGTGAACTACTACTACTAGTAGAAGTAGAAGTAGTAGTAGTAGTACCATTAGAAGTATTAGGTGTAGTAATAGTACCAGTAGGAGTAGTATTTGTCGTAATAGTATTAGTAGTTGTTGTTTTTGTAGCAGTAGTTGTAGTAATGGTACTAGTAGTACTAATAGTAGTTATAGTAGTAGTAGTAGTAGTAGCAGCAGTAGCAATAGGATTTGTAGTAGTAGTAGTGGTAGTAACAGTAGTAGTAGTAGAAGTAGCAGTAGTAGTAGTTGCTGTAGTAGTAGTACTAATAATATTAGTAGTAATTGTAGTAGTAGTAGTAGCAGCTGTAGTTGTAGTCATGGTGGTATTAGTTGTAGTATTTGTAGTAAGAGCAGTTGTGCCAGGAATAGTAGTAGTAGCAGTAGCCTTAGCAGTTGTAGTAGCAGCTGTAGTAGCAATAATAGTAATAATAGTAGTAATAAGTAGTAGTAGTAGTTGTTGTTGTTGTTGTTGTAGTCATAGTTGTAGTTGTAGTAGTATTTGTAATAAAAGTGGTAGTTGTAGTAATAGGAGCAGTAGTAGCCTTAGCAGTAGCAGCAGCAGTAGCAGTAGTTGTGGTAGTTGCATCAGCAACAACCGCAATAGCAGTAATTGTTGCAGTAGTGGCAGTAGTAGTACTAGCAATAGGATTTGTAGTAGCAGTAGTATTAGAAGAAGTTGTAGTAATAATAGTGATAGTTGTAGGCGTAGTAATAGTACTAGTAGTCACTGATGTACTAATAGTGTTGTAATAGTAGTAGTAGTAGTACGAGGTGTATTAAGGGTAGTAGCAGTAGTTGTAGCAGTGGTAGTGGTGATGGTAGTAGTAGTAGTAGTAGTAGCAGTAGTATTTGTCGTAGAGATAGTAGTAGTAGTATTTGTAGCGGGAGTAGCATTATTGGCAATAGTAGCAGTAGTAGTAGTCTCAACTGTAGTTGCAGTAGTAGTAGTCATAGTAGTAGTTGTAGGAGCAGCAGCAGTAGCAGTAGTTATAGTTGTGGTCATAGTAGTTGTCATTGTTGTAGTAGTAGTAGTAGTACTAGTAGTACTAAAAGTAGAAGTAGTAGTAGTAGTAGTAGCAGTAGTGGCAGCAGTAGTCGTAGTACCAGTAGTAGAAGTAGTAACAGTAGCAGTAGGAGTACTATTTGTAGCAATAGTAGTAGTGGCAGTTGTATTTGCAGCAGTTGTTGTAGTAATAGTAGGGGTAGTTGTAATAGTAGCAGAATTAGTAGTTGTAGTAGTAGTAGTAGTAGTAGTAGTAGTAGTAGTAGTAGTAGTAGCAGCAGCAGTAGTAGTAGTAGTAATCGTAGTAGTAAGAGTATTATGATTAGTAGTAGTAGTAGTAGTAGCAGCAGCAGTAGTATTAGTAGTAGGAGTAGCAGTAGTAGCATTAGAAGCAATAGGAGTAGAAGCTGAAATAATACTAGTAGTAGTAGTAGTAGTAGTAACAGTCATAGTTGTAGTAGTAGCCATAGTAGTTGTTGTTGTAGTAGTTGGACTAATAGTACTATTAGTTGTAGTTGTTATAGTAGTACTAGTAGTAGTAGTATTGGTAGTGCTAGTTATAGCCGAAGTGGTAGCGGTAGCAGTAGTACTTGTAATCGTAGTAGGAATAATAGTAGCTGCAACAGTAGAAGTAGTAGTTTTTGTTGTTGTCATTGTAGTAGAAAGAGCTGTAGTAGTAGTAATAGATATAGTAGTAGTAGTGGAAGTAGGAGTATTTAGGGTTAGTAGCAATTGCGGTAGTAGTAGTAGTAGTATTAGTTGTACTAGTAGGAGTAAGAGTTGGAGTTTGAGTGGGAGTAGCAGTAGTTTAAGTAGTACAAGTAGTAGTAGTAGTAGTAGTCGCAGTAGTAGAAAGAGTAGCAGAAGAAGTTTTAGTTGTAGTAGAAGAAGTAGCATTAGTTTTAGTTGTAGTAGCATAATTAGTAGCGAAAGTAGTAGCTGTAGTAGCAATAGTAGCAATTGTAGTAGTAGCAGTAGTCAAAGAAGTAGTAGCACTACAAGTAGTAGTAGTATTAGTAGCAACTATTGGAGTAGTAGTAATGGAAGTAGTTGTATTAGTGGTAGTATTAGTAGTTGAGCTAGTTGAAGTTGCAATAGTAGTACGAGTAGTAGTATTAGTAGCAGTAGCAGCACTAGTAGTAGTAGTAGTAATCGTAGCAGTAGTAGTTATTGTTGTTGTAGTAGTAGTAGTTGTAGTAGTTGTAGTAGTAGTAGTAGTAGTAGTGGCAGCAGCAGCAGAAGAAGAAGTAGTAGTAGTAGTAGTAGTAGTAGTAGTAGTAGTAGTAGTAGCAGCAGTCGTAGTAGTAGTTGTAGTAGTTTGTTTTAGTAGTGGTAGTAATAGTAGTAGCAGTGGTAGTAGTAGTAGTTGTTGTTGTTGTTGTTGTCGTAGTAGTAGTAGTGGTAGTAGTAGTCGTCGTCGTAGTAGTAGTAGTAGTAGTCATGGTAGAAGCAGTAGAAGTAGTTGTGGTAGTAGCAGTAGCAGTTGTAGGAGTTAAGAGTGGTAGCAGTATTAGTTGGAGTGGTAGTAGCAACAATTGTAGTCGTAGTAGTAGTAGCAGCAGTAGTAGTAGTAGTAGTAGTAGTAGTAGCAGTAGTTGTAGTAGTAGTAGTATGGTTGTTGTAGTAGTTGTAGTAGTAGTCATAGTAGTAGTAGTAGTAGTAGTAGTAGTAGTAGTAGTAGTGTTAGTTGTAGTACTAGTGGTAGTAGTTGTAGAGTAGCAGTTGTAGTAGTAATAGTAGAAGTAGTAGAAGTGTTAGTAGTAGTAGTTGTAGTAGTAGTAGAGTAGCGGTAGTAGTAGTAATAGTAGTAGTAGTAGTAGTAGTAGTAGTAGTAATAGTAGTAGTACTAGTAGTTGTAGTTGTTGTTGTAGTAGTAATAGTAGTTGTAGCAGCAGTTGTAGTAGTTGTAGTAGTAGTGGTAGTAATAGTAATAGTAGTAGTAGTAGTAGTAGTAGTCATGGTAGTAGTAGCAGCAGTTGTAGGAGTTGGAGTAGGAGTGGTAGTTGTAGTGGTAGTTGTATTAGTAGGAGTAGTAGTAGCAACAATTCAAGTAGTAGTAGTAGTAGGAGTAGTTGTAATAGTTGTAGTAGTAGTAGTAACAATAGCAGCAGCAGCAGCAGTAGTAATAGTAGTAGTAGTAGCAGAATTAGTGGTAGTAGTAGTTGTACTAGTACTAGTAGTAGTGGTAGTAGTAGTAATACTAGTACTAGTAGTAGTGGTAGTTGTTGTAATAGTAGTAGTAGTAGTAGTGTTAGTGTTAGTTGGAGTGGCAATTGTGCTGGTAGTAGCAGTTGCAGTAGTAGTAGTAGTAGGAATAGTAGTAGAAGTAGTTATAGGAGTAGTAGTAGGAGTGGTTGTAGAAGTAGTAGTTGTAGTAACAGTTATGGTAGTAGAGGTTGTAGTAGTAGTAGTAGCAGTAGTCGTAGCAGCAGCAGTAGTAGTAGTAGTTGCAATAATAGTAGTTATAGCAGGAGCAGTACCAATAGTAGTAGTTGTAGTGGTAATAGTCGTAGTTGTAGTTGGTGTATTAGGAGTAGTTGTAGTAGTTGTAGTAGTGGCAATAATAGTAGCTGTGGAAGTACTACTGCTTGTAGTAGATGTAGTTGTAGTGGTAGTAGTCGTAGTCGTGGTAGTGGCAGCTGCGTTAGTTGTAGTAGTAGTGGTGGTAATAGTCGTAATAGTAGTAGTAGTAGTAGTAATAGTTTGAGTAGTAGTAGTAGGAGCAGAAGTAGGCACAGTAGGAGTAGTAGTAGGACTAGCAGTATAAGTAGTAGCAGTAGTAGCAGTAATAGTAGTAGTAGTAGTCGTAATACTAGTAGTAATCGTAGTAATACAATTAGTAGTAGTAGTAATATTAGTAGTAGCAGAAGCATGAATAGCAGTAGAAGTAGCAGTTGCAGTGGTAGTAGTAGTAGCTGTTGTAGCAGTAGCAGTACTAGTAGTAGCAATAGCTATAGCAATAGTAGTAGTGGTAGCAGTAGAAGCAGTAGTAGCTGTAGTAGTAGTAGAGGTAGTTGTCGCAATAGTAGTAGCAGTAGAAGTAGAAGAGGTAGTTGTAGTAGTAGTTGCAATAGTCGTAGTTGTACGAGAAGTAGTAGTTGTTGTTATTGTGGGAAAAGCAGTAGTAATAGTACTTATGGTAGCAATTGTAGTTGTTGTAGTAGTAGTGATAATTGTAGTTGTAATAGTAGTTGTAGCGGTAGTAATAATAGTAGTAGTAGTAATAGTAGGAGAAGTAGTAGAAGTAGTTGTAGTTGTAGTCATAGTAGTAGCGTAGTTGTTGTATTTGCAGTAGTAATAGTAGTAGTAGATTTGTTGTAGTGGCAAAAGCTATAGTACTAATAGTAGTAGTACTTGTGGAAGTAGTACCAATAGTACCAGTAGTTGTAGCAATGGTCGTTGTCGCAGAAGTAGTAGTAATAGTGGTGGCAGCAGAAGTAGTAGCAGTATAGTTGAAGTAGGAGCAGCAGTAGTAGTAGTAGTAGAAGTACATGTAGCAACCAAAGAAGTAGCAAAAGTAGTAGTAATATTAGAAGTAGTAGTGATAGTAATAGCAGTAGTAGTAATAGCAGCAGCAGTAGTAGTAGCAGCATTAGTAGAAGAAGTAGTAGTAGTAGCAGCAGAATGAATAGTAGCAATAGTAGTGGTAGTTGTAGTAGTAGTTGTTGTTGCAGTAATAGTAGTATTAGTAGTAATAAAAGTAGTAGTAGGAGGAGAAGTAGTAGCAGTCCTAGTACTGGTAGCATTAGTTGAAATAGTAGAAGTAGTACTAGCAGCAGTTGTAGTCATTCTTGCAGAAGCAGTAGTAGTAGTTATAGTCGTAGCAGAAGTAGCAAAACTAGTCGTTGAAGTTATAGTAGAGGGAAATGGAGTAGTAGTAGCAGTAGCAGTAGTATTAGTAGCAGCAGCAGTAGTAGAAGTACAAGTAGTAGTAGTTGTATTAGTAGTAGTAGTAGCAGTAGTAGAAGTAGTAGTAGTAGTAGTTGCAGTAATATTAGCAGTAGTAGCAGTAGTAGTAGTAGCTATTATAGCAGTAGCAACAGTTGTCGCAGTATGAGTAGAAGTAGTAGTAGTTAAAGAAGTAGTAGTAGTAGTAGTCGTATTAGTAGTAGTAGTAGTAGTGTTAGTAGTAGCGATAGCTCTAAATGCAGTAATAGTAGTAGTAGTGGTGGTAGTTGCTGTAATAGTAGTAGTAGTAGTAGCAGTAGTAGTTGTAGCAGTTGTAGCAGTAGCAGTTGCAGTGGCAGTATGAGTTGAAGGAGTAGAAATTAAAGTAGTAGTAGTAGTACTTGTAGTATTGACAGTAGTAGTAATAGTATTAGCTGTTGTATTATTAGCAGTAGTAGTAGCATTAGTAGCGATAGTAGTAGCAATAGTGGCACTAGTAGCAGTAGTACTAGTAGTAGCAGTGATAGTTGTAGCAGCAGCAGCATTAGTAGTAGCAGTAGTAGCAATAGGAAGAGTAGTACTAGTAGAAGTAGTTGGAGCAATAGTAGCAGCAGTAGCAGCACTAGAGGTTGTAGTACTTGTAGTAGCAGTAGTAAAAATAGGAGTGGTTGTAGCTGTAGTCGTAGTAACAATAGTCGTCATAGTTGGAGAAGTAGTAGTTGTTATTGTGGGAAAAGTAGTAGTAGTAGTTGTTGTTGTAGCAGTTGTAGTTGTAGTAGTAATAGTAGTAGTAGTAGTCGTAGTGGTGGTAGTAATAGTTGTACTAGAAGTAGTAGTAATAGTAGTAGTAACAATAGTAGTAGTAATAGTAGCAGTAGTAGAAGTAGTAGTAGAAGTCGTAGTAGTAGTCATAATAGTCGTCATAGTCACTGTATCTGCAATTGTAGTAGTAGTAGTAGTAGCAGCAGTAGTAGAGTAGCACAAGTTGTAGTACTAATAGTAGCAGAAGTGGAAGTAATAGCAGTAGTACCAATTGTAGTAGAAGCTGTAGTTAGAGCATAAATATTAGAATCAATAGTAGTATAGTTGTAGTAGTAGTAGTGGGAGTAGCAATTGTAGTTGTAGGAGTAGCAGCACTAGAAACAATAGCTGTAGTCATAGTAGTAGTAGTTGTATAGTAGTAGTAGTTGTAGTAGTATTAGTAGTAGTAGTAGTAGTAGTAGTAGTAGAAGTATTAATTATCGTAGTAGTAGTAGCAGTAGTAGTTACAGTAATTGCAGCAACAGTCATTATAGAAGTAATAGTACTAATAGTTGCATAAGTGGAAGTAATAGCAGGAGTACCATTAGTAGTAATAGCAGTCCTTGAAGTAGTAGCAGCAGTAGTAGTAGTAGTTGTTGTTGTTGCAGTGGTAGTAGCAGTAGTTGTCGAATTAGTGGTAGCAGCAGTTGTTGTAGTAGTAGTAGTAGTAGCAGCAGCAGCAGTAGTTGTATTAGTAGTTGTTGTAGCAGCCATAGTGGTAGTAGTTGCAGAAGTAGCAGCTGAAGTGGCAGTAGTAGCAGCTGCAACAGCAGCAATAGTAGTAGCAGTAGTAGAAGCAATAGCAGTAGTAGGAGTAGCCAAAGTCACAGTAGCATTATTAATAGTAGTAATTAGTAGTAGTAGTAGTAATGGTAGCTGTAGTAGTAAAAGTAGCAGCAGTTGTACTCCAAGCAGTCGTAGCAGAAGTGGTTGTTATAGTAGTAGTTGTTGCAGTAGTAGCAGTAGCTACAGGTGTAATAGTAGTAGTTGTTGTTGTTATAGGTGTCGTAGTAGTAGCAATAGTAGTAGCATTAGTCGAAATAGCTGTAGTTATAGTAATAGTAGTAGTTATAGTTGTAGTAGTAGGAGCAACAGTGGTAGTAGCAGTAGCTGTTGTAGTAGTAATAGAAGTAGCAGCAGCAGTCGTAGCAACAATAGTAGTCACAACAGCAGTTGTAGCTATAATAGTAGGAGCAGTAGCAGGAAAAATAGTGGTAGCAACAGCAGCAACAGTTGTAGTACTAATAGAAGTAGAAGTAGAAGTAGTAGTAGTAATAGTAGTAGTAATAGTAGCTGTTGATGTTGTTGTTATTGTTGTTGTTATTGTTGTAGTAGTAGTAGTAGTAGAAGTAGAAGTAATAGTAGTAGGACAAGGCGTAGTAGTAGTAGTAGTTGTTGTTGTTGTATTAGTACGTTAGCTACAATTATAGCAGTAATAGTACTAATTGGAGTAGTAGTTGCATTAGTTGCAGTATTAATGGTAGCAGCAGTAGCCGTAGCAATAGTAGTAGTCGTTGTAGTTGTTGTAGTAGTAGTAGTCATAGTCGTAGTAGCAATTGTAGTAGTAGTATTAGTAGTAGCAGTAGTAGTTGTTGTACGAGAAGTTGTTGTAGTAGTAGTAGTCATAGTCGTAGTAGCAATTGTAGTAGTAGTATTAGTAGTAGCAGTAGTAGTTGTTGTATGAGAAGTAGTTGTAGTAGAAGTAGTATTGGTAGGTGTAACAGGAGTAGTAGTACCAGTAGTAATAGTAGTAGTAGTAGTAGTAGTAGTAGTAGTAGTAGTAGTGGCAGTAGCAGTACTAGTAATAGCAGTGTTGTTGTAGTAGTAGTCGCTGTAGTTGTTGTAGTAGTAGTAGTAATAGTAGCTGTAGTTGTTGTTGTAGCAGTAATTATAGTAGTAGCAGAAGTAGTAGTAGTAGCAGCTGTGCCAACAATAGTAGTAGTAGTAGCAGTAGCAGTAGTCGAAGCAATAGTTGTGGTATTAATAGTAGTAGTTGTCGCAACAGAATCAATAGTAGCAACAACGGCAGGAGTAATAGTTGTAGTAGTTGTTGTAATAATAGTAGTAGCAGTTGTACCAGTCGTAGTAGTGGTAGCGGTAGCAATAGTAGTAGCTGTAGTTGTAGTCCTTGCAGCAGTAGCAGTGGTAGTAGTAATAATAGCAGCAGTAGTACTAGTACTAGTAGCAAAAGAAGTAGTAGTAGCAATAGGAGTAGCAGTTGAAGTAGTTGCAGTAGTAGTATTTGTAGTATGAGTTTTAGAAGTCGTAGTTGGATTAGTAGTAGTAGCCGTAGTAGTAGTAGTAATAGTTGCAGCCGTAGTAGTAATAGTGGTTGTAGTAGTAGTAGTTGCAGTTGTAGTAGCAGTAGCAAAAGTATTAGTAGTAGTAGCAGTTATAGCAATAGTAGCTGCAACAGTATTGTGAGTAGAAGTACTATTAGTTAAAGTAGTAGAAGAAGCAGTTGTAGCAGTAGTTGTAGTAGTAGTGGTAGTAGTATCAGTATTAGTCGAAGCAGTAGTAATTGAAGTAGAAGTAGCATTAACTGTAGTAGTAGTTGCAGTAGCAATAGTAGTATTAGTAGTAGTAGCAGCAGGAATACCATTAGAAGTAGCTGTAGTTGTGGTTGAAGTATTAGCCATTATAGCAATAGTAGTATTAGTAGTAGCAATAGCTGTAGCAATAGTAGTAGTAGTAGTAGCAATAGCATTAGTGGTAGTCGTTGTGGCAGTAGCAGTAGTAGTAGTTATAGTAGTAGAAGTAGTAGTAGTAGGAAAAGAAGAAGTAGTAGTAGTAGCAGTAGTATAAGTAGCATAAGTTCTAGTAGTAGTAGTTGGATTAGCAGTAGTAGCAATAGTTACAGCAATAATACCAATAGTAGTAGTAGCAGTAGTTGCAGTATTAGTAGTAGTAGTAACAGTATTAGTAGTTGTAGTAGTAGTAGCAATAGTGACAACAGTATTAGCATGAGTAGAAGTAGTAGTAGTAGTAGTAGTTGTTGTTGTTGTTGTAGTGGTAGTGGTAGTAATAGCGGTAGTACTAGTAGCTATAGTAATAGAAGTAGAAGTGGTTGTAGTAGTAGTTGCTGTAGCAGTAGCCATAATCGTCGTAGCAGTAGTAGTATTAGTAGTAGTAGTAGCAGGAATAGTAGTAGAAGTAGTAGTAGTAGTAGTAGTAGCAGTAGTAGCCATTGTAGCTGTAACAGTAGTAGTACTAGAAGTGGTAGCAATAGTAGCAGTAGTAGCTGTAGTAGTAGTAGAGGACGTTGTGGCAATAGTAGCTGCGGTAGCAATAAAAGAGGTAGTAGTAGTAGTAGCAGCAGCAGTCGTAGCAGTTGGATTAGTAGTAGTAGTTGTTAGTGTGGGAAAAGTAGTAGTAATAGTACATGTGGTAGTAGTTGTAATTGTTGTAGTAGTAGTGGTAATTGTGATAGTAATAGTAGTAGTAGCAACAATAGTAATAGTGGTAGTAATAGTAGTAGTAGTTGTAGTAACAGTAGTTAGCAGAAGTAGTTCTAGTTGTAGTCATAGCAGTAGTTGTAGTTGTTCTATTTGCAATAGTAATAGCAGTTGTAGAGTTGCAGTAGTAGGAAAAGTCGTAGTACTAATAGTAGTAGTAGTGGAAGTAGTACCAGTAGTATCAGGAGTAGCAGCAATGGAAGTTGTAGCAGAAGAAGTAGTAATAGTAGTAGCAGTATAGTTGCAGTAGTAGTAGCAATAGTAGTAGTAGGAGGAGAAGTAGTAGTAGTTGTAGTAGATGTAGTAGCAATAGTAGCCATAGCAGCAGCAGCCATGGTAGTAGTAGTAGAAGTAGTAGTACTAATAGTAGCAGTAGTACTGTTATAGCTGAAGTAGTAGTAGCAGCAGCAATATTACTAACAGTAGTAGTAGTAGCTGTAGTAGTAGTAGCAGCAGCAAAACTAATAAAACTACTACTACTATTACTACTACTACTGCTACTACTACTGCTGCTACTTCTATTGCTACAACTACTCCTATTACTACTACTATGCCTGTTATGGTTTCTACTACTATTACTACTACCACTGCTACTACTACTACCACTACTACTACTATTACAACAACTACTACATCTACTACTACTTCTACCACTCCTGTTGCTACTACTACTACCACTATTATTACTACCACTTCTACTATAGCTACTACTGCTACTACTGCTACTACCACTACATCTGCTACTGCTACTACTACTATTACTACTACTACTACAAGTACTACTAGTACTACGAATACTACGACAACTACTACTACAACTACTACCTCAACAACAACTACTACTACTTATACTAATGTTGCTACTACTGCTACTGCTACAACAACAACAACTACTATGAATACTACTACTATAACAATAACAGCTCTACTATTACAAACACTTCTACTACTGCTACTACTACTACTATTACAATGACTTCTACTGCTACTACTACGGCTACTACTACTACTACTACTACTACTACTACCACTACTACTACTACTACTACTGCAACTACTACTCCGACTGCTGGTATTAATACTACTACTACAATAACAACAACAACTACTACTACTACTACTCCCACTACTACTACTATTTCCACTACCGCTACTGCTACTCCTGCTCCTCCTACTACTAGTAGTATTACTACTCCGACTATTAGTACTCCTCGTACTACTACTCCTACTAGTATTCCTTCTCTTGCACGTATTACTTCTACTACTATTTCTACTACAACTACAACAACTGTTGCTAGTATTGTGACTACTACTGCTACTACTACTACTTGAACTACTACTACTACTTCTGCTACTACTGTTACTGCTACTACTATTGCCACTACTGTTGTTACTATAACAAATACTACTAGTACAACAACAACAACTACTACTTCTACCACTACTACAGCTGCTACAGCTACTACTCTTAGTACTGCCACTGCTACCACTGCTTCAACTACAACTACTACTACTATTGCCATTGTTGCTTCAACTGCCACTTCTACTACTGCAACTACGACAGCTACTACTGCTACTACTAGTGCTACTGCTAATACTCTTGCTACTACTACCACCACTACTACTACTGCAACTCTGACTACTTGCACAACTTCTGCTACTATGCCAACTAATACTACAACCGCTACTACTACCACTGCTACCGCTACTACTCTTGCTACTACTACCACTACTACTACTACAGCAACTATGACTACTTGCACAACTTCTGCTACTATGCCAACTAATACTACAAGTACAACCGCTACTACTACTACTGCTATTGCTACTACTATTATTACTCTTACTACTACTATAATTACTACAACTGCTGCTACTCCTACTAATACTACTGCTGCAACTTATAGTATAACTATTAATACTACTATTACTACTGCTGGTACTAATACTTTAACAACCATAACTACGACTGCTACTACTACTATTTCTTCTACAACTATTACTACTACTACTTATATTGTCGTTGTTGCTCCAACTACCACTACCACCACTACTGCTACTATTACAACAACTACTACGAGTACTGTAACTGCTACTGCTGCAACTACTACTACTGCTACTACTTCTACTACTACAACAACTACTTCTACTTTTCCAACTACTAATACTGCTACTACTAATGGTACTATAGCAATTGCTACAACTTTGTCTACAACTACTGCAACGACCACTGCTACTACTACTACTACTACTAATACTGCTACTACTACTACTATCACCACCACCACTACTACTACCATGACTAGCACTACTACTAGTACTACTACTACTACTACCGCTACTAATACTACTACGACTACTAATACTACTACAACTATTACTAACACTACTGCTACTACTACTACTGCTACTACTACTACGACTACTACTATGACTACCACTATTACTTCTATTACTAGCACTACTATTGCTGCTGCTGCTGCTGCTGCTACAACTACTACTACTCTTAGTGTCACCGTACTATTGTACTGTAGCTGCTACTACAATTACTATTGCTACTAATACCGCTTCTACTACTACTATTGTTACTACTACAACTACTTTCGCAACAACTACTGCATCTGTTGCTACTACAACTACTACTACTGCAGCTACTACAACAACTACTACTTCTTCTCCTACTACTGTTGCTACTGCATCTGCTTCCATTGTTGCTACGGCTCCTACTACCACTATACCTACTTCTCCAACTACTATACCTACATCTTCTCATACTGCTACAACTACAGCCACTACCGTTATTATTACTGCCGCTACTTTTGCTACTGCTGCTACTACTACTACAACAACTACTACTACTGCTACCACAACTACAACAACAACTACTGCTACTACTGCCACTTGTGGTATTTTAACAACTACATCTGTTACTGCTACTACTACTGTTACTAGTACAACTACCACATCTGCTACTATTAATATAGCTACTACCACTACAACTACTACTGCTATTACTATTGCAACTACTATTATTGCTACTACTACTAATACTATTACTACTACTACTACGACTTCTGCTTATGCTGCTGCTGCTGCTGCTACTATTGATACTACTACTATGACTACTACTCCTAATACTACTATAGCTGCCTAATATGACAACGCTACTAGGGCTACTACTTCTATGGCTAACCCCTACGACTACTACTACTAATTCGACTACAACTCCTATTACTACTACTACTCCTACTACTACTATGACCACTACTACAACAACTACTACGACCACCACTACTACAACTACTACTTCTACTACTTCTACTACTACTACTACTACTACTACAACAACAACAACAAGAACTACTACTACTACTACTAATAATAATAATAATAATAGTACTACTACTACGACTGCTACAACAACTGCTGCCGCTACTCCTACTACTACGACTCATACTACTACTACTATTACTACTACTATTACTACTACTACAATAACAACTACTACTACCACTACTACTACTACTACTAGTAGTATTACAACTACTACTCCTACTACTTCTGTTTCTACAACTACTCTACAAATATTGCTATTACTACTTCTGCGATTGCAACTACTGTTACTACTACTACTACTACTATGACTCCTCCAACTACCTAATACTACCACTACAACTTCTACTCCTACTACTATTCCTCCAACTACTACTACTACCCCTACAATTACTACTACTACTACTATTACGAGTGCTACAATAACTAGTTCAACTACTACTCCTCCTACTACTCTGACTTCTACGACCACTACTCCTATTACTACTACTATTACCATTACTACTGCCACTGCCAGTACAACTACTATTATTACAACTGCTACTAGTACTACTATGACTACTATTAGAACTACAACTATTACTGTTGTTACTACTGCTACTACTGTTGCTGCAATTACCACTACTATTGCTACCTCTATGACTACTACGACCACTACTGCTTCTGCGATTACTACTACTACTACTAATACAACTATTGCTATGACAACTACTGCTATTACTACACTACTACTACACTACCACTACAACTACAACTACTTCTATTATAGATACTACTACTACCACTACTATTACTAATACTACTACTAGAACTACTACTACTGCTCCTACTATTACTCCTACTACTACTACAACAATAATAACTACTGGCGCTACTACTACCTATACTACAGCGACTACTACTACTACTACTACTACTACTACTCCTCCTCCTCCTCCTCCTACAGCTACTACTACTACAACTATTACTACTACTGCATCTACCACTATTATTACTATTGCTACAACTAACACAGCTACTATTACTACTACTACTACTACTACTACTACTACTACTACTACTACTATTATTATTACTACTACTACTGCCACTACTGCTACTACTACTACTACTATTACTACTACTACTACTACTACTATTACTACTTCTGCTGCTGCTGCTGCTGCTACTACTACTATTACTACTACTAATACTACTATTATTGTAACTCCTCTTCCTCCTCCACCTCCAGCTGCTACTATTACCACTACTACTACTAGTAGTACCACATTTACTTCAACTACTGCTACTACTGCTACTACTACTTCTGCTGCTACTACTAATACTACTACTTCTACTACTAATACTCCTACTACTAAAACTACTACTACTAGTAGTAGTTCTCCTATTATTGCCACTACTGCTATTACTATTACTACTACTACTACAACAACTTATGTTACTACTACTGCTACTACTACGACTACAAGTACTACTACTGCTAGTACTACAATGATTACTATTACTATTAATTCTGCCACTATTGCTAAAATAATTACTAATGCTACTACCGCTATTGCAACAACTACCACTACTACTACTTCTACTAATACTAATACTACTTCTACTTCTACTATCATTACTGTTACTTCTACTTCTGCTACTACTATTGCTACTTCTAATATTACTACTACTACTACAAAAACTGCTACTACTACTACTACTACTACTAGTACTGCTAGTACTATTGCTACAACTAGTCCTTTTACTACTACTACTACTACTACCACTGCTACTACTGCTACTAGAACTACTAGTACTACTAATATTACTACTACTACTACTACAACAACAACAACTATTACTAACTGTACTACTACTACTTCTACTACTATTACTACACAACTACTACAACTACTACTACTAGCACTACTACTACTCCAACAACTACTACTATTACTAGTGCTAATACTACTACTACTACTACTAGTACTTCTACTACTATAACTACTCCTGCCACGGCTACAACTATTACTACTACGTCTACTACTGCTACTACTAGTCCTATTATTACTACTACAACTGCTACTAGTAATACCACTACTATTACTGCTACTCTTACTACTACTTCTACTACTATTACTTCTGCTATGACTACTTCTACTACTATTGTTACAACTAGTACTACAACTACTAGCACTAATACTTATATTGCAGCAAATACAACCACTGTGGCTTGCACTGTTGGTACAACTCCTACCCTACTCGTAAAGCTAGTACTATCATAACTATTACTGCTCCTACTGCTACTATTATTACTCCTACTACAACTACTGCTGGTACTACTCTTGCTGCTACTGCTACAAATATGGCTACTACTACTACAACAACTAAGACTGATACTACTGCTGCTGCTACTACCACTACTACTATTGAGGCTGCTGCTACTACTACTGCAACTATTACTACTACGGCTTTTGCTTCTGCTACTACTACTGCTGCTGCTGCTGCTACAACTACTACTACTACTACTATTACTACTGCTGCTATTACTACTACTTCTACTACTAATAATAGAACTACTACTACTACTACTACTACTACTACAAATACTACTATTACTGCTACAGCTACTACCCTTACTACTACTACTGATACTACTGCTTTAACTACAACTACTACTACTTCTACTACTTCTACTATTACTACTGCTGCTGCTGCTACTGTTGCTACTACTAGTACTGCTCCTCCTCCTGCCCCTCCTGTAGCTATTACTACTACCACTATTACTTGTACTACTACATCTTCTACTACTACTTCTACTCGTACTACTACTACTACTTCTACTCCTGCTACTACTACTACTACTGCTACTACAACATGTACTACTTCTCCTACTTCTCCAGTTAATGTGACTACTTTTGCTACTACTACCACTACTACTACTACTACTAATACTACTATTACAACTACTACTGCAACTACCATGACTACAGCAACAACAACAACAACTACTACTACACTGGCTACCTTTACTACTACAATTATGACTACTACTACTTCTACTGTGACTACTACATCTACCACTACTGCTGCTACTACAACTGCTACAACCTCTACTACTACTACTACTACTGCCACTACTACTATAGTAGTACTACAATACTATTACAACTACTACTACAACCTCCACTACTACTACTACTATTACTACTACACTACTACTACTACTGCTACTCCAACTACTTCCACTTCTAGTAATAATACTACAACAACAACTACAACTATTATTACTGCAACTACTACTGCTACGACAACTACTACTACTCCAACTAATACTGCTAGTGCTACTACTACTATATCTACTTCTAGTATTACTACTAACACCACCACGACTACTACTACTACTACAACTATTACTTCTACTGCTACTACTACAACTGTTACTTCTACGACTGCTACTACTACAACTTCTGCTACTACGTCTATGACTTCTACTACTACTACTTCAACTACAACTGCTACTACAACTACCACTACAACTACTACTATTATTAATACTGCTACTGATACTACTACTGTTACTACTGCTGCTGCTACTGCTGCTATAGCTGCTACTACTACAGGTACTATCGATGCTGCTCTACTACTACTTCTATGACTGCTACTACTACTACTATTACTACTATTACTGCTGCTATAGCTACTACTATTATTTCTCCAACTACTTCTTCTTCTTCTACTACTACTACAACTACAGCTGCTGCTACACCTACTAATATTGTTAATGCTACTACTTTTGCTGCTGCTACTATAACTACGATGATTACTAATACTACTACTACAACTGCTGCTGCTGCTGCTATTGCAGATGATACTACGACTACTACTACTACTACTGCTGCTACTACTATTACTTGAATTACTACTTCTACTACAGCTACTGCTGCTGCTCCTACTACTGTTACTCCTACTACTATTAATAATACTGCATGTACTACTCCTCCTATTACCACTACTGCTACTATTGCTACTAATACTGCTTCTACTACTGCTACTACTACTATTACTAATGCTGCTGCTACTACTACTACTAATACTGCTAATACTACTGCTAGTGCTGTTGCTATAGCTGCTACTGTTGCTGCTACTGCCACTCCGACTACTATACCTACCTCTTCTCTGACTACTATACCTACTTTTTCTGCAATTGCTACAACTGCTACTACTATAGCTATTGCACCTACTACTACTGCTACTACTACTACTACTACCACAGCCACTACTACTACTACTAGTACCACTACAGCTACACCAACTACTGCTACTACTACTATTGGTGCCATTTCTAATACTACTCCTATTACTACAGCTTCTACTACTTCTACTAGCAATACTACTACTACTATCACTATAGCTACTATTACTACTGCTACTAATATGAAAACAACTACTTTTGTTACTACTACCACTACTACCACTACTACGACTGCTACTACTACTACTTCTATCACTACAACTACTACTACTATTAGTCCCACAACTACTACTGCAACTACTATTACTCCTACTACTATTACCACTACTCCTACTATGACAACTGCTACTATTACTACTACTGCTGCTACTTCTACTGTTACTACTACTACTCCTATTGCTTCAACTACTACTCCTACTATAACTACTACTATTAATACTGCTACTACTACTTCTACTGTTACTACTGTTGCTGCTACTACTACTTCCATTGCTGCTACTGCTACTACTACTTCGCCTACTTCTACTGCTACTACTGCCAGTACTACTACCACTACCACCACTACTACTTCTCCTACTACTATTACTACTACTACTACTACTTCTCTGACTACCACTACCTGTACTATTACTTATATCTTACTGCGACTACTGCTACTACCTCCGTTGCTACTCATACTACTACTACTACTACTAATACTAGTATTCCAACAAATACTTCTGCTCCTACTACTACTAATACTACTACTTCTTCCACTACTACTGCAACTAATACTACTGCAACTCTTGGTAATATTACTACTTCTACAACAATAACAACGACAACAACAACTTCTGCTACTAGTACGTTTCCTACTACTGCTACTACTACTACTACTCCTCCTCCTCCTACTACTACTACAATTTCTACTCCTACTACTACAACTACTACTCGTGCTGCTACTACTACTATTACTACTATGACTACTACAACAATTGCAACTTTCGCTACTGCTTTCGCTACTGCTACAAGTAGTAGTATAATTACTACTACTACTACTTCTACTACGGCTATTGTAACTACTAGTACCATTACTACCATTACTCCTACTACTACTACTACTACTCCTATTACTACTTCTACTACTATTACTACTACTGTTACTACTACTACTACTGCAACAACAACAACAACTACTACTACTACTATTACTACTACTGCTGCTACTACTACTACTACTGTTACTACTACTACTACTGCAACAACAACAACAACAACTACTACTACTATTACAACTCCATCTACTAATACTACTATTGCTACTACTACTACTTCTACTACTCCTACTACGACTACTACTGCTACTCCTACCCCTACTACAACTGCTACTACTTCTACTACTCCTACAACTACTCCTACTACTGCTACTACTACTACTACTACTACTACTACAACTACTACTACTACAACTCCACCTACTAATACTACTACTCCTACTATGACTTCTGCTACTACATCTACTATTACTACTACTACCACTACAACTACTATTATTGCTACTACTACTACAACTACTACTATACTACTTCTAGTACTACCACTCCTACTTCAACTCCTACTCCTACTACTATCCCTATTACTACTACTACTTGTTCTGCTACTACTACTTCTGCTTCTAGTGTTTCTACTACAACTACTACTATTACTACTACTACTAATGCTACAATGACTACAACTACTTCTACTACTACTGCCACTACCAAAGCTATTGCTACCACTACAATGATTGCTACTACTACTGCTGCTGCTGCTGCTACTACTACTGCTGCTGCTGCTACTACAACAACAACTACCACTGCTACTATTTACTCTACCGCTACAACTACTTCTACTTCTACTGCTGCTACTCCAACAACTACTACTACTATTGCTACTAATGCTACTATCGTTACTACAGCTACTACTATTGCTGTGTCTACAACTACTACTACTACTTCTACTACTACTAATACTACTACTACTACTACAACTACAACAACAACTACTACAGCTACTATTATAGCTACTACTACTACCACACAAACAACTACTGCTACCACTACAACACTACTACTTCTGTTGTTGTTGCCGCTACTATAGTTGATGACTGTAAACCTTGGGGAGAGCACGACAAAGCGCGAGATATGCACATTTAGCATGATTGGTCACTAGCAACAAGCTCAGAGCCTGGCTATTCACTATGAAGGAAACCACTTATAGTCTCTCGCCTCTCTTTTCTTCCTGACGAAACTAGCCTAACCTAATTCACTCGCTCTTATACCAAAAGGCAAACAAACAAAATACTGAAGAATCAAGCTATGTAGAATAAAAAGATGAGTGACTTTCCAACCCAAATGAACCCGTTCCATCAACCTCAATTCAAACCAATGGGACCGAGGGGAGGCACTTCTTAAGCCATAGAGTCTTGTTATTCCCATTCGACCCACGCACATCAAGAATTTTCATGAATGTCGTAAGTGAAAGCGCTTTGCCGGTAGAAGAAGAGTAGCAAGACACAGAAGAGGTGGTCAGGCGGTATAGTTTTTGAGTGCTACCACAACTACAATTGTTGCTCATACAACTACTGCTACTACGACTACCACTACAATAACAACAATAACTACTACTACTACTTCATTTACTACTGCTGCTACTACTACTACTACTACAACAACAACTACAACAACAACAACTACTACTACTTTTATTACTGCTACTATTACTACTACTACTATTACTACTATAGCTACTACTACAACAACAACAATAACTACTACTACTACTATTACTACTGCTACAACTATTACTACCACTACTACTATTATTACTACTACTACTACTACTACTACTACAACAACTACCATTTCTACTACTACTTTCCCGCTAATACGACTACTAGTAATAGTACTACAACTTCTACTACTACTACTACTATTGTTACTAGTACTACTACCGCTACTGCTACGACTACTACTACATCTACTACTACATCCACTACTTCCGCTACTACTACTCCTACAACTACTATTACTACTACTGCTACTAGTACTACCACAAATACTACTACTTTCTACTGCTATAACTACTACTTCTACAACTACTACTACAGCTACTACTACTACTATGACTACTACTACTTCAACTACTACTACTGCTGCTACTTCTATAAATACTACAACTGCTAATACTACTTCTAGTACTGCTAATACTACTATTAACGACCACTATTACAACTACTACAACTACAACAACTAGTACTACAACTGCTACTCCTACTTCTCTTACTTCTCTTACTGCTACTACTACTATCCTAGTACTACTCCAGCTACTACTAATACTACTACTACTACTACAGTTACAATGACTAATATTAATTTTACTGATATTGCAGCTACTACTATTACTACAACTACTACTACCACAACTACAACTATAGCTACTGCAACAACAATAACTAGTACTACTACTATTACTACTACACATACGAATACTAATATAACTATTGCTGCTGCTACGACTGCCACTTCTATAATTACTACTCTACTACTACGACTACTTCTACTAGTACTGCTACTACTAATACTACAACTACTACACCTACTACTGCTGCTACTACCACTACTACTCTTGTTAATACCACTACAACTACTACTTCTACTACTCGTACAATTGTTACTACTACTACTACTACTACTACAGCTACTAACACTGCTGCTACTACTACTACTACTACTACTACTACTACTACTACTACTACTACTACTACTACTACTACTACTACTACTACTACTACTACTACTAATATTACTTCTAATACAACTTTTACTACTACAACTAATACAACTACGTCACCTACAGCTACTGCTACTGCTTCTACTACTACAACTAGTACTATTGCTACTACTACTACTTCTACTGCTGCTACTGTTGATGTTGTGACTGCTACTGCTACTACTAAATCTAATACTCCAACTATAACTACTCGTAATACTACTAGTCCTAGCACTCCAACTACTACTAGCACAGCCGCTGCTGCCGCTATTACTACTACTGCTACTGGTATTACTACTACTACTATTGCTATTACTACAGCTGCTACTACTACTACAGCTACTACTACTAATCCAACTTTTGTTTCTAAAACTAATATTACTACTTCTACTAGAGCAACTACTACTAGAATTACTCCTACTACTACTTCCATTAGTACTACTATTACTACTACCACTACTATGCCGACTACTACAGCTAGCACTGCTAGTGCTGCTGCTACTGCTACTACCACTACAACTACTTCTTCTGTTGCTCCTACTTCTGCTACTTCTAACAGAATCACAAATATAACTGCTGCTACTATGACTATTGTTGCTACTACTAGTACTCCCACTACTACTACTACTACCACTACTACTTCTACTAATACTGCTGTAACTAATGCTACTGCCATGAGTACTGCTACTAATACTTTTGCTACTACTAATATTACTACTACTATGACACTTCTCTTACTACTTGTACTACTACTACTACTGCAACTACTGCTACTACTACAACTCCTATTACTACAGCTGCTAATACTACTACTACTACTACCACAACTTCTGCTACTGTTGTTATTATTGTTGCTACTACTACTACTATGACAACTTCTCCTACAATAACTACTACTGCTACAACCACTGCTACTTCTACTACTAAGACTACTACTAAAACTTCTAGTAATGCAACTACTACAACTACT
Source organism: Trichopus zeylanicus subsp. travancoricus (assembly GCA_005019695.1). Classification (NCBI taxonomy): domain Eukaryota; kingdom Viridiplantae; phylum Streptophyta; class Magnoliopsida; order Dioscoreales; family Dioscoreaceae; genus Trichopus; species Trichopus zeylanicus. Next base: position 197,281 of record RXID01021756.1, read on the forward strand.
ACTACTACTGCCACTACCCCTACTACTATTACAACTTCTACAACTACAACTACTAATACCACAACCACCTCTACTACTACCACTACTCCTCCTCCTACTCCTCCTCCACCTCCTCCTGCTGCTGCGGCTAAAACTAATGTTGCTACTACTACTACTATCGCTGCTGCTATTGTTGCTACCTAAACTACTTCTACTACTACAACAACACTTACGACTGTTACTGCTACTACTACTATTACTTCACATACTACAACTACTACTACAACTATTACTATCACTATTGCTACTACTATTACTACTACTATGGTTGTTGTTGCTGTTCCTACAGCTACTACTACTACAACTGCTACTGCTACTATTGATACTAATGTTACTACTAGTACTACTTCTCCTACTACTACTACAACAACTACGACAACTACAATAATAACTACTGCTAGCACTACTACTGCCACTACTACAACTAATCATACTAGTACTACTACTGTAATTGCTACTCCTGCAACTACTAATGCTTCTACTACTACTACTCTTGCTAGTACTACTTCTACAACAACCACAACAACAACAAGTACTACTAGTACTACTATTATTACTACTACTTCTCCTACTACTGCTGCTGCTAACACTACTACTTCTACTACTACTACTACTACTACCACTACTACTACTACTGCTACTATAACTTCTACTACTACTAATACTACTCCTCCTACTGCTATTGCTACTACTTCTCCTAGTACTACTACTAGTACTACTACTTCTACTACTTGGCCTACTGCTACTACTGCTGCCATAATTACAATTTGTACAACTACTTCCACAGCAACTACTACAACTAGTACTACTAATATCATTGCTACTACTGCTTCTACTGCTACTACTACTACTATGACTATTACTAGTACTGTTGTTGTCGCTATTGTTGCTACTATTACCACTATTACTACTACTTCTACAATTATTACTGCAGCTACAACTACTACTGGTACTTCTCCTACTAGTACCACTACAACCACTACTACTTCTATTCCTACAACAACTACTACTACATCTACTCCTACAACTCAACTTCTCCTACAACTACATCTACCCCAACTACTGCTACTACTACCGCTACTACAGCTACTACCACTACCACTACTACTTCACTATTACCATAGCTACAACTACTACTATTGCTACTGCTTTTACTACTATTATTACTACTACAACTACTAGTACTATTACAGCAACTAACACTACTAGGATAACTTCTTCTACTATTATTACAACTGCTAGTGCCATTGCTACTATTACTACTACTACTACTACTACTATTAATAATGCTACAACTGCTACTACCACCACTACAACTGCTGCTACTACTATTACTACTGCTATTATTGCTGCTACTAATAGTGCTACTCCTACTACTATTGTAACAACTAATACAGCTAGCAGCAATAGCAGATGTCGTAGTAGCAAGGGCAGTACTAGTAGTATTAGTTGTAGCATCAGCAAGAACAGCAATTGTTGTAGTAGTACTAGTAGTAGTTGTTGTTGTTGTTATTGTTGTTGTAGTTGCAGTATCAATAGTAGTAGTAGTAGCAGTAGCAACAACAGTAGCATTAGTCATTATAGCTGTAGTAGTAGCAGTAGTAGCAATTGTAACAGTAATAGTAGTAGTAGTTGCAGTAGTAATAGTAGCCATTGAAACAGTTGCAGTAGTAGCGGTAGTAGTAGTAGTAGGAGGAGGAGGAGAAGTAGTAGTAGTCGTAGTGGTACTCGTAGTACCTGTAGTAGGCATAGTAATATTAGTAGTGGTAGTTGTAGTAGAACTAGTAGTACTAGTAATAATAGTAGTTCTAGTAGTAGTAGTAGTAGAAGTAGTAGTAGAAGTAGCAATAGTAGTACTACCAAAAGTAATAGGAGTAGTAGTAGCGATAGAAGGTGTAGTAGGAGGAGTAGTAGTAGTGGCCATAACAGTTATAGCAGTGGAAGAACTGGCTCGGGTAGTAGTAGTTATAGTAGTAGTACTAATAGTAATAGTAGTAATAGTAGTAGTTGTAGTAGTATTTGCAGCATTAGTAGTAGTAGCAGTGGATGCATTAGTGGTAGAAGTTGTTGTAATAGTAGTAGTAGTAGCAGCAATAGTACCAATAGTTGCAATAGTAGCATTAGTGGTAGTTGCAGTAGCAGTACTAGTAATAGTGGAAGTAGTAGTAGTAGGACGAGAGGTAGTGTAGTAGTAGTTGTTGTAGTAACAGTAGTAATAGTAGCAGTAGCAGTAGTAGTAGTGGTAGCAGTTGTGGAAGTAGTAGTACTAGTAGTAGTAGTCTAAGTAGTAGCAAAACTAGTAGTTGTCGTAGTAGTAGAAGTTGTTGCAGCCATAACAGAACTAGCAGTAGCAGTTGTATTAATAGTAGCAATTGCAATGGTAGCAGTAACAGTAGTAGGAATAGTAGTAGTAGTTGTAGAAGTAGTAGTAGTAGTAGTAGTCATAGAAATAGTGGTAGCAGAAGCAGTAGTAGAAGTAGCAGTAGTCATAGTAGTAATAGTAGCAGTAGCAATAGAATTAGTAGTAGCAATTGTAGTAGTAGTAGTACTAGTGCTAGTAGCAGCAGTCGTAGCAGTAGTAGTAGCAGAAGTAGTAGGAGCAGTAGTTGCAGTAGTAGCAATTGAGGTTGTAGTAGCTATATTATTAGTAGCAATTATATTGGTAGAAATCATAGTAGTACTACTAGTAGTAGGAGTCACAGTAGTAGTAGCAGCAAAAGTAGTGGTAGTAGTAGTAGCAATAGTACCAATAGTTGTTGTGCTTGTAGTAGTAGCAGCAGAAGTAGTGATAGTAGTATTAGCAATAGTTCCAATGGTTGTAGTGGTAGTAGTAGTATTTATTATTCTAGTAGTAGTACTAGTCATACCAATAGCGGTAATAGTAGTAGTAGTAGTTGTAGTAGCAGTACTTTTTATTGTAGCAAAAGTAGCAGTTGTAGTAATAGTCGCAGTCGAAGTAGTAGTAGTAGTTGCAGTAGTAGTAGCTGTAGTAGCAGTAGTTGCAGTCGAAGTAGTGGTAGCTGTAGTAGCAATAGCAGTAGTAGTAGTGGTAATAGTAGTAGAAGTAGTAATCGCAGTTGTGCTAGTAGAAGTGGTAGTAGTAGCAGTATAGCTAAACTAGTAGTAGGAGTGGTAGTAGTAGCACCAATAGTATTAGTTTGAGCAGCAAAAGTCATAGTAGTAGTTATAGCAACAGTGGTAATAGTAGTTGGAGAACTAGTCATAGTAACAGTTGCAGTAGTAGCAGCAGTAGTAGTAGTAATAGTAGTAATGGTAGTAGTGGCCTCAGTGGTAGTAGTAGTAGGTGTAGTAGTAGTAACAGCAATAGCAGTAGTAGCAGTCAAAGTACTGGTAGTAGTAGCCTAGTAGTAGTAGTAGTAGTAGAAGCTACAACAGCTACAGTAGTAGTAGTAGTTGTAGTAGTAGCAGTCACAGTAGGAGAAGGAAGAGAGGTATTAGTAGCAATACCAGTAGTTGGTACTAGTAGTAGTATTAGTTGCAATAGTAGTTGAAGTAGTAGTATTAGCAGTCGTAGTAGCAATAGTAGCATTAGTGGCAATAGTAGTTGTAGTTGTAGTAGTAGCAATTGCAATAGTTGCATTGGTTGCAATAGTAGCTGGAGTAGCAGTGCTAGTAGTATTAGCAGTCATAGTCGTAGTAGCAGTAAAAGTATTAGCAGCAACAATAGTAGTAGCAGTAGTAGCCGTGGTAGCAGTGGGAGTACTAGTATCAGTAGTAGATGAAGTAGCAATGGTAGTATTAGCAGCAGCAGCAGTAGTAGTAGAAGTAGTAGTTGTCGTAGTAGTAGTAGTTGTAGTAGTAGTAGCAGCACTAGTAGTAGAAGTTGGAGTAGTAGTAGCAGTAGTAGTAGCTGTAGCAATATTAGCAGCAAAAGTAGTAGTAGTAGAAGTAGTAGTTACCGTAGGTGTAGTAGTAGTAGCAGCAGCAGTAGTAGTACTAGTAGTAATAGTAGTAGTAGTAGCAGCAGCAGCAGCAGTAGTAGTAGTAGTAGTAGTAGTAGTAGTAGTAGTAATATAAGTAGTAGTAGTGGTAGTAGTAGTAGTAGCAGTCGTAGTAGTAGTGGTAGCAGCAGCAGTAGCAGTAGTAGCAATAGCAGCAACAGTAGCAGAAGTAGCAGTAACAGTAGGTGTATTATTAGTAGTGGTAGCAGTAGTAGCAATACCAACCGTACCAGCAGTAGCAGTAGTAGTAGCAATACCAACCGTACCAGTAACAGCAGCCTAAGTAGTGGTAGCAGTAGTAGCAATACCAACCGTACCAGCAGTAGCAGTAGTAGTAGTAGTCGTAGCATTAGTGGCAACACTAGTAGTAGTAGTTGTTATTGTAGTATGAAGAGAAGTAGCAGCAAAAGTAGTAGCAGTTATAGTAGCACTAGTACATGTTATTGGTGTAATACATGTAGAAGCTGTAGTATTAGTTTGAGTAGCAATAGTTGTAGTAGCAAGAGTAGTAGCAGTGGTAGTAGTTGTAGGAGTAGTAGTAGTGGCAGTAGTAGAAGTATCCATAATAGTAGCAGCAGCAACAACCGTAGTAGTAGTAGTAGTAGCATTAGCAGTAGTTGTAGCATTTGTAGTAGTAGCAGTAGTAGCTGTTGTAGAAGAAGTAATAGTAGTAGTAGTTATTATTGTTATAGGAGAGGTAGTAGTAGTAGCAGTAGGATTTGTTGTTGTATTAGTAGCACTAGTAGTAGATGTAGCTGTAGTAGTAGCAGTAGGATTTGTAGTAGTAGATGTAGCTGTAGTAGTAGCAGCACTAGTAGTAGATGTAGCTGTAGTAGTAGCTGTAGTAGTAGCAGTAGTAGTCATACTTGTTGTATTAGTAGTAGCAGTAGGATTTGTTGTTGTATTAGTAGCAGTAGCAGTAGTAGAAGTAGCAGCAACAGTAATTGTAGTAGTTATAGCAGTAGTCATACTTGTTGTAGCAAAGTAGCAGTAGTAGCAGTAGTAGTAGATGTAGTAATTGCAGGAGCAGCAGAAGCAGTTATAGCAGTTGAAGTAGTGGTAGCAGTAGTAGCTATAGCAACCATAGTAGCAATAGTAGTAGTAGTAGAATTAGCAATAGTTGTTATTGTTGTAGTAGTAACAGTAGTAGAGGATGTAGTAGTAGCAGTAGCAGCAGCAGCGACAACTTCTACTACTACTTCAAAGACTACTTCTGCAGTTGCTGCTACTACTACTACTACTACCATTTGCACTGCGAACACGACAACTACTACTTCTGTTGCTATTACTACCACTACTACTGCTGCTGCTGTTGCTTCTATAACAACAACAACTACTAATACTACTCCTATTACTACAAGTCCTACTGCTACTACTACTACTACTACTACCACTACTCCTACTACTACTACTACAACAACAACAACAACTACTACTACTACTACTAGTACTATTAGTAGTGCTACTACTACTACTCCTGTTGCTACTGCAGCTGTTGCTACTGCTACTACTACATCCTCTACTACTGCTATTGTTGCTGCTGCTATAGCTGCTCCTACTACTTCTACTGCTACTACAACTACACTATTCCTAGTATTCCTGCCGCTGCTACTACTAATATAGTTGCTGCTACTACTACTATTGCCGCTACTGCTACTTCTAGTGCTACTGCTACTCCTACTTGTACAGCCACTACTACAATAATAACAACAACAACAATAACTACTACTACTACTAGTACTACTACTCCTACCGCTACTACTGCTACTACAGCTACTATAGCTACTACTACTACCACTACTACAACAAGTACTACTACCACTACTGCTACTACAACAACTACTACTATTGCTACCGCTAGTACTGCTACTAGTACTACTACTACGAACAGAACTCCTAACTCTACTACTATTACTACAACTATTACTACTACTACTATTATCACTACTACTACGACTACGACTCCTAACACTACTACTATTTCTACAACTATTACTACTACTACTACTATCACTACTACAATTACTACGACTTCTACTACTACTCCTTCCAACACTACCACTGCTACTACTACTCCCCCTGCTTCTACTCATATTACTACTGCAACTGCTACTACTACCGCTATTCTATCTGCTCTAGTCAGTACTACCAATACTACTACAACAACTACTACTAATGCAACTACTACTACTGTTACTACTAGTCCTTCTACTACCACAACTACTAATATTAGTACCACTACTACTCTGACTGCTATTACTACAAGAACTACTACTATTTGTACTACTACTACCACAACAACTAGTACTACTACTATGACTACTACTACTACTACAACAACAACAACAACTACTCCTCCTGCTGCCGCTACCGCTGCTACTATAACAATCACTCCTAAGACAACTGCTATTACTACTACTGCTGCTATTAGTACTACTACTATTACTACTCCTTGTCCAACTATTACTATGACTACTACAACTACTACTACCACTACTATTACCACTACTACTGCCGCTACTACTATTGCTATTCCTGTGCCTAATATTACTACTACTACTTCTACTATTACTACTACGACTAATACTAGAACTATTACAACACCCACAACTTCTAATACTACAACTTATTTTACAACTACTAATACTACCACTACTAATGCTACAAGTACTACAACTTCGACTACTACTCCTACTTCTACGCCTACTACTACTACAACAACTACTACTACTACATCGGCTGCTACTGTTACTATTACTACTACGACTACTACTACTACTACTACTACTACTACTACTACTACTACTACTACTACTACTACTACTACTACTACTACTACTACTACTACTACTAATACTACTACTGCTCCTCCTACTCCTCCAACTACTACTACGACTACAACAACTCCTAGTACTAGTCATATTCCAACTCCTACCCACTCTAAATAATACGACTACGACTACACCTACTCCTGCAGCTACTACTGCTACTACTACTGTTACTACTACTATGATTGCTACTATTACTACTGTAACTACTACTAATCCTTTGACTACTCCAATTACTATTAATACAGCTGCTACTGCTGCTGCTGCTGCTACTACTACTACTACTACTTCTATTACTAGTACAACTGCCACTACTACTACTAATGCTACTATAACTACTACTACTACTACTACTACTAATATTACTGCTGTTGCAGCTGCCACTACTACTACTACCACTAGTACTACTACTACTGCCACTATGACTACTACTACTTTTGCCACTGCAACTTATGCTGCTGCAACTACTACTACTACTACTACACCTACTACTACGACTACTACTGCTACTAATACTATTACTACTACTACTACTACTACTAGAACTACTCTCCTACTGTTACAACAAAAACAACAATAACAACAACTACTACTACTACTATTACTACTATTGCAACTACTAATACTGGTTCTACTTCTACTACAAGCACTACTACTACTATGACTACTCAAACTTCTAGTACTACTATTAATATTTCTGCTACTTCTTTTGCTAGTCCTACAACTACTGCTACACTCTTTCTTCTTCTATCGCTAATACTACTGCTACTTCTAATACTTCTTTCACTACTATTACTACTGCCACTTCTTTTGTTACTACTACTACTGCTACTCTAACTAATACTACTGTTGCTACCACTATCACTGCTACTCCTAGTAGTAGTAGTACTGCTATTAGTACTATTACTACTTCTAGTACAAATACTAATACTTCTACTTTTATTACTACTACACTACTACTACTACTCCAGCTACTACTGTTATGACCACTACAACTACTACTACTATTGCTGCTACAACTACTATTACTACGACTGCTACCACTATTATGACAACTTCTGCTGCTACTACAGGCAATAGTTGTAGTAGTAGCAGCAGTAGATGTAGCAATGGTAGTAACAGTAGTTGTAGCAACATAAGCAATAGTAGTAGGAGTAGCCATAGGACTAGTAGTAGCAATAGTAGCCCAAGGAGTGGTAGTAGTAGCAGTGGTAGTAGTAGTAGCAGTAGTAGCAGTAGCTGTTGTATTAGCTATAGTTGTAGCCGTAATAGTTATAGCTGTAGTAGTACTAGTAGCTGTAGTAGTTGCAGTTGTAGTAGCAGTAGCAAAAGTGGAAGTAGTAGTAGTAGCAATAGCAATAGTCATGGCAGTAGGAGCAGTAATAGTTGTAGTAGTAGCAGCACTACTAGTAGTAGTCGTAATAGTAGCAGTAGGAGTAGCAGTAGTAGCAATTGTCGTATTAGGAGTAGTAGTTGTAGTAGTAGTCACAGTAGTAGTTGTAGCAATAGTTGTAGCAATAGTTGTAGCAATAGTAGTAGTAGTAGTTGTAGGATTGGCATTATGAGTAATGGCAGCAAAAGTTGTAGTTGAACTAGTATTATAGTAGTAGTGGTAGAACATTATTAGGAGTACTAGCTGCTGTAGTAGTATGACTAATAGTAGGAATGGAAGTAGTAATAGCGGTAGTAGCAATAGTAGCAATAGTTTTAATAGTCGTATAGTAGTAAGTGTATAAGTAGTAGCAGCAGCGGTATAAGTAGTTATAGGAGTAGTCGTAGTAGTGGCAGTAGTAGCAATAGTTGTACGGTACTAATAGTTGTAGTAGTATAGTAGTAGTTGTTGTTGTAGTAGTAGCAGCAATAGCAGCAATAGCAGCAGTAGCAGTAGCAGTTGCAGTAGCATTAGTAGTAGCAGTAGTAGTTGCAACAGTTGTAGTAGTAGTGGCCATAGTAGTTGTAGTAGTAGTAGTAGTTGCAGTATTAGTAGTATAGTAGCAGTAGTAGCACTAGTACTACTACTACAACAACAACAACTACTACTACCTCTACTAGAGCAACTAGTACTACTACTACTATGACTACTACTACTACTACCACTGCAACTTCTACTACTACTGCAACTACTACTACTACTAGAACTACTAGTGCTACTACTACTATTACTATTACTGCTGCTACTACTACTGCTACTTTAGCGACTCTATTTCCTTGTACTATTACTACTAAAACTGTAACTACTGCTATTACTGCTACAACTACAACTACTTTTATTACTATTACTACCGCTAGAACTACCACTACTCATACTACTACAAATACTTCTACTATAGTTGCTTCTACTACAACGGCTACAGCTATTACGGCTACTGCTACTACTTCCGCTAGTACTACTGCTATTACTACTTCTACTACTACTCTTGCTAATAATACAACTACTAGTGTTTCTACTGCTACTACTCCTAGCACTACTAAAACCACCACGACTACTACTACTACTCCTACTTCTGCTACCACTACTCCTACTACTACTACTATTCCTACTACTACTACTGCTATGACTACTGCTGCTGCTACTATAGTTGCTACTACTGCCATGGCTACTAGTACTACTACTACTACCACCACTGTAGTAGCAACTCTGCAACCTGCTACGACTAACCATTGCAATACTACATCTTCCATTGATACTACTATTAATAAATACTAATACTAATACTTCCATTACTACGGCTACTACTGCAACAACTATTACTATTATTGCTACGACGCTGCTGCTACTTGCTAACTAAAACTACTACGGACCACTTTGATGAGTTTTGCTACTACTATGTCTACTACTACAATTATGACTACAACTAGCACTACTACTGCTACTACTACCACAACTACAATTGCTACCACTACAACTACTACTATTGCTGCTGCTACTACGACCGCTACTAGTACCACTGCTAGTGTTGTTGCTACTTCTATGACTGCTAGTGTTATTCCTACCACTACAACTACTACTACTGCTCCTATGACTGCTAGTGTTGTTGCTACTTCTACAACTACTGCTACTACTACTACTATTACTACTTTTGCTGCTGCTACTTTTACAACTACCACTACTAGTACGACAACTACTAGTTTGGCTACAACGGACGCTACTACTAGTAATACTACTATCGGAACTACTAGTACCACAACTATTGCTATTGCTACTATGGTTACTACTTATACTGCTATTGCTACTATTATTGCAACTACTGCCGCAAGTACTACTACTACTATAGCTGCTATTGTTGCTACTACTACTAATACTAGCTAACTTCCTACTACTACTAGTACTGCTATTACTACTGCTGCTGCTACAACTACAACAACTACTACTACAGCTGCTACTACCAAAACTACTACATCTGTTTCTACTAATACAACAACTACTACTAGTACTATTACTCCTTCTACTACTACTGTCATTGCTACTACTACCACAGCTGCTACATCTATTACTACTACTTCCCCTACTTCTACTACTTCTGCAACTACTACAGCTACCGCTACTACTACTTCTACAATAATAACTACTACTATTGCTACGACGACTACTACTACAACAACAACAGCAACAACAACAATAGCAACTACAACTACAACAACGACAACAACAACTACAACTACTAATTCTACTGCTACCACTACTACTTCTACTGCTCCCACAACTTCTACTACAAGTACGACTACTACTACTACTCCTCTTACTCTTGATACTCTACTACTACAACAACTACTACTACTGCTACTACTGCTTCTACGACTGCCACTACTACCACTTCTACTACAACAACTACTACTATTACTTTTACTACAACTACAACTATAACTACTAGTACTACTACTACCACTGCTGCTACTACGACTATAGCCACTATGACTACTACTACTGCACTGCTACTTCTACTACCACTACTACTGCTACTACAACTACTGCTACTATTGCTACCACTCCTATTATTACTACTACTGCTACTACTGCTACTACCACTACAACTATTACCACTACTACTAGTTCTACAACTACTACAGCTACAACTACTACTTTTCGTACTACTACTACTCTTGTTTAAACTACAACTAGGACTACTATTGCAACTATTACTACTTTTGCTACAATAACTATTGCTACTAATACTTCTACTACTACTACAACTGCGCCTACTACTACTACTACTATAGCAATTATTACTACTTCCCATATTACTATTACTTTAGGTACTACTACTACTACTACTACTTCTACAACTAATATACTACTACTACTGCTACTAATACTACTACTAGTACTATTGCTACTACTGTAGCTGCTACTACCACTACGGGTACTATTATTGCTTCTACCACTACCACTGCTACTACTACTACTTCTACAACTACTGCTACACCTACAACAATTGTTGCTACTAGCACTCCCCACCACCACTAATACTACTACTACTACTACAACTGATGGTACCACTACTACTCCTCCTACTACTACTAGTACGCCAACTAGCACTATTATTGATTCTAATTCTACTCATCGACTATTACTACCACCACTACTTCTACTACTACTCAAAATCCTACTACAATTACTACCACAACTACTACGATTACTACTACTCCAATTACTACTAATACAACCTCTACCTCTACAATTACAACTACTACAACCACCATGCTAATGCTGATGCTGCTGCTACTACTATTACTACGACTACTACTGCTACTATTACTGCTACTACTATTGCTACGACTGCTGCTGTGACTACTACTATTGCTACGAGTGCTACTGCTACTTCTACTACAACTATAATAACTTCTGCTACTACTACTACTACTACTAGTACTACAACTACAACTACTACTATTGCTGCTGCTGCTGCTGCTACTACTACTACTCCTACTACTACTACTACTACTACTACAACAACAACTACTACTACTACTACTATGGGTACTACTACTACTTCCACTATTGTTACAACTACTGCTGCTGCTGCTACTACTACTACTACTACTACTACTACTACTACTACTACTACTACTACTACTACTACTATTATGGGTACTACTACTACTACCACTACTATTGTTACAACTACTACTGGTACTTCTACTACTGCTACTACTACTACTACAATTGTTGGCGCTACTGCTGCTACTACCATAATAAATGCTACTACTATTACTATTGCTGCTGCTGCGATTGCTACTAGTGCTACTGCTACTACTTCTACTGCTACAGCTTTTGCTACTACTACTATGACTACTACTACGACTAACTTATGCTATAACTACAACTACTAGCACTACTACTTTTCCTACTACTACTGCTACTTCTGGTACTACTAACTACTACTTCTACTGCCACTGTTATTGCTATTGCTGCTACTACTACTACTACTACTACTACTACAACTACTCCTACTACAACAACTGCTATGGCAACTACTGCTGTTGCTACTGCTACTACTTCCACTACTACTACTACCATTATCACTACTGCTACTACTGCAACAACTGTTACAATTGGTACTGTTTCTGCTATTGCTACTACTAGAAGAACCATTTCGACTAGTTCTCCAACTACAATGACTACTACTACAACTAGTACTACTTCTACTATTACTAGAAATACTACTACTACTACAACTACAATGGCTACCACTACTGCTATTACTACTAGTACTACTACTACAACTATTGTTATTACAACTACTGCTACTACAGTTGCTACTACTACTGCTATAGCTATAACCACCAGAACAACTATAGCTCCTACTATTGCTACTACAGCTACTACTACTGCGACTAATACTACAGTGAATACTGCTACTACCACTATAATTGGTACTGCAGCCTGCACTCTTAATATAACAACTGCTGCTACTATTTCTACTAGCAGTAAGAGTAGGAGTGCTAGTAGCAGTAGTTGGAGCAGTATTAGTATTAGTAGTAGCAATAGTAGTCGTAGTAGGAATAGTAGTAGTAGTAGTAGTAGTAGTAGTAGGCCCAGTTGCAGTAGTAGCAGGAGCAGTAGTAGTAGTAGTAGGAGTAGCTGTTGAAGTTGTAGCAGTAGAAGCAGTAGTAGTAGCAATAGTAGTAGGAGTATTATTATTAAAAGTATTAGTAGTAGTAGTGAAGGAGAAGTAGTAGTCGTATTTGTAGTAGAAGTAGCGATAGTAGTACTAGTAGGAGTTTTAGGTGCAGTAGTAATAGTAATTATAGCAAGAGTAGTAGTAGCAGTAGTAGTAGGAGTAGCAGTAGTCGTATTAGAAGTAGTTGTAGTTATAGTAGTTATAGTAGCAGTAGTACCTGTTGTTGTAGCAGCCGTAGTAGCAGTTGGAGTAGCAGTAGATGTAGTAGTAGCAGTAGCAATAGAAGTAGCCGTGGTAGTAGTGGCAATAGTCATAGTAGTAAAAGAAGTACTAGTAATAGTAGCAGTAGCAATAGTAGCTGTAGTAGATGAAGTAGTAGTAGTAGTAGCAATAGTTGAAGTTGTAGCAGTAGTAGCAGTAGTTGCGATAATAGTTGTAGTAGCAGTAGTAGCAGTAGTAGCAATTGCAGTAGTCGTAGTAGATTTAGTAGTTCGGGTAGTTGTAGTTATTTCTGTAGCAGAAGTGGTAGTTTTAGTAGCTATCAGAGTACTAGTAGTAGTAGTAGTAGGAGAAGTAGTAGTAGTCGCAGTAGCAGTAGTAGAAGGCATAATAGCAGCGACAGTAGTAGTAGCAGCAGTAGTAGCTATAGTAGTAGTGCTAGGAGAAGTAGTAGTAGTAGAAGAAACAATAGTAGCATTAGTACTAGTAGTAGTAGTTGTAGCAATAGTTGTAGTAGTAGTTGAAGTAGTAGTGGTAGTTGGAGAAGCAGTAGCAACAATAGCAGCAGCGGGAGTAGTACCAGTAGTAGTAGTAGCATCGTTAGCAACAACAGTAGTGGCAGCAGCAGCAATAGTAGTAGTAGTAGCAGCAGCAGTGGTAGTAGTGGTACTAGTAATCGCTATAGGAGGCGTAGTAGTTTTAGGAGTAGTAGTTATAATGGTAGAACTAGTAGCGATAATAGTAGTAGTCATTTTGGTAGCAGCAGTAGTAGTAATCATAGAAGAAGTAGTAGTAGAAGTTGCAATAGTAGTACTACCAAAAGTAATAGAGGTAGTAGTAACAGTAGAAGGTGTAGTAGGAGTAGTAGCAGTATGGGCAGTAGTAGCAGTAATAGTAGTAGCAACAGTAGTAGCCGTTGTAGTAGGAGTAGTAATAGTAGTAGTAGTAGTAGTAGCAGCAGTAGCCGTAATAGTAGTAGCAGTAGTAGTAGTAGCAGTGGTAGTAGTAGTTATAGTAGTAGTACTAGTACTAATAGTAGTAGCAAAAGTAGTAGCAGTAGCTATATTAGTAGTAGCAATTGTAGTAGTAGCAATAGTAGTAGTACTTGTAGTAGCAGTCGTGGCAGTAGTAGCAGTTGTAGTAGTGCTAGTAATAGTAGCAATAGTAGCAATAGTAGTAGTAGTAGAAATAGTAGTAGAAGTACTAACATTAGCATTAGTTGTAGCAGTAGTTGTTGCAGTACTTATTGTTGCTGTAGGAGATGTAGTAGTAGTTATCGTTGTTGTAGGAGAGGTAGTAGTGATAGTTTTTGTAGTAGTACTAGTATTTGTTGCCGTTGCAGCAGTACTAGTTGGATCAGTAGTGGTAATAGTTGTAGTAGTAGTAGCAGAGTAGTTGTAGCAGCAGCAGTAGTCATAGTAGTAGTAGTAGTAGTAGTTGTTGTAGTAGTAGTAGTTTTTGTTGTAGAAAAAGTTGCAGCAGTAGAAATAGTGGTAGAAGTAGTTGTAGCAATAGCAGTGATTATATTAGCAATAGGAACAGTATTAGTAGTTGAAGTAGTGGTAGCAGCAGTAGCAATAGAAGCTGTAATAGTAGTAGTAGTAGTAGTAGCAGTAGCAGTAGTAGTAGTAATCGTAGTAGAAGTAGTAGTTGTTGTAGTAATATTAGTAGTAGTAGTATTACTATGAAAGCTAGTAGTAGGAGTATAGCAGTAGTTTCACTAGTATTAGTTGGCGTAGCAAGAGTCGTCGTAGTAGTTGTAGTAAAAGTAGTAAAAGTAATATGAGAAGAAGTAGTAGTAGTAGTAGTAGAAGCAGCAGTAGTAGTAGTAGCAGTGGTATTTGTTGTAGAAGTCATAGCAGTAGTAGCCATCAAAGCAGTGGTAGCAGTAGCAGTAGTAGCAGCTGTAAAGCAGTAGCAGCACTAGTAGTAGTAGTAGTTGTTGTTGTTATAGTAGTACTACAAGTAGAAGTAGTATTCGTAATGTAGTAGTAGTAGTGATCGTCGTCATAGCAATAGTAGTAGTAGCGATCGTCATCATAGCAATAGTAGTAGTAGCAGTTGTTGTCATAGTACTACTACTGCTACTACGTCTCCTATTGCAACTGCTATGCCTACCACTACCCCTAAAATGCGTGCTACTTTGGCTACATCTACTACTAGTACTTCTTCTTCTACTACTACTACTTCTTCTACTACTACTACTACTATTATTACTGTTACTAGTAATAATAATACTACTACTACTACTACTACACCTACTCCTACACCGACTGCCACTACTACTCCTACTACTAGTATTATTGCTACTGCTACTACTAATACTATTATGACTACCACTACCTCTACTACTATTACCACTCGTAACACTCCTACTACTACTACTACTATTGCTGCTATTACTGCTGCTACTACTGCTACTACTACTCCAATTACTTCTGCTTCTATTACTGCTACTAACACTTCAACTACGACTACTCCAATTACTACTGCTACTCCACCTACTACTACTATTGCAACTACTACTACTGCTAGTACTACTGCTACTACTTTTAGTACTACTACTACAACTACTACAACTACTACACCTGCGGCTTCTTCTACTACAACTATTGCTATGACTACTACTACTACTGCAACTACTACTTCTACTACCCCTACCAATACTACAACTACTACCACAAATACTACTACTATTCCTGCTACTACTACATCTACTACTTCCACTATTACACCTACTAATACTACTACTACTCCTCCTCGACCTAAAACTCCTACTACTACTGCACTACTACTATTGCTGCTTCTCCTACTCAGACTCCAACTACAGCTACCCCTACAACTCTAACTTGGACTCATACTTCAACTACTACTACTCCTCCTACTCCTACTACTGCCCTACTACTACTACTACTACTACTACTACTACTACTACTACTACTACCACAACTACAACTACAACAATTGCTACAGCTACAGACACAACTACAGCTACTACTACAACTCCAACTACTGCTACTACTACTAATATTACTACTACTACTATTACTACTACTACTATTACTACTACTGCCACTACGTCTCCTACTACAATTGCTACTCCTACCACTAATCCTAAAATGCCTACTACTTTGGGTACTTCTACTACTAGTACATCTTCTACTACTACTTCTATTTCTGTTGCTGCTACTACTGTAACTACCACAACTACTACTACTCCGCTACTATAACTACTGCTGTAGCGGCTACTACTACCACTACTACCACTACAACTACTACAACTCCTACAACAACTACTACTCCTACTACTACTACAACTACTACAGCTACTCCTGCCTGTACTACCACAACTACTACAACAACTCCTACTACCACTACTACTACTGTTACTACTACTACTACTTCAACCACTACTTCGACAACTAACCACTACAACTACTACTACTAGTACTAATACAACAACTACTACTACTTCCACTTGTACTACTGCTACTACCACTACTTCACCTAAAACTACAACTACTGCTACTACTTCTACTACTCGAACTGCTGCTACAACTACAACTCCAACTACTTTTACTATTACTACCATTGCTACTACTGCTACTACTACTACGACTACTACTATTACCACTACTGCTACTACTACCACTACTACTACTACTACCACTACTACTACTACAACTACTACAACAACTACTCCTACTACAAATCAAACAACTACAACAACTACTACTACTATAACCACTACCACGACTTCTACTACTACTACTAGTACTACTACTTCTACTACAACTTCGACTACTACTATTACTACTACTGTTGATGTTACAACTGATTCTACCACTACTACTACTACTACTATTACTACAACTACTAATTATACTACTACTTCTACTACTAGCACAATTTCTACTACTACTACTCCTACTACGGGCAAGACAACTACTAACACTAACACTACTACTCCTCCTCCTCCTCCTCCTAATCGGACACCGACTGCTGCTATGACTCCTCCTACTAGTATTACTACTACTGTTACTAATACTACTACTAATCATAATACTCCTACAACTACTACTAGTATTACTACTACTATTACTCCTATTGCTCCTACTACTCCTAGCATTCCTACAACCTCTACCACAACTGCTGCTCCGGTGCTATTCCTACTACTACTTCTACTACTATTGCTACTACTACAACTGCTTTAAACACTACTAAGACTACTACTACAACTACGACTACTACTACTATTACTACAACTACAACAACTACTACTACTACTACTGCAACTACTACAACTACTACTCCTACTACAACACCGACTCCTACAACGACCACCATTACTACTCCTACAACCATTATTACTGCTACTACGACTAATACAATTACTAATCCTAACACTCCTACTACTACTGTTACTACTACCACTCCTTACACTCCTACTACTATTACTACTACAACTAATGTCGTTGCTACTACTACTGCTACTACTATTAATGCTAGCACTACTACTACTCCTCCTCCTATTACAGCAACAACAACAACAACAACAACAACAACAACAACAACAACAACAACAACAACAACAACAACAACTACTACTACTACTACTACTACTACTACTACTACTACTACTACTACTACTATTACTTCTATCACTACCACTACTACTCCTACTACTTTTACTATTACTACTACTATTACTTCTGCTCTAGCTCCTACTGCTACTATTATTACTTGTACTACTACTATTGCTTCAACTTCTATTTCTACTACTACTACTACTACTACTATTGATATCATTGCCACTGATACTACCACTACTACTACTAATACTCTATTACTATAGCTGCTGCTTATACTACTACTTCTACTCCTACTACTTCACCCACTTCTACTAATACTGCTACAAATACTACTACTTCTTCTACCACTATGACTAGTACTACTACTACCACCACCATTTCTACCACTACTGCTGCTGTTGCTAATACTACCACTACTACTATTGTTGCTGTTGCTGTTGCTAATACTATTAGGACTACTATTACTACAACTGTTGCTACTACTACAACTGCTGCTGCTACTAGTACTATACTGCTATTACTACTACTACTACTACAACAACTACAACTACTACTACTTCAGCCACAACAGCTGCTGTTGCTCCTGTTGTCGTTGTTGTTGTTGCTACAACAATAACTTCCACCACTTCACCTACTGCAACTATTATTGCTACTACTACAACTACACTGCTAATGCTATTGCATCTACTACAACCACTACTAGTACTACTAGTATTGCTTTTGCTGCTACTACTATCGCTTCTCCTTGTGCAACTACAACAACTACTATTATTACTACTACTACTAGCACTACTACTACTACTACCATCACTGCTACTGCTACTATTGCTACTACAACTACTACAACTATAGCAGTTACTACTACAACTACTAGCGCCACTACTGCTACTACTTCTACGTCTACTGCTACTGGTACTAGTACTCATAACACTACTGCTACTACTACTACTAGTATAACTACTACTATTACTACTATGACTGCTACTACTACCAATACTATTTCTAATACTATTGCTACAACTACTACTATGATGACTACTACCATAACTACTACTATTACTACTACAACTGCGCCTGTTGTCGCTACTGCTACTACTATAATAACAACTACTACTGCTACTACAACTGCTACTGCTTCTACTACTACCTCTACAATATGAGTGTTGCTACTTTTACGACTACTACTGTTGCCACTACTATTTCTACAACTGTTGATACTACTGCTATGACTACAACAACTACTACAAGTATTTATACTGCTACTGCAGCGACAACTTCTACTACTACTTCAGATACTACTTCTATAGCTGCTGCTACTACTACTTCTGCTACTACTACAACCAATTGCATTGCGGATGCGACTACTACTACTTCTTCTACTACTTCTTCTGTTGCTATTACTACCACTATTACTACTACTGCAGCTGCTTCTATAACAACAACAATAACTACTACTACTACTCCTACTATTACAACTCCTACTGCTGCTGCTGCTGCTACTACTACTATTACTACTACTACAACTAATACTAATACTCATATTACTACCACTACCACTACTACTACTTCTACTATTACTACTTTTACTACTACATCCACTACTACTGCTACTATTATTGTTGCTATAGCTGCTCCAACAACTTCTACTGCTACTACTACTACACTACTACTAGTACTCCTGCCGCTGCTACTACTACTATAGTTGCTGTTGCTACTACTACTGCTGCTACTACTACTTCTAGTGCTACTCCTACTACTTGTACTACCACTAGTACTATAACAACAACAATAATGACTACTACTACTACTACTACTACTACTACTACTACTACTACTACTACTACTACTACTACCCCTACTACTACTGCTACAACAACTACTACTACCGTTACTACAACAACTACTACTACCACAACTGCTACTACAACTACTACTGCTGCTACTAGTACTACTACTACCACTACAACTCCTAACACTACAACTATTACTGCAACTATTACTACTATTACTACAACTTCTACTATTACTTGCAGCACTACCATTGCTACAACAACAACAACAACTACTACTACTTCTACCCTTATTACTTCTGCAACTGTTACTAGTACTATTACTACTCCTCCTGCCAGTACTACCACAACAACAACTACTACTACTATTACTAATATGACTACTACTACTATTACTGCTAGCACTTCTATTACCACGACTACTAATATTAGTACCACTACAACTCTGACTGTTGCTACCACTACTACCACTACTATTACTTGTACTACTGCTACTATTACTACAGTACTAGTACTACTGCTACTACCATTACTACTACTCTTCCTGCTGCTGCTACTAGTATGACTATCACTCCTAATACTACTGCTATTACTTTTAGTACTAAGACTATTAGTACTACTACTGCCACTACTACAACTATTACTACTACTACTCCTTGTCTGACTATTATTATGACTACAACAACTACAACTACCACCACTACTATTACTACTATTACGACTATTCCTTCACCTAATATTATTGCTACTACTTCTACTATTACTACTACTACTACTAGAACTCTTACAACTCCCACAACTTCTTCTACTACTAGTTATTTTACCACTACTAATTGTACCACTACTACTGCTACAACTACTACAACCTCTACTACTATTGCTCCTTCTACACCTACTATTATTACTACTACTACTACTACTACTACACAACTGCTGCTGCTACTACTATTACTACTGCTGTTGCTGCTACTACTACTACTACTTCTAATACTACTACTACTACTCCTACTCCTACTCCTACTACTACCACTACTCCTACTCCTATTACTACTACTACAACTACTACTACTACTACAACTACAACTACTCTAACTCCTACTCCTACTACTACAACTACAACTACTCCAACTCCTACCCCTACTACTCCGAATACTACAACTACGACTACACCTACTCCTGCGGCTACTACAGCTACTGCTACTGTTATTACTACTACCATTGCTACTATTGCTACTATAACAACTATTACTCCTTTGACTACTACTATTACTATTGCTATAGTTGCTGCTGCTGCTGTTGCTACTAGTACTACTACTACTTCTATTACTAGTACAATTGCCACTACTACTACTACTAATACTACTGCTATTGTAGCTGCCACTACCACTACTACCACTACTATTACTACTCCAGCTACTATGACTACTACTGCCTTTGCTGCTGCAACTTCTGCAACTACTACTACTACTACTACTACTACTACTACTACTACTACTACTACTACTTCAACTACAACTTCAATAATTACTCCTACCACTACTACAACTACTACTACAAGTCCAACTAGTACTACTACTATAGCTACTAGAGCTACTTTGCTACTATGAGTACTACTAGGATTTCCACTATTACTACTACCACTACTACTACTACCACCACTACACCAACTACTACTGCTACTATTACTTGTCCTACACTACTACAGCGTC
Organism: Trichopus zeylanicus subsp. travancoricus; assembly: GCA_005019695.1. Classification (NCBI taxonomy): domain Eukaryota; kingdom Viridiplantae; phylum Streptophyta; class Magnoliopsida; order Dioscoreales; family Dioscoreaceae; genus Trichopus; species Trichopus zeylanicus. The sequence goes on from RXID01021756.1 coordinate 218,542, forward strand.
GACAGCTACTAATGCTACTACTAGGGCTCCTGCTCTAGCTACTACTACTAGTACTACTCCAACTGCTACTAGTCCAACTACTACAACTACAATTACTACTGCTAACTACTAGTCCTACAACTACTACTACTCCTCTACTACAACTACAAATACTACTACTACTGCTACTCCTACTTTGACTATGACTACTACTACTACTACTACTGATGCGACTACAACTACAACTTCTACAATGACTCCTATCACTACTACCACTACTACAAGTCCAACTATTACTACTACTACAACTACTACAACTACTTCTACTATGAGTACTACTACCACTTCCACTATTACTACTGCTACAACCACTACTACTACTACCACCACTACCCCAACTACTACTGCTGCTACTACTTGTACTATAGCTACTACAGCTTTGACAACTACTAATACTACTACTACGGTTCTTGCTCCAAATACTACTACTACAAATACAGCAACTACTACTAGTACTACTCCTACTGCTACTAGTCCAATGACTACTATTACAATTACTACTGCTAACTACTCTACTACTACTACTCCTACTGCTACAACTAAAAATACTACTACTACTACTGCTGCTACTCCTTGTTCGATTACTACTACTACTACTACTACTGCTGCTGCTGCTGCTGCTGCTACAACTATAACTTCTACAATGACTCGTACCACTACGACCACTACTACTATAATCCAACTAACACTACTACCACTTCTATAATACAACTATAACTACTACTACAATCCACTACTACTACAACGACTCGTACCACTACTACTACAATCCAACTACTACTAGTACTATAGCTACTACAACTACTTCTACTACTATGAGTACTACTACCACTTATACTACTACTACCACCACCACCACTTCACCAACTACTATTGCTGCTACTACTTGTACTACAACTACTACAGCTTCAACAACTACTAATACTACTACTACGGCTCTTTCTCTAACTACTAGTACTACCAATACAACTACTACTACTAGTATTACTCCAACTGCTACTAGCCCAACTACTACTACTACAATTACTACTACTAACTACTACTACTACTACTGTAATTACCACTACAACAACAACAACAACTACTACTACTACTACTTCTGTTACCACAACTGCTACTCCTACTCCATTTACTATTACCACTACTACTACTACTCCTCCAGCTCCTACTATTACTATTACTCTAGTTTCTATTACTACTAATAGTACTATTGTTGTTGCTGCTACTCCTACTGCCACTATTACTACTAATAATACTATTATTGTCGTTGTTATAGCTACTACCACTACTACTCCTACTACTTCATCTACGACTACTGCTACTACCGCTACTACCGCTGCCCCTACTGCTGCTATAGCTGCAACTACTACTACTGTTACTGCTACTATTTCTAATACTACAACTACTACTCCTACTGCTACTATTACTACTACTACTACTAATGCTGCTACTAGTACTATACTGCTATTGTTACTACTACTACTACTATTTTTGATGCCGCTGCTCCCGTTGCTCCTGCTATTATCGTTGTTGCTGCTACTGCTACAACTACCACTACTTCGCCTACTACAATTATTATTGCTACTACGACTACTACACCAGTAACGCTACGACATCTACTACAACCACTACTAGTATGACTGGCTTTACTTTCACTTCTTTTACTAGCACTACTACTAGTGCTACTACTGCAGCTGCTATTACACTACTACAATGACAACTACTACTAATACTTATACTACTACCACTGCTACTGCAACTATTGTTACTACTACTACTAGTGATATTACTACTTCTACTACTACTGATACTACTATTGCTTCCACTACTGCTATTATTACTACTACTACTACTACTACTACTACTACTATTACTAGCACTACTACCACTACTACTACTATTAGTACCACTGCTAATATTACTACAACAACTACTATTACGACTACTACTATTACTACTACTACTACTGCTCCTCCTGCTCTTACTACTACTATGATTACTACAACTACTAATACCACTACTACTATTACTTTTACAACTTTGGCTACTACTATTGCTGCCTCAACTACTACTACTACTACTACTACAACAACTACTACTACTACTACTACAACTGCTGCAACTACTGCTACTATTGCTACTACTACTGCTCCTCCTCCAACTACTACTACTATTCCTGCTACTGATGCAAATACTACTACTACCACTGCTACTACTACTATTACTAGTACAACTACTACTATAATTACTACAACTGCTACTACTACAACTACTTCTACTACTACTCCTACTACTACTACTACTCCTACTACTATTGCTGCTGCTACTACTACTACTACTACTACTACTACTACTACTCTTGCTACTGCTACTATGACTACTACTAGTACTTTCGCTACTATTAATACTATTAAAATAAATGCTACTACTAAAATACTACTATTAAGAATACTACTATTACTATTATTAACAATACTACTACTATTACTAATATTACGACTACCACAAATTTTGCTACTGCTATTGCTACTGCAAATACTACTACTACTGTTGCAGCTACTCCTACTACTAATACTGCTACTACTGCTACTACTACTATGACGACTATTGCTACTAATGCTACTAGAATAACTACTACTTCTGGTACTACTACTGCTATTATTGCTTCTACTATTACAACTACTACTATTTCTTCTACAATGACTACTACAACGACTGTTGTTGCTGCTACTACTGCTACTACTACTACTACTACTACTACAACGACTGCTGTTGCTACTACTACTACTACTATTTCTTCTACAATGACTACTACAACGACCGCTACTGCCACTATAATTGCTGCTACTATAACTAATACTACTACTACATCTACGGTTACTCTTAATACTACACCTATAACTATAACTTCTCCTACACCTATTCCTACTACTACTCCTTCTCCTTATCCTACTACTACTATTAATACTACTACTCCTTCAGCTACTACTACTACTACTCCTCCTCCTACTACTACTACTATTACTTCTACTACTCCTTCAGCTACTACTACTACTACTCCTCCTCCTATTACTACTACTACTATTAGTGCTACTACTACTACTAGTACAACAACAACTACTACTACTGCTACTACAATGACTGCTTCTATTGCTATTGTTACTACTGCTTCTACTTCTGTTACTTCTGCTACTATAGCTACTACTACTACTATAATTGATGTTACTACTATTATTACTCCTACTATGAATACTACTACTGCTACCACTACTACTACTGCTAATACTACTGTGACTACTATTACTACTATTATTGCTACTGCTATTACTACTACTATTACTTATACTACTCATGTTACTACTATGACTACTGCTTCTACTACTACTACTACTACTACTAGAACTACTCTCCTACTGCTATAATTACCACTATTGCAACTGCTAATACTACTTGTACTACTACTACAAGCACTACTACTACTCTGACTACTCAAATTTCTAATGCTACTACTCATACTTCTGCTACTACTTTTGCTAGTACTACTACTACTGCTACACTCTTTCTTCTACTACTACTAATACTATTGCAACTACTAATACTTCTTTCGCAACTATTGCTATTGCTACTACTTTTGTTACTACTACTACTGCTACTCCTACTAATACTACTGCTGCTACCACTCTCACTACTACTTCTAGTATAAATACTAATACTTCTACTACTATTACTACTCTACTACTACTACTACTTCTGCTACTACTACTATGACTACTACTACTACTACTACTATTGCTACTATGGCTACTAATACTACCAATGGTACCATTGCTATGACTACTTCTACAGGCAATAGCAGCAGTAGTAGTAGCAGTAGTGGTAGCAATAGAAGTAGCTATAGTTGTAGCAATAGTAGTAGTAGTAGTAGTAGTAGCAGTAGGAGTAGTAGTAGCAATAGTAGTCCAAGGAGTGGTAGTAGTAGAGGTAGCAGTGGTAGTTATAGTAGTAGTAGCAGCAGTAGTAGTAGTAGTAATAGTAGTAGCAGTCGCTGTAGTATTAGCAGTAGTTATAGCCGTAATAGTAGTAGTTGTTGTAGTAGTAGTAGTAGCAGAAGTAGTTGCAGTAATAGTAGCAGTAGCAATAGTAGAAGTAGTAGTAGTAGCAGTAGCAATAGTCATAGCAGTAGCAGTAGTAATAGTTGTAGTAGTAGCAGCACTAGTAGTAGTAGTCGTAATAGTAGGAGTAGTAGTAGCAGTAGTAGCAATTGTTGCATTAGGAGTAGCAGTTGTAGTAGTAGTCATAGTAGTAGCTATAGCAGTAGTTGTAGCTGTAGTAGTTGTTGTTGTTGTAGGATTGGCATTATGAGTAATGGCTACAAAAGTAGTAGTTGTAGTAGTATTATAGCAATAGTCATAGAAGATTATTAGGAGTACTAGCAGCTGTAGCAGTATGACTAGTAGTACGAATGAAAGCAGTAATAGCGGTAGTAGCAGTAGTTGTAATAGTAATAGTAGTCGTAGAGTATAGTAGTAGGTGTAGAAGTAGTAGTAGTAGCAGCAGCAATAGTACTAGTACAAGCTATAGCAGAAGTAGTAGTAGTAATACTAGTAGCAACGCTAGTAGTTGCAAAAGTGATAATAGTAGCAATAGGAGAAGTAATAGCACAAGTAGCAGTAGTTGTACTAGTAGTAGTATTAATAATTGTAGTAGTGGAAATAGTAGTAGGAGTAGTAGTAGTACTGGTAGCTGTTATAGTAGTAGGAGAAGTAGTAGGATGAGCAGTAGGAGTAGAAGTAGTAGCATTAGTAGTAGGAGGAGTAGCAGGAGTGGTAGTAGCAGCAGTAATAGAAGTAGTAGTAGGTGTAGTAGGAGTAGTAGCAGTTGTAGTTCTGGTCATAGGACTGGTAGTTATTGTTGTTATTATTGTCGCAGTAGTGGAAGTACCAGTCGGAATATTCATAGTAGTAGTAGCAGTAGTAGTAGTAGTAGCAGGAGGAGTAGTAGTAGTAGCAATAGTGGTAGTAGTAGTAGTAGTTATAGTGTTGGTAGTATTAGCAGTAGAAGTAGGGCTAGGAGTAGGATTGGGAGTAGGAGCAATTGTAGTAGTTGCTATAGGAATTATACTAGTAGTACTAGTAGTAGTTGTTGTTGTTGTTGAAGTAGTAGTAGTAGTAGTAGGAGTAGTAAGAGAAGTCATACTAGTAGTAGTTGGATGAGTAGTAGTAGTAGGAGTAGTTGAACTAGTAGTGGTAGAAGTGGTGGTAGTAGTAGTAGCGTCAGTAGTAGCAGCATTAGGAGTAGCAGCAGCAGTAGCAGTGTCATAGTAGAGGAAGTAGTATTAGTAATAGTAGTAGTAGGAATAGTTGTAGTAGTAGCGGTAACAGTAGTAATAGTAACAAAAGTAGCAATAGAAGCAGTAGTAGCAGCAACAGTAGTAGTAGTAGTTGTAGCAATACTAGTAGTAGTAGTAGCAGTACTAGTAGTAGTAGTTGTAGTAGTAGTAGTAGTAGTTGAAGTAGTAGTAGCAATAGTAGTAGTTGTAGTAGCAGCAATAGCAACAGTAGTAGTCGTAGTTTAAGAAGTTGTAGTTGTTGGAGTAGCAGTAGGATTGGTAGCCGCAGTAGTTGTATTGGTAGTAGTAATAGTGGTAGGAGGAGTAGTAGTAGCTATAGTACGAGGTGGAGAAGCTGGAGTGCTAGTAGTAGCAGCGTTATAAGTAGTTGTAGGAGTTGTAGTAGTGGCAGCAGTAGCAGTACTTATAGAGTACTAGTAGTTATAGTAGTTATAGTAGCAGTAGTAGCAGCAGTAGTAGTCGTAGTAGTTGTTGTAGCATTAGTAGTAGTACTAGTAGTTATAGCAATTGTAGTAGTAGTAGTAGTAGTAGTAGTAGTAGTAGTAGTAGTAGTAGTAGTGGCTACACTAGTACTACTACTACAACAACAACAACTACTACTCCAACTACTACTACTCCTACTACTACTACTGCTGCTGCTACTACTGCTACTGCAACTACACCTAGCACTACTAAAACTACTACAACAACAACAACAACTACATCTTCTGCTACAACTACTACTCCTACTACCACTATTCCTACGACTGCTACTACTGCTATGACTACTATTGTTGCTACTAAAGCTACTTCTTTCACCACTACTAGTACTACTACTACTACTACCACTACTACTGCAACTCTGCACCGGCTACTATTACAACTGCTACTACATCTTCCACTGCTACTACTATTACTAATACTAATACTTCTGCTACTACTACTACTGCAACAACTATTACTATTGCTTCTACTACTGCTACTACTACAACCACTTCGACTAGTTGTGCTGCTACAATGACTACTACTACAACTATGACTACAACTAGTACTACTACTACTACTACTACAAATACTACTACTACAACAACTACAATTGCTACCACTACTACTACTACTATTGCCGCTACTACTACAACCACTACTAGTGCTACTCCTACTACTACTAATGTTGTTATTGCTCCTACAACTACTGCTACTACTACTACTATTACTACTTTTGCTGCTGCTGCTTCTAGAACTACCACTACCTGTATGACAAACACTACTTCGGCTACGACTGATGCTACTAATAGTAATACTACTACTGGTACTACTTGTACCATAACTATTGCTACTGCTACTACTATTACTACTTATACTACTACTGCTACTACTATTTCTACTACTGCTACAACTCTACAACTACTACAACTGCTACTGCTACTATTCCTACTAGTACTGCTATTACTACTACTGCTACTACTACTACAACTACTGCTACTACGACTACTACTTCTGTTTCTACTAATAGAACTACTACTACTAGTACTATTACTCCTTCTACTACTAGTACCATTGCTGCTACTACCGCTGCTGCTACAGGTGTTACTACTACTTCCATTACTTCTACTACTTCTGCAACTACTACAACTACCGTTACTACTGCTTCTACAACAATAACTACTACTATTGCTACCACAACTCCTACTACTGCTACTACTATTACTGCTACTACTACTACAACTACTGCAACTGCTGCTACTACTGCTAGTTCTACTACTACTCCTACTACTACTACTACTACTATAACTACTACTCTACTACTCCTGTTGCTAGTACTACGACAACTACTAGTACTTCTGCTACAATAAATACTATTAAAAAGATGCTACTACTACAATACTACTATTAATAACACTACTATTACTATTGTTAATAGTACAACAACTATTACTAGTACTATGACTACCACCAATTTTGCTGGTGCTATTGCAACTACTACTACTACTACTGCTGCTAATACTGCTACTCCTACTATGGCGACTATAGCTACTAATGCTACTACAACAACTATTACTTCTACTACTACTACTGTTATTATTACTTCTACTATTACAACTACTACTATTTCTACTACAATGACTATTGTAACTACTACTGTTGTTGCTACTACTGCTACTACTACTAATATGAATGTTGTTGACGCTACGACATCTACTACCACTGTAATTGCTACTACTACTACTGATACTATTACTATAGCTATGGTTACTCCTAATACTACACCTACTACTACAACTTCTCCTACACCTATTCCTACTACTACACCTCCTCCTCCTACTACTATTACTACTACTACTCCTTCTGCTACAACTACTACAACTACTACTCCTATTACTACTAGTACTATTAGTGCTACTACTACTACTAGTACAACAATAATAATAACTACTACTACTACAATGACTTTTATTACTACTATTATTACTACTACTTCTACTTCTTTTACTTCTGCTACTATGACTACTACTACTACCACTACTGCTACTACTACTGCTATAATTGATGCTACTACTACTTCTACTCATACTATGAATACTACTACTGCTACCACTATTGCTGCTGCTAATACTACTACAACTACTACTGTTGCTGCTATTGCTACTGCTACTACTACTATTACTTCTACTACACCTGTTACTACTATGACTTTTGCTTCTACTACTACTACTACTACTACTACTACTACTAGAACTACTCTCCTGCTGCTACAATTACTACTACTACTACTACTGTTACTACTACTATTACTACTATTGCAACAACTAATACTGCTTCTACTACTATGACTACTCAAACTTCTAGTACTACGACTAATACTTTTGCTGCTACATTTGGTAGTACTACTACTACTGCTACACTCTTTCTTCTACTACCGCTAATCCTATTGCTACTATTAATACTTCTTTCGCTACTATTATTACTACCACTCCTACTAATACTACTGCTACTACCACTATCACTGTTGCTGCCAATAGTAGTACTACAACTATTAGTACTACTACTACTTCTAGTACAAATACTAATACTTCTACTGCTATTACTACTACACTACTACTACCTTTTCTACTACTGCTATGACTACTACTACTACTATTACAACTATGGCTACAATTACTACCACTGCTACCACTGCTATGACTACTTCTACTGCCACTATGGACAATAGCTGTAGTAGTAGTAGCAGTAGTGACAGCAATAGCAGTAGCAAAAGTTGTAGCAATAGTAGGAGTAGTAGTAGGAGTAGTAGTAGCAATAGCAGTCCAAGGAGTGGTAGTAGTAAAGTAGCAGTGGTAGTTGTACTAGTAGTAGTAGCAATAGTAGCAGTAGTAGTGTTAGTAGTAACAGCAGCAGCAGCAGTAGTAGCAGTAGTGGCAGTAGCTGTAGTATTAGCTATAGTTGTAGCCATAATAGTAGTAGCTATAGTAGTATAGTAGCAGCAAGTAGTAGTTGCAGTAGTAGTTGCAGTAGGAGTAGCAATAGTAGTAGTAGTAATAGTAGAAGTAGTAGTAGTAGCAATAGTAATAGTCATAGCAGTAGAAGTAGTAATAGTTGTTGTAGTAGCAACACTAGTAGTAGTAGTCGTAATAGTAGTAGTAGGAGTAGCAGCAGTAGCAGTTGTTGTATTAGGAGTAGTAGTTGTAGTAGTAATCATAGTAGTTGTTGTAGTAGTAGTTGTAGCAATAGTAGTAGTGGTAGTTGTAGGATTGGCATTATGAGTATTGGCAGGAAAAGTAGTAGTTCAAGTAGTATTATAGTAGTAGTTGTAGAAGATTGTTAGGAGTGCCAGTAGCGGAACTTGTAGTGGTAGTAGTGGTGGTGGTAGTAGTAGTGGCAGTAGTAGTAGCATTTGGAGGAGCAGTAGTAGTAGTAGTGTCACAGTAGTGGAAGTAGTAGTAGTAGTAGTAGTAGGAGGAGTAGTTGTAGTAGTAGTAGTAGCAGTAGTAATAGCAACAAAAGTAGCAATAGAAGCAGTAGTCGCAGAAGTTGCAGCGGTAGTAGTAGTAGCATTTGTAGTAGTACTAGTAGTAGTTGTTGTAGTAGTAGTAGTAGCAGTAGAAGCAGTAGTAGCAGTAGTAGTTGTAGTAGCAGCAATAGCAATAGTAGTAGTAGTAGTTGAAGAAGTAGTAGTTGTTATTGTAGTAGTAGGAGTAGTAGCTCCAGTAGTTGTATTGGTAGTAGTAATAGTAGTAGGAGGAGTAGTAGTAGCTGTAGTATGGGGTGGAGATGTTGGAGTATTAGTAGCAACAGCAGTATAAGTAGTTGTACAAGTAGTTGTAGTAGTGGCAGTAATAGTAGTACTTGCAGAGTACTAGTAGTTGTAGTAGTTGTAGTAGTAGCAGTAGTAGTTGTAGCAATTGTAGTAGTAGTGGCCATAGTAGTAGTAGTAGTCAACATTAGTTGTAGTAGTAGTAGCAGCAGTAGAAGCAGTAGTAGCATTAGTACTACTACAACAACAACTACTACTCCACCTCCTCCTCCTCCTCCTCCTACTACTACTACTATTACTACTACTACTACTACCACTACTACTACAACTACTATAACAACAACAACAACTACTACTGCTACTGCTACTGCTGCTGCTGCTACTACTACTGCTGCTTGCACTACTACTACTACTACTACTACTGCAGCTACCACTACCACTGTAACTTCTACTACTACTACAACAATAACAACTACTACTACTATAACTACTATTACTACTACTACTATTAATAATACTGCTACTACTTCTACTACTACTTCTGCTGCTGTAACTATCACTGCAACTTCTACTACTAATGTGACTACTGCTCCTACTACTAGAAGTACTAGTACTAGTACTACTATTACTACTACTACTACTTCTTCTTCTACTACTGCTACTGCTGCTACTGTGGTTCCTTGTACTACTACTACAACAACTGCAACAACTTCTATTACTAGCGCTAGAACTATCACTACTCATACTACTACAAATACTTCTACTATTGCTGCTTCTACTACAACTGCTGCTACTATTATGGCTACTACTCCTTCTAATACTACTACTGCTGCTGCTGCTGCTACTACTCCTAAGACTGCTAAAACTACTATTACAACTACTACTACTTCTTCTGCTACTACTACAACTCCTACTACTACTATTCCTACTACTGCTACTACTGTTATGACTACTACTATTGCTACTACAGCTACTAATTCCATGACTACTAGAACTACCACTACTCATACTACTACAAATAATTCTACTACTATAGGTTCTGCTACAACTGCTACTACTATTATGACTACTGCTACTACTACCTCTACTACTACTGTTATTACTACTACTCCTACTACTACTACTAATACTACTACTACTACCACTATAGCTACTACACCAGCACTACTAAAACTACTACTAGAACAACAACTACTTCTTCTGCTACTACTACTACTATTCCTACTACTGCTACTATTGCTATAACTACTACTGCTGCTACTACAGTTACTTCTTTCACCACTACTAGTACTACTACTACTACTACCACTACTGCAGCAACTATGCACCTGCTACTACTACCACTGCTACTACATCTTCCACTGCTACTACTATTACTAATACTAATACTTTTGCTACTGCTACTACTACAACAACTATTACTATTGCTTCTACTACTGCTACTCCTACTATAACTACTACTAGTACTGCTGCTACTACAACCGCTTCAACTAGTTATACTACTATTATGACTACTAATACAACTTTTACTATAACTAGTACTACTACTTCTACTACTACAAATACTACAACAACTACAACTACAATTGCTACCACTACTACTACTACAACCACTACTAGTGCTACTCCTACTACTACTAATGTTGTTGATGCCCTTACAACTACTGCTACTACTACTACTATTACTACTTTTGCTGCTGCTACTTCTACAACTACCACTACTAGTATGACAACTAATACTTCAGCTACAATGGATGCTACTACTAGTAATACTACTACTGGTACTACTAGTACTACAACTACGGCTACTGCTACTTCTATTACTACTTATATTGCTACTCCTACTACTATTGCTACTATTGCTGCAAATACAACTTCTACTGTAGCTACAACTACTGCTACTATGGCTACTACTAGTGCTACTATTGCTATTAGTACTACTATTACTACTACTGCTACTACAACTACTACTACCGCTACTACAACTACTACCTCTATTTCTACTAATACAACAACTACTACTAGTACTACAACTCCTATTACTAGTACCATTGCTACTACTACCACTGCTACTAGAGTTATCGCTACTACTTCCCCTACTTCTACTACTTCCACAACTACAACAGCTATGGCTACTATGACTTCTACAATAATAACTACTACTATTAGTACTACTACTACTACTACCACTTCTACTAGTCCTTCAACTACTACTGCTACAACTGCTGCTTTTCGTACTACTACTACTCCTGCGAAGACTACAACTTCAAATACTATTGCTACTACTACTAGTACTTCTACTACAACAATTATTGCTACTAATATTTCTACTACTACTACAACTGTGGCTATTAGTACTACTACTACAACAATTATTACTACTTCTCATATTACCATTACTTTAGGTACTACTACTACTACTACTACTACTTCTTCTACAGCTAATATACTACTTCTGCTGTTGCTACTAGTACTACTACTAATACTACTGCTGCTACTGCTACTACTACTGCTACTGCCACTACATGTACTACGACTAGTGCTAGTAGTACAACCACTACTACTACTTCTACTACTATTGCTGCACCTACAAGAACTGCTGCTACTGGCACTCCCACCCACTACTACTACTACTACCAATGCTACTACCGCTAGTACTACTACTACTGCTACTACTACTCCAAGTAGCACTATTATCACTACTATTGCTGCTAATGGACTATTACTACAACTACTATGGCTACCACTACTCCAAATCCTACTACTATTACTACCATTACTACTAAGATTACTACTACTCCAAATACTACTAGTAAAACTATTACTTCTACTAGTACTACTACTACTACCACTGCTGATGCTGCTACTACTACTACTAGTAAAACCACTTCAACTAGTTCTCCTACTACAATGACCACTACTACAACAATGACTACAACTAGTACTACTACTGCTACTACTACTACTACTACAATTGCTACCACTACTGCTATTACTACTAGCACTACTACAATAACTATTGGTGCTATTACTACTACAACTACAGCTACTTATGATATTACTACCACTAGTACTACTATTGATACTACTATTGCTACTATTACTGCTACAGCGATAACTGCTAGAACTTCTATAGCTTCTACTATTCCTACTATAGCTACTGCTACTACTATGACTAAAACTATAGTGAATACTACTACTACCACTACAACTGCTACTACAACTTGTACTCTTAATATAACTACTGTTACTACTACTACTATGATTCATACCACAGTGAATACTACTACTATCACTACAACTGCTACTATAACTCATACTCTTAATATAACTATTGCTACTGCTACTGCTAGTAGCAGTAGGAGTAGGAGTGGTAGTAGTGGTAGTAGTGGTAGTAGCAGTAGTAGCAATAGTTGGAGGAATATTTGAATTAGCAGTAACAGTAGCAGCAGTAGTAGTGGTAGTAGGCCCAGTTGCAGTAGTAGCAAGCGTAGTAGCAGTAGTAGAAGGAGTAGCAATTGAAGTTGTAGCAGTAGTAATAGCAATAGTAGTAGGAGTATTATTATTAAAAGTATTAGTAGTAGTAGTAGTGAAGGAGCAGTAGTAGTCATATTTGTAGTAGAAGCAGTGGTAGCAGTACTAGTAGGAGTTGTAGGAGCAGTAGTAATAGTAATTATAGTTGGAGTAGTAGTAGTAGTATTAGAAGTAGTTGTAGTTATTGTAGTTATAGTAGCAATAGTACCAGTTGTAGTAGTAGTCGTAGTAGCAGTTGGAGTAGCAGTAGTAGTAGTAGTAGTAGTAGTAGTAGTAGCAGTAGCAATAGTAGTAGTAGTTGTAGTAGTGGCAATAGTCATAGCAGTAGAAGTACTAGTAATAGTAGCAATAGCAATAGTAGCAGTAGTAGTGGAAGTAGTAGTAGTAGCAGTAGTAGTAGTAGTTGCAGTAATTGCTATAGCAGCAATAGTTACAGTAGCAGTAGTCATAGTAGATTTAGTTGTTGGGGTAGTAGTAGTTATTGTTATACCAGAAGTGGTAGTTTTAGTAGCCATCATAGTGCTTACAGTAGTAGTAGTAGGAGAAGTAGTAGTAGTTGCCGTAGCAGTAGTCATGCAACAATAGTACTAGCAGTAGTAGAAGGCATAATAACAGTGGCAGTAATAGTAGCAGTAGTTGTAGCTATAATAGTGGAGCTAGGAGAAGTAGTAGTAGGTGAAGAAATAGTAGTAACATTAGTACTAGTAGTAGTAGCTGTAGCAATAGTTGTAGCAGTAGTTGAAGTAGTAGTCGTAGTTGTAGCAGTAGTAGCAATAGCAACAGCAGTAGTCGCAGTAGTAGTAGTAGTAGTAGCAGTAGCTGTAGTAGTAGTAGTGGTACCAGTACTAGCTATCAGAGGCATAGTAGTATTAGGAATAGTAGTAGTGGTGGTAGAACTAGTAGTAGTAAAAGTAGTTCTAGTAGCAGCAGTAGTAGTACTCACAGAAGAAGTAGTAGTAGAAGTTGCAATAGTAGTACTACTAGAAGTAATAGAAGTAGTAGTAGTAGTAGAAGGTGTAGTAGGAGGAGGAGGAGGAGTAGTAGGGGCAGTAGTACCAGTAACAGGAGTAGCAACAGAAGTAGTGGTGGTGGTGGTGGTGGTGGTAGTAGTAGTAGTGGCAACAGCAGTAGCAGCAGCAGTAGCCGTAATAATAGTAGTAGTAGTAGTAGGAGCAATGGTAGTAGTAGTTATAGTAGTAGTACTAGTAGTAATAGTAGTAGTAGAAGTAGTAGTAGTAGTATTAGTAGTAGAAGTAGTAGTAGTAGCAGTAGCAATAGAAGTAGTAGTAGCCATATTAGTAGTGACAATTGTAGTAGTAGTAGTAGTAGTAGTACTTGTAGTAGCAGTCATGACTGTAGTAGCAGCTGTAGTAGTGCCAGCAGCAGTAGTAGTAATAGCAATAGTAGTAGTAGTATAAGTAGTAGTAGTAGTAGTAACATTAGCATTAGTTGCAGCAGTAGTAGCAGTAGTTATTATTGTCGCAGGAGAAGTAGTAGTAGTAGTAGTTATGATTGTTGGAGGATAGGTAGTAGCAATAGTTGCTGTAGTAGTACTAGTACTTGTTGCCGTAATAGTAGTACTAGTTGTATAAGTAGTGGTAATAGTTATTGTTGTAGTAGTAGAGTAGTAGTAGCAGCATCAGTAGTGATAGTAGTAGCATCAGTAGTGATAGTAGTAGCAATAGTAGTAGTAGTTTTTGTTGTAGCAATAGTAGTAGTAGAAGTAGTTGGAGTAGTAGTAGTGATTATATTAGCAATAGCAGTAGTAGTAGCAGTTGAAGTCGTGGTTGTAGCAGTAGCAGTAGTAGTAGTAGCAGCAGTAGTAGTAGTAGCAATAATAATAATAGTAGTAGAAGTCGTAGTTGTTGTTGTAGTGCAATAGTAGTTGTAGCAGTAGTACTATCAAAACTAGTAGTAGGAGTAGTAGCAGTTGTTGCACTAGTATTAGTTGGAGTAGCAAAACTCATAGTAGCAGTTGTAGTAGAAGTAGTAATAGTAGTATGAGAAGAAGTAGTAGTAGTAGTAGTAGCAGTTGTAGTAGTAGCAGTGGTATTTGTAGTAGAAGTGGTTGCAGTAGTAGCTATCAAAGTAATGGTAGCAGTAGTAGCAGTAATAGCCATAAAGAAACAGTAGCAGGAGTAGTAGTAGTAGTAGCAGCAGCAGTAGTTATTATAGTAGTAGCAGTCACTGTAGCAAAAGCAGTAGTTGTTATAGTAGTATTAGTAGCAGTAGTAGTTGGAGTAGTACTATTAGCAGTCGTAGTAGCAACAGTAGCAGTAGTGGCAATAGTACTTATAGTTGTTGTAGTAGCAGTTGCATCAATTGTAGTAGTAGTAGTAGGAGTAGCTATCGTAGCCATAGTAGAAGTGGTTGTAGTAGTAACGGTAGTAGTTGAAGTAGCAGTGGTAGTATTAGCAGCAGCAATAGTAGTAGAAGTAGTACTTATCGTAGTAGTAGTAGTAGTAGTAGTAGTAGTAGTAGTAGTAGTAGTAGTAGTAGTAGTAGTAGTAGTAGTAGTAGTAGTGGTAGTAGTAGTAACAGCAGTAGTAGTTATAGTAGTAGTAGTAGTAGTAGTAGTAGTAGTATTACGAGTAGTATTAACAGTAGAAGAAGTAGTTGTTGTTGTAGTAGTAGCAGGAATAGTAGTACTGGCAGCAGTAGTAGTAGTCGTAGTAGCAAAAGTAGTAGCTGCAATTGTAATAGATATAGTAGTAGTAGTAGTAGTAGTTGGAGTTGGGGCAGGAGTAGTAGCATTGACTGTAGCAGTAGTAGCAGTAGTACTAGTAGCAGCTGAAGTAGTGGTAGAAGTAGTGGTAGTAATAGATGTAGTGCGGTAGTAGTAGTAGTTGTAGTAACAGTGGGAGTAGTAGTAGTAGCAGTAGCAGCAGCAGCAGTAGTAGTCATAATAGTAGTAGTAGTAGTAGTAGCATTAGTAGTAGTTGCAACAATAGTAACAGAAGTAGCTATTGTAGTAGATGTAGTTGTAGTAGTAGTAGTAATTGTAGTAGTAGTAGTTGTAGCTATAGCAGTCTAAGTCGTGGTAGCAGAAGTAGAAATATCTGCCATAATAGCAGTAGTAGCAGTAGCAGTCGTAGCGGTAGTAGCAATACTAGTAGTAGTAGTAGTAGTAATGTTGTCGAAGTAGTTGTAGTAATACTAGTAGCAGCAGTAGCATTAGTTGGAATAGTAGTAGTAGAAGCAATAGTAGTAGCTGTAATAGTTGTATGATAAGTAGCAGTAGTGGGAGTAGTAGTAGTAGTAGTACCATTAGTAGTAGTTGTGGCATTAGTAGAGTAGCAGTAGTAGACATTGTAGAAGAAGAAGTAGTAGTAGTAATATTTATTATTATTATTGGAGAGGTAGTAGTAGTAGTATTAGTAGTAGTAGCAGTAGTATTTGTTGTTGTATTAGTAAAAGTAGTAGTAGCAGTAGTTGTAATAGTAGTAGTAGTAGTAGTAGTAGTAGTAGTAGTAGTAGTAGTAGTAGATGTAGTAGTAGTTGTAGTAGTAATTGTAGTGGTAGTAGCAGCGATTGTAGTAGTCAAAGTAGTGGTAGCAGCAATTGCAATAGCAGCCGGAGTAGCGATAGTAGTAGTAGTATAAGTAGCAGTAGTAGTAATAGTAGTGGGAAAAGTGGGAGTGTAGTAGTACTAGTAGTAGTAGTAGTAAAAGTTATAGTAGCAAAAGTAGTAGTTGTTGTTGTATTGTAGTAGTATAAGTACTTGTAGTAATAGTTGAAGCAACATTTGTAGTAGCAGCAGAAGTAGTATTAATTCGAGTCGGAGTAGTAGCAGCGATAGAAAAAGTATCAGAGGAAGTTGTAGTAGTGGCAGTAGAGATAGAAGCACTAGTAGTAGTAGTCGTCGTCGTAGTAGTAGTAGTAATTGTAGTAGCATTCAAAGTTGCGGAAGCAGTGTTTGCAGTAGTAATAATAGTCATAGAAGTAATAGTAGTTGTAGTAGAAGCTGTAGTAGTAACACAAGTAGTAGCCGCAGTAATGTTAGTTGGAGTAGCAGTAGTTGTAGTAGGAGTAGTTGTAGCAATAGTAATTGTAGTAGGAGAACTAGTAGTAATGGAAGTAGTAGTCATAGCCATAGTAGTAGTAGTAGTAGTGTAGCAGCAGTAGTAGCATTTGCAGTAGTTGTAGCATTAGTAGTACTAGTTGTTCTTGTTGTTGTTGTAGGAGAAGTTGTAGTTGTAGTAGTTATTGTTGTTGTAGGAGAGGTAGCAGTAGTAGTAGTAGTAGTATTTGTTGTTGTTGTAGGAGAAGTTGTAGTTGTAGTAGTTATTGTTGTTGTAGGAGTGGTAGTAGTAGTAGAGGTAGTAGCAGCATTTATGTTTGTTATTTTATTACTAGCACTAATAGTAGCAGTAGTTGTAATAGTAGTAGTAGTAGTCGTAGTAGTAGTAGTAGTAATAGTACTAGCAGCAATAGCAACAACAATTGTCACAGTTGTAGCAGTAGTAGTATTTGTTGTAGCAATAGTAGTAGTAGTAGCAGTTGTAGTAGATGTAGTAGTAGTAGTTGTAGTAATTATAGTAGCAATAGTAGAAGTTATAACAGTCAAAGTAGTGGTAGCTGTAGTAGCAGTAGTCTCTATAGTAGCAGTAATAGTAGCAATATTAGTAGCTGATGTGGTAGCAGCAGCAGTAGTATTAGTTGGTGTAGCAGTAGTAGTAGTAGCTATAGTAGTAGCAATAGTAAAAGAAGTAGAGGAAGTAATAGTAGTGGTAGTAGTAGTTGTAGTAGTAGTAGTATTAGTAGTAGTACTTGAAGTAGTCATAGCAGTAATACTAGTCATTGCAATAGTAGTAGCGGTATTTGTAGTGTTAGGCGGAGTAGTTGTAGTTGTTGCAATAGTAATAGTTGTAGGAGAAGTTGTAGTTGTAGTAGTAGTAGTAGTATTAGTAGTAGCAATTGCAGTTGTAGTTGTAGTGGTAACAGTAGTAGTAGTAGTTGCAGAAGTTGTAGCAGTAGTAGCAGCAACTGTAGTTGTTGTTGTAGTAGTTGTAGCAATAGCTGTAATAGCGGTAGTGTAGTAGTAGCAGCAGCAGTAGCAGTAGTCATAGCAGAGGTAGCAGTTATTGTTATAGCAGATGTAGTAGTGATAGCAGTAGTAGTAGAAGCCATGGTTGTAGTAGCAATAGTAGTAGTAGTAGTTGTTATTGTTGTTGTAGCAATAGTTGTTATCCTAGCGCTACTAATAGTAGTAGTAGCAAGAGGAGTAGTAGTAGTAGTTGTTGTAGTAGTAGTAGTAGTAGTAGTAGTAGTAGTAGTAATAGTAGTAGTAGCAGTAGTAGTAGTAGTAGTAGTAGTAGCAAGAGGAGGAGGAGGAGGAGGAGTAGTAGTAGTAGAAGTAGTAGTAGTAGTAGTAGTAGTAGTAGCAGCAGTACTAATAGTAGTAGTAATAGAAGTGTAGGAATAGGAGTACCAGTAGGAGTAGTAGTAGTCGTAATAGCAATAGTAGTAGAAGTAGGGGGAGTAGTTGTAGTACTAGTACTAGTAGCAGAGGTAGCAGTTATCGTCATAGTAGCAGCAGTAGTGGTTGGAGTAGTAGTAGTAGCCATGGTAGTATTAGCAATAGCTGTAGTGGTAGTCGTGGTAGTAGTAGTAGTAGTAGCAGCAGTAGCAGTGGTTGTCACATTAGTAGTAGAAGTAATAGTAGTAGTAGCGATAGTATAGGTTGTTATAGTACACAACGAGTAGTTTAGGGGCAAACCAGCATAGTATATTAGTAGTTCTAGTAACAGTAGCAGCAGCAACAACAACAATAGTAGTAGTGTAATAGGAGTAAGTGTAGGAGTAGTACTAGTTGTTGTAATAGTTGTAGTAAGAGTAGTAGTAGTAGTAGCAGTAGTAGTCGAAGTAGTAGTAGTAGTAAGAGTAGTAACAGTAGTAGTAGTAATGGTAGTAGTAGTAGTTGTTGTTGTAGTAATAGGAGTAGTTTTGGAGTAGGAGTAGGAGTAGGAGTTGGAGGAGTAGTAGTAGTAGTAGTAGTAGTAGTAGTAGTAGTAGTAGTAGTCGTAGTAGTTGTAGTAGTAGTAGTAGTAGTCGTAGTAGTAGTAGTAGTAGTAGTAGTAGTAGTAGTAGTAGTAGTAGTAGTAGCAGTCATAGTAGTAGTGGTAGTAGTAGTAGTCGCAGTGGTAGGAGTAGGAGTGGTGGTAGTAGTAGTAGTAACAGTAGCAGTAGTAATACTACTAGTAGTAGTAGTAGTAGAAGTGGTCATAGTATGGTAGTAGCAGTAGTAGGAGTAGTAGTTGTTGTTGTTGTTGTAGTAGTAGTAGTAGTAATTGCCATTTTTATAGTAGCAGTAATACTAGTAATAATAGTAGTGGTAGTAGTAGTAGTAGATGTAGTAGTAGTAGTAGTAATAAGAGAAGTAGTTGTAGTAGTAGTAGCAATTAAAGGAGTAGCAGTAGTAGTAGTAATAGTTGTAGTTGTAGTAGTAGTAGTAGTAGTAGTTGCTATTGTTATAATAGTAGCAGTAATACTAGTAATAGTAGTAGTAGCAGTAGTAGTAGATGCAGTAGTAGTACTAGTAGTAATAGGAGAAGTAGTTGTAGTAGTAGTAGCAATTAAAGGAGTAGCAGTAGTAGTAGTAATACTAGAAGTAGTAGTTGTTGTTGTATTAGCAGTAGTAGCAATAGCAGTAGTAGTACTAGTGGAAGTAGTAATAGTAGCAATAGGAATAGTAGTTGTTGTAGTAGTAGTAGTAGTAGTAGTAGTAGTAGTAGTAGTAGTAGTAGTAGTAGTAGTAGTAGTAGTAGTAGTTGTAGTAGTAGTAGTAATAGTAGTTGTAGTAGTAGCATTATTTGTAGTAATAGTGGTAGTTGTAGGAGTAGTAGTGGTATTAGTAGTAGTAGTTGTAGTAGTAGTGAAGTAACAAAAGCAGTAATCGTAGTAGTAGAGGCAGTAGTAGAAGTATTAGCTGCAGATGTAGCAGTAGTAGTTATAGTAGTAGTAGTAGCAGAAGTAGTAGTCTTAGTAGCAGCAGCTGTAGTTGTCGTTATGGTAGTAGGAAGGGGAGTAGTAGTAGTAGTTGTGGTTGTTGTTATAGCGTCACCAACAGCAGTTGTAGTAGTGGTGGTGGTAGTAGTAGTAACAGATGTAGCAGCAGTGATAGGAGTAATGGTTGCAGTAGTAGTAGAAGCTATAATAGCCGTAGTTGTAGTAGTGTTGTGCTAGTAGATGTAGTTGTTGTTGTAGTAGTAGAAGTAGGAGTAGTAGTAGTGGTAGTAGCATTAGTAGTACTAGAAGTAGCAACAACAGCAGTAGTATTATTACTCGAAACAATAGTTGTAGCACTAGTGGTAGTAGTAGAAGTAGTAGTACCTGTAGTAGCAGTAGAAGTAGTTGCTGTAGTTGTAGTAGTTGAAGAAGTAGTATTAGCAATAGTAGTAGTAGTAGTAGTATTTGGAGAAGTTTTATTAGTTGTACTATTAGTTGTAGTAGCATGATTTGTAGTAATAGTAGTAGTTGTAAGAGTAGAAGTTCTAGTAGTGGTTGTTGTAGTAGTAGTGGAGTAACAGTAGCAGCAATACTAGTAGTGGAGGGAGTAGTAGAAGCAGTAGTTGCAGTAGAAGTAGCAACAACAATAGTAGATGTAATAGTAGTAGTAGTCGTAGTAGTAGTAGCTGCAGCAGTAGTAGTAGTGGTAGTAGCAGGTGGAGTACTAGCAGTAGTAGTTGTTGTTGTTGTAGCAGCAGTTGCAGTAGTGGAAGTAGTAGTACTAGTTGTTGTTGTTGTAGTAGTTGTAGTAGTAGTAGAAGTTGTAGTTGTAGTAGTAGTAGGAGTAGGAGTTGTAGTAGTATCAGTAGGAGTAGTAGTAGTTGTTTTTGTTGTAGCAATAGTAGTAGTAGAAGTAGTAGCAGTAGTAGTTTTTGTATTAGTTGAAGTAGCAGTAGTTGTAACAGGAGGAGGAGTAGTAGTAGTAGATGTTTCAGTAGTTGTAGTTGTAGTAGTAGTAATAGTAGTAGTAGCAGTAATAGGAGTAGGAGTAGTTGATGAAGTAGTTGTAGTAGTAGGTGGAGTAGTAGTAGTAGTAGTAGTAGCTATAATAGTTGTTTTTGTAGTAGCCGTAGTAGTAGTAGTATCGTTTGCAGTTGTACTAGTAGTAGTTCTAGTTGTAGTAGCAGTAGTAGTAGTAGTAGTAGCAGCAGTCGTCGTAATAGTAGGTGGTAGAGTAGTAGTTGTATTAGTAGTAATAGTTGTAGTAGTAATGGTCACAGTAATAGTAGTAAGTGTTGTTGTAGTAGTAGAAGTTGTAGCAGCAGCAGTAGCAACAGTAGTAGAAGTAGGAGGAGGAGGAGGAGGAGGAGGAGTAGTAGTAGAAGTAGTAGCAGTAGAAGTAGTAATAGTACACGTAGTACTAGTAGTAGTATGGGTAGTAGTAGTAGTAGTAGGAGTAGGAGTAGTAGTTGTTGTAGTAGGAGGAGTAGTATTAGTGGCAGTAGTAGTTGTAGTAGTAGGAGGAGGACGGCGAGGAGTACTAGTAGTGGTAGCAGCAGGAGTATAGTAGTAGGAGGTAGTAGAGTTGTAGTTGTAGTATTATTTGTAGTAATAGCAATAGTTGTAGGAGTAATAGTAGTATTAGTAGTTGTTGTCGTCGTAGTAGTATAGTAGTAATAGTAGTCATATTATTATTAGAAGTAGTAGTAGAAGTAGTAGTTGCAGTAGTGGCAGTAGTAGTTGAAGTGGTAGTACTAGTAATAGTAGTTGAAGTAGTAGTAGTAGTTATAGCAATTGTTGTAGTAGTAGTAGTTGTTGTTGTAGTAGTTATAGTAGTAATAGTAGTAGTAGTAGCAGTAGTAGTAGTTTTAGTAATAGGAGTAGTCGCACTCGTAGCAGTAGTAGTAATAGGAGTAATAGTAGCAACAGTAGTAGCAGTAGTAGTAGTTGTAGTAAAAGTAGCAGTGGTAATAGTAGCAAATGTAGTAGTAGTAGTAAAAGCATTAGTAGCAAGAGTTCTAGTTGTGGTGGTAGTAGCAGTAGCAATATTAGTAGTAGTAGTAATAACAGTAGCAGCAGCCGCAATAGATGTAGTAATAGTACTAGTATTAGTAGTAGTAGTAACAACAATAGTAGTAGCAGGAGGAGTAGTATCTATAGCAGCAATAGTAGTAGTTGTAGTTGTAGCAACTATAGCAGTAGTAGTTATAGTAGTAGTAGTGCCAGTAATAATAGTCGAGTTAGTAGTAATAGTAGTAAAAGCAGTAGTATTAGGGGAAGTAATAGTTGTTGCAGTAGGAGTAAGAGTTGTAGTAGTAGTAGTAGTATTAGTATTAGTAGTAGTCATAGTAGAAGTTGTACCAGCATAAGTAGAAGTAGGAGTAGTAGCAGTAGTAGTAACAGTAGTAATAGTTGTAGCAGAAGTCACAGCAATAGCAGTCGTAGTAGTGGTAGTAATAGCAATAGTAGCAGCGGTGGTAATAGTAGTGGTAGTTAGTAGCTGTCGTTACTGTAGTAGCAGTAGTAGTAACAGTAGTAGTAGCAGTAGTAGCAGTAATAGTAGAAGTAGCAGCAGCAGTAGCAATAGTAGTAGAAGCAGCAGTTGCAGTAGCACTGGTAGCAATAGTAGTAAACGTAGTTGTAGTAGTAGTAGTAGTTGTAGCAGCAGCAGTCCTAATAGGCGTAGTAGTGGTTGTAGTAGTAGTAGTAACAATAGTAATAGTGATAGTAGCAGTAGTAATAGTAGTAGTAGTAGTAGTAGTACTCGTAGCAGCAGCAGCAGCAGTAATAGTAGTTGTTGTAGTAGTAAAAGTAGTAGCAGCAGCAGCCGGTGTAGTTGTAGCACTGGTAGCAGTAGTAGTAGTTAATAGTTGCAGAAATTGTAGTAGTAATAGTAGTAGTAGCAGTCGTAGGAGCAGTAGTAGTAGTAGCAGCAGCAGTAGTAGTAGTAGTAGCAACAGCAGTTGTAGTAGTAGCAGTAGTAGTAGTAGTAGTTGTTGTTGTTGTTGTAGTATTAGTAGTAATAGTAGCAGTAGTAGTAGTAGTAGCAATAGTAGAAGTAGTTGTAGCAGTAGTAATAGTAGTAGAAACAGTAGAAGCAACAATAGTAGTAGTACCAGCACCAGCAGCAGGCGCATTAGTAGTGGTAGTAGCAGTAGTCGTAGTAGTTGGCGAAGTCGCAGTAGTAGTAGTAGCAACACTAGCAGCCACAGTGCTAGTAGTAGTAGTAGTGATAAATGTGTTTCTAGTAAAAGTAATAGTAGCAGTAGTTGTTATTGTTGTAGCAGTTGTAGCGGCAGTAGCGATTGTTGCAGTAGTAACAATAGTACCAGTAGTAGAGATAGTAGCAGCTATAGTAGTTTCAGTAGTTGGGGTACTAGTAGTAGTAGTTGTAGTAGTCGTACTAGTAGAAGTAGTAATAGTAGTAGCAGTAGGAGTAGCAGTATTAGTAGTTACAGTAGTAGTAGTAGTAGTAGTAGTAGCAGCAGTAGCAGTTGTAGCAACAATTATACTACTAATAGTAGAAGTAGAAGTAGCAGTTGTATTAGTAGTAGTAGTAGTAGTAGTAGTAGTAGTAGTAGTAGTAATAGTAGAAGAAGAAGAAGAAGCAATAGTAGAAGTAGCAGCAACAGTAATAGTAGTAGTAGCAGTAGTAGTTGTAGTAGTAGTTATACTAATAGTACTAGTACTAGAAGTAATAGCAGTAGTAGTAGTTTAGTAGTAGGAGAAGTAGTAGTAGTAGTTGTAATAGTGGAAATAGTAGGAGATGAAGCCATAGTAGTAGCATTGGCATAGCAGTATTAGTTTTGATAGTAATAGTAGTTATCGTTGTAGTAGTAGCAGTAGTTGTTATAGTAGTTCTAGAAGCAGCAGCAGTAGTAGTTGTTGTTATTGTAGTTGTAGTGGTCATAGTGCTTGTGGCATTAGTAGTAGTACTACTAGTAGTAGTAGTAGTAGTAGTCGCAGTAGTAGTAGTAGCAATAGCAGTAGTAGTAGGAGGCGGAGGAGGAGCTGTAGTAGTGGTAGTAGCTGAGCATTTGTAGTAGTAGTAGTACAGTATTAGCAATAATAGTAGAAGTATTAGTTGTAGAAGGAGTAGTATTATTAGGAGTACCAGTAGGTGTAGTAGTTGTACTGGCGTAGCAGCAGCAGCAGGAATAGCAGTAGCAGTAGTAGCAGTTGTAGTAACAGTAGCATTAGTTGTTGTAGTAGTAATAGTCGTAGTAGTTGAAGTAGTAGTAGTAATCACAGTAGCAGTAGGAGTAGTAGTTGTTGTTGTAGTATCAGTAGTTACACAAGTAGTAGTAGTAGTAGCAGTAGTAGTAGTAGTAGTAGCAATAGTAGTTGCACAAGTGGTAGTAGTGGTAGTAGTTTTAATAGTAGTAGTATTAGTTGTAGTAGTAGTATTAGTAGCAGAAGTTGGAGCACTAGTAGTATTAGTAGTAGTAATAGTAGTAGTAGTAGTAGTAGTAGTAGTAGTAGTAGTAGTAGTAATAGTAGTATTACAAGTAGCAGTAGTAGCAGTAGTAATAACAGTAGTAGTAGTAGTAGTAGGAGGAGGCGGAGGAGTAGTAGTAGTAGTAGTAGTTGTTGTTGTTGTTGTTATAGAAGTAGAAGTAGTAGTAGTTGTTGTTGTTGTGGTAGTAGCAATAGCAGTAGCAGTAGTGGTAGTAGTAATAGTATAGTGGTTGTAGTAATAGTTGTAGAAGCGATAGTAGCAGTAATAGTCACAATAGTAGTAGTAGTTCTTCTAGTACTTGTAGTATTAGCAGTACTAGTAGTAGTAGTAATATTAGTATTAGTAGTCATAGTAGGAGGAGGAGAAGTAGTAGCAATAGCAATAGTTGTAGTAGTGTTGGTCGCAGTTGTAGAAGTTGTAGTGTAGTAGTAATAGTAATAGTAGTAGTAGTAGCTGTAGTTGTCGTAGTAGTAGTGCTAGTAGCATTCGTGGCAAAAGTAGCAGTAGTTATCGGAGTAGTAGAAGTTATATCAGTAGTTATAGCATCAGTAGCAGTTGTAGCTGTAGTAGTATTTATAGCAGTAATAGTAGTAGCATTAGTAGCAGAAGTAACAGTCGTAGTAGTGGTAGCAGTAGTAGTAGTAGTAGTCGCAGTAACTAAAGTAGCAGTAGTAGCAGTCGTTGCAATAGTAGTAGTAACAGTTGTAGCAAAGTAGTAGTAGTGGTAGTAGTAGTAGCAGCAGCAGCAGTATTAATAGTCTTAGTAGAAATACTAGTAGTAGCAACAGTAGTATTAGCGAGAGTAGTAGTTGTTGTAGTAGCAGAGGTGGTACCAGTAGTAATAGAAGTAGCAGAAGTAGTAGTAGTTGCATTTGCAGTAGGTGTAGCATTTGTAGTAGGGGTACCATTTGCAGAAGGAGCAATAGTAGTAGAAGAAGTAGTATTAGCTGTAGTACTAGTGGAGGTAGTGGTAGTAGCAGTAGTCACAGTAGTTGGCAAAGTCGCAGTAGTAATAGTAGCAGTAGCAGCAGCCTTAGTTCTAGTAGTAGTACTAGATGTACAAGTAGTAAAAGAAGTAGTAGTAGTAGTGGTAATAGCAGCAGTAGTAGCAATAGTAGGTGTAGTAGTAGCGGTAGTTGTAGTAGCAGTATTAGTAGTCATTGCAGTAGTAACAATAGCACCAGTGGTAGAGATAATAGCAGCACTAGTAGTAGTTTCAGTAGTTGGGGTACTAGTAGTAGTAGTTGTAGCAATCGTACTAATAGTAGTAGTAGTAACAGTAGTAGTAATAGCAATAGCAATAGCAGTAGTAAAAGTAGTAAAAATAGTAGTTGCAGTAGCAGTAGCAGTAGCAGCAGTAGTTGTACTACTAATAGTAGCAGTAGAAGTAGTAGTTGTATTAGTAGAAGTAGTAGTAGTGGTAGTGGTGGTGGTGGTAGTAGTAGTAGAAGTAGAAGCAACAGTAGAAGTAGTACCAACAATAGTAGTAGCATTAGCAGTAGTAGTTGTAGTAGTAGTTGTACTAGTAGTACTAGTAGTAGAAGTAGCAACAGTAGGAGTAGTGGTAGTAGTAGGAAATAGTAGGAGATGAAGCCATAGTAGTAGCAGTAGGGTAGCAGTGTTATTTTTGATAGTAGCAGTAGTTGTTGTTATAATAGAAGTAGTCGTAGTTGTCATAGTAGCTCTAGAAGCAACAACACTAGTTGTTGTTGCTATAGTAGTTGTAGTGGTCGTAGTACTTGTGGCATTAGTAGTAGTAGTGGTGGTAGTAGTAGTAGTCGTAGTAATAGTAGTCTCAATAGCAGTGGTAGTAGTAGGGGGAGGAGGAGCTGCAGTAGTGGTAGTAGCAGTAGCGTTTGTAGCAGTAGTAGTACTGTAGCAACAATAATAGAAGAAGTATTAGTAGTAGTAGGAGGAGTAGTATTAGTAGGAGTAACAATAGTAATAGTAGCAGTATTGGTAGTAGCAGTAGTGATAGTAGTAGTGCTAGTAGTAGTAGTAGCAGTAATAATAATAGTAAGTGTAGTAGTAGTAATTGTAGAAAAAGTAGTATTAGTAGGAGTAGTGGTTGCAGCAGTAGGAGAACTAGTTGTAGCTGTAGTAGTGGTAGTAGATGTAGTAGTAGTAGTAGCAAAAGTAGTAGTAGTAGTAGTAGTAATAGTAATAGTAGGGGTAGTTATAGTTGCAGTAGTAATAGTAGGAGTAGTTGTAGTAGTTGTAGTAGTAGTTGTAGTAATGGTAGTAATAACAGTAGTAATAGTGGTAGTGGTTGGAGTTGTAGCAGTGCTTGTAGTAGTTGTAGTAGTAGCATCGTAGTACTAGCTGTATTAGAAGTAGTAGCGGTAGTAGCAGTTGCAGATGGAGCAGTAGTAGTTGTAGTTGGAATAGCTGAAGTAGTAGGAGTTGCAGGACTAGTAGTAGTAGTTGTAGTAGTAATAGTAGCAGTTGTACCAGTAGCAGATGTGGTAGTAGTAGTAGTGGTAGTAGCAGCAGTTGTAGTAGCAGAACTAGTAGTGTTCGTTGTTGTAGTAGTAGTAGTAGTAGAAGTACTAATAATATGAGTAGTAGTAGTAATAATACTAGTAGTAGTAGTAGAAGAAGTAAAAGTAGTTCTAGTAGCAGTAGTAGTAGTAGAAGTAGAAGTAGTAGCAGTAGTAGTAGTTGAGGTAGAAGTTGTAGTAGCAGCAGCAGTAGTGGTAGTAGTAATAGTGGTAGTAATAATAGTCGGAGTAGTAGTGGTAGTAGTTGCAATAGAAATAGTAGTAGCAGTAGTAGTTGCAGTAGTCGTTGTAGCAATAGTAGTAGGAAGAGTACTTGTTGTAGTAATAGTAGTAGTTTTAGTAGCAGTGTAGTTGTAGTTGCGGTAGTAGTAGTAGCAGTATAGGTAGTTGTAGTAGTTGTCATTGTAGCAGCAGTAGTAATGGTCATTGTAGTAGTAGTACCAGGAGTAGTAGTAGTAGTGGTTATTGTTGTAGAAGTAGAAGTAGAAATAGTTGTAGAAGTTGTAGTAGTAGTAGTAGTAGTAGTAGTTTTTGTTGTAGTAGTAGTAGAAGTAGTAGCTGCAGTAGGACCAGCAGTAGGAATAGTAATAGAAGCAATAGAAGTACTAGTAGTAGTTGGAGTAGTAGTAGTAGTAGTAGCACTGGTAATAGTAGCAGCAGGATGAGTAGTAGTAGTAGTAGGAGAAGTTTTAGTGGTTGTAGTAGTAGTAGTAGTAGGGGCATTCGCAGTCCTAGTAGTAGTAGCAGTAGCGGTAGTAGTATAGGTAAAAGTAATAGTATGAGTGACAGTAGTAATTATAGTAGTAGTAGGAGTAGTAATGGTAGTAATAGGAGTAGTAGTTATTGTTGTAGCAGTAGCAACAACACCAGTAATAGTAGTAGTAATAGGACTGGCAGTAGTAGTTGTAGTAGTAGTAGTAGTTGTAGTAGTAGTAATAGGAGTAGCAGTAGTAGTGATAGTAATAGTAGTTGGAATAGTAGTAGTCGTCGTTGCGGTAGTTGTTGTAGTTGTAGTAGTGGTAGTAGTAGTAGTTGTTGTGGTAGTAATATTTGTAGTAGTAGTAGTAGTAGTAGCAGTAGTAGCAGCAGCTGTAGTAGTAGTTGCTGTAGTACTAGCACTAATAGTAGTAGTAGTAGCTGTGGTTGTCATAGTAGTATTAATAGTAACTATAGTAGTAGTTGTTGTCATAGTAGCTGTAGTAGCAATTGTAATTGTAGCAGCAATAGTAGTAGTTGTGGTAGTAGCAGTGTTAGGAGTAGTACTAATGGTAGTAATAGTGGCAGTAACCGTAATGATAGTAATTGTAGGAGTAGTAGTAGTTGCAGCAGCAGCAGCAGTAGTCGTAGCAGTAGTAGTATTATCAGTATTGGTAGTAGTAGAAGTAGTAGTAGCAGTAGAGTTGTAGTGGTATTCAAAGTAGTAGTAGTTGTTGTTGTTGTTGTAGTACTAGTAGTAAGAGCAGCTGCAGTTGTGGTAGTAGTAGCAATGGTGGTGGCGGTAGTAGTAGTTGTTGTTGTACTAGTAGTAGCAGGAGTATCAGCAGTTGTGGTAGTAGCAGCAATGGTAGTAATAGTAGTGGTAGATATTGTTGTTGTTGTTGTTGTAAGACTAGTAGTAGTAATAGTTGTTGAAGTTGGATTAGGAGTAGCAGTAGAAGTAGTAGTAGTAGTAGTAGCAACAGTAGCAGTAGTAGAAGTTGTAGTAGCAGTAGTAGCCACAGAAGGAGTACGAGTAGTTGTAGTAGGATCAGGAGTAGCAGTAGTAGTAGAAGTGGTTGTAGTAGTAGTAGTAGGAGAAGTGGTTGTAGTAGTCGGAATAGGAGTAGTAGTAGTCGGAGTTGGAGTAATAGTACTAGTAATTCTGTTGCTGCTACTACTACTACTACTGCTACTATTACAACTACTCCTACGACTAACGCTACTGCTACTACTACTACTGCTAGAACCATTGCTTCCGCTTATTCTGCTACTATTGCTACTACTGTAGCAACTACTTCCTCTACTACTACTATTGCTACTATTACGGCCACTACTGCTACTACTTCCACTACTATTGCTGCTACTACTGCTGCTAGTATTGCTATTGCTGCAACTGCTACTTCTATTACTTCTACAACTGCTACTACTCCTACTACTCCTACTACTATTACTACTACTGCTACTGTTATTACTACTGCTGCTGCTAATTCTACTATTACTACAACTGTTAATACTAGTAGTACCACTACAAATACTACTACTACTACACCTCCTCCAACAACAGCAACTACCATAACTACTACATCTCCTCCTACAATTGTTGTTGTTACTACTACTGCTGCTACAACCACTGCTACTGCTAATACTCATACTACTACTACTACTACAACTCCTACTTCTGCTACAACTGCTATTACTATAACTACTATTGCTATTGCTACTACTGCTATTACTACTACTACTATTACTACAATTATTTTCGCTACTACTACTTTTGATACTATTACTTCTGCTACTACTATTATAAGTACAGCTACTACTACTACTTCTTCTACTTCTATTACTTTTCCTACTACTACTGTTGCTACAATTGCTCCTACTCCGGCTATAACTACTACCAGAAATACTACTGCTATTACTACTGTTGCTATTACAACAGCTACTACTACGGCTACTACTGCTACTGCGGCTACTACTCCTACTGCGGCTACTACTACTTCTACGGCTACTATTACTACTTCTCCTACTACTACTACTACTACAATTATTAGTACTGCTATTACCACGGCTAGGGCTAGTACTATCACTACTACTACTACTACTGCTACTTCTGTAACTGCTACAACTGCTATTACTATTACTCAAACTACTATTACTACTCCTAACTTTGCCACTACTATAACTGTTACATCTACTGCTACTGCTATTACTAAAACTGCTACCACAACCAGGGCTATTTCTACTCCTACCACTACTACTATTACTACTACTACTACTACTACTACTACTACTACGACGACGACGACGACGATGACGACTTCTACTACTACTACTACTACTACTACTATTCCAACTAATACTGTGCTACTGGCGCTACTAATACTACTACTCCTACTGCTACTACTATTACATCTACACCAACTACTACTACTACCAATACTGCTACTATTACTACTCCTGCTACTACTACTACTACTACTCTTCCCAGTACTACTACTCCTAATACCACTCCTGCTCCAACCACTACAACAACTGCTGCTGCAGCTAGCATCCCTAGTACTAATACTTCAACTATGATTACTACTACTACTACTACCATGACTACTACTACAACTACCTCTTCTGCTACTTTTGCTACTGCTACTTCTACTACTGCTACTACTACTACTGATCCTGCTTCTCCTACTACTATTGCTACTACTACACCTATTGCTATTACAGCTTCTACTACTACTGCTTCTACTGCTCCTGCTACTATAGCTACTATGGCACCTACTACACCAACTACAACCGCCGCTACTATTATCACTACTAGTGCTACTACTTCTCCGACTACAACTTCTACTACAGCTAATGCTACTATTATTGCCACTACCTCCAGTACTGCTACTACTACTACTATGAGTACTGCTGCTACTACTTCTACTACTACTTCTACTACTACTAGTACTGCTACTGCAACTACTAGTACTGCTGTTGCTGCTACTACTGCTACGACTACTTCAACTAGTACCATTGCTACAACTGCCGTAATTCCTACTGCTACTACTGCACTACTACTACTACCACGACCACCACCACCAGTACTACTACTGCTGCTCTTACTACTACAACTAATACTAGAACTACAACAACAACAACAACTACTACTACTACTACTAAAACTACTAAGACTACTACTTCTACTGCAACTACTGATATTGCTGTAGCTGCCGCTACTACTTCTACTACTACGGCTACTACGTGTACTTCTATTACTACTACTACTACCACTACTACTACTACTACTAATACTACTACTACTACAACAACAACAACTACTCCAACCACTACTCCTGCTCCTAGTACTCCTACTACTACTACTACTACTACGACGACGACTTCTACTGCCATTGCTACTACTACTATGACTTCTACTACTACTACTAGTACTACTACTACTACTACTATTACTATTGTTGTTGTTGCTACTAATACGACTACTACTTCCACTTCTATTGCAACTATATCTACTACTATTATTACTACTTCCACTACTAAAGCTGCCACTACTACTACTCCTCCTACTACAATGACTACTACTGCTACTACTACTCCTACTCCAACTTGTACAGCAACTTCTGCTCCTAATCCAATTCCTATAGTTACTACTACTACCACTACTCCTACAACTCCTACAGTTACTAGTAGTACTACTCCCACTCCAACTCCTACTACAACTCCTACTCCAACTCCTACAACTAATACTACTACTATTACTACTACTAGTAGTACTACTACTACTATTACTACTACTACTACTACTACTACCCCAGCTACTACTACTCCTACTGCTATTGCTACTTCTACTACTTCTACTACTAAAAATAGTAGTCCTACTACTACTGCTACTCCTACTACTACTACAACTACAACTACTACAACAAGTACTCCTACTACTACTATTACTACTACTTCTGCAACTACTACTAGTGCTACTATAACAACAACAACTACTTCTTCTATTGCTACCACGACCGCCACTACTATAGCTATTACTAATAATGCTACAACTTCTACTACTATTCTTACTTCTACTTCTACTACTAATACTACTAATACGCCTACAACAACCTCTACAATTGCTACTACTACTCCTACTACTACTACTACTACTACTACTAATACACCTACTACTACTACTCCATCTCCTGCTGCTACTCCTACTCCTACTACTACTAATACACCTACTAAAATTACTACTACTTCCACTGCTACTGTTACTACTACTATTGGCACTACTGCAACTGCTACTACTCTTACTACTACTCCAACTCCAACCCCTACTACTACTACTGCTACTGGTAGGGCTACTAGTAGAACTACTATTGCCACTATCACAACTACAACAACAACAAATACAACTGCTATTATTTCCCCTAATACCACCACTACTACTACTACGACTATTGCTACTGCTACTGCTGTTGGTACTACGGCTCGTATTGCTATTGCGATTACTGCTACTACTACTACTATTGATCCTGCTTCCCCTGCTATTGCTGCTGCTACTATTCCTACTGCTACTACAGCTACTACTACTTTTGCTCCTGCTGCTCCTGCTACTTCTACTACTACTACTGTTGCTGCTGCTAGTACGGATCCTATTGCTACTATTACTACTATCGCTGGTACTACTGCTTCTACTGTTACTAATACTACTACTACTACAATTGCTACTACTATTGTTACTACTACTGGTACTACTGGTACTATTGCTGCTGCTACTAGCACTATTGCTATGACAACTTCTACTACTACTTCAGCTATTGCTAGTACTAATACTATTACAATTATTACTACTGTTGCAACTACAGCTACCACTACGACTACTACAAAGCTGCTATAATTACTGCTATAATAACTACTACTCCTAGAACTACTGCAGCTACTGTTGCGGCTACTGCTACATTGCTACTACTACTACAACTACTACAACAACTACTACTACTACTAATACTACTACTACAATTGCTACCACTACCATTACTAATACAGTTGTTGTTGCTGCTACTACTACTACTGCTCCTACTACTTCTCCTACCACTACAACTACTGCTATTGCTACTACTGCTGCTGCGGTTGCCACTGCTTCTACAACTACAACAACAACTATTGCTACTACTACTGCTACTACTACCAATACTATTGCTGTTGATCCTGCTGCTGCTACTACTACTACTACAACAACTAAAACTACTACTACTAGAACTACTTCTACTACAACTGCTACTACTATGCCTACTTCAACTCCTACAGCTTCTACCACTACTAATAATTTTGCTACCCCTACTCCAACTACTGCTACTACTATTACTACTACCACTACTACTACTATACTACAACAACAACAAATACTACTACTACTACTACTACTACTAGCACAATTGCTACTACTACTCCTCCTACTACTACGGGTACAGGTACTACTCCTAGTACTACTCCTACTCCTACACCAACTCCTACTACTACTACTCGTGCACCAACTCCTACTACTACTACTCGTGCACCAACTCCTACTATACTACTACTACTCCTACACATACTATTGCCATTGGTACTACTACTACTACTACTACTACTACTACAACTACAACACTACAACTATAACTCCTACTCCAACTCCTACTACTGTTATTGCTACTAATGCTACTGCTACTACCAAAACTACTACTACGACCACCACCACCACCACCACCACCACCACCACCACCACCACTACTACTACTACTACAACTCCTACAACTACTAGTACTACTACTACCGCTACTAGTACTAACCCTTGTACTACGTCTACTACTACTACAACAAAACCTATTACGTCTCCTACTACTACTATTCTTGGCACACCTATGACTTCTACAACTACAACTCCAATTACTACTACTACTACTATGACTACTACCACTACTATTGCAACTACTACTACTATTATGACTACTCTTGTTGCAACTATTGCTCCTCCTCCTCCTCCTACTACTACTACTGCTACTACTCGTACTAATACAACTACCCCAAACACTCCTACTACTACTACTATTGCAACAACTACTACTGTTACTGCCGCTGCAACTAATACTGCTACTAATACTACTACTACAACTACAACAACAACAACTACTACTAATACTACTACAACTATTACTCCTACTGCCGCTGCTACTAATACTACTACTACTACTACTTTTACTACTGCAACATTAATCGTAGAACAACTGCTACTACTACTACTCCTTCAACTGCTGCTACTACAACAACTACAATGAATACTGCTACTACAACTACTTCTAATACTGCAACTGCCACTACTGCTGCTGCTACTACTACTGCTGCTACTATTATTACTACTACTACTACTACTATTCTGACTCCAACTCCTATTACAGCTACTTCTACTACTCCTCCTACTACTATTGTAGCTACTTTGACAACTACTCCAACTCCTACTGCTACTATGACTACTACTACTACTACTACTACGTCACTCCAACTACTACTACACATCTTACTACTGCTACTGCAAGTCCTCCTGAACCACAGCTACTATTACTACAACTACTACAACAACAACAATGACAGCAACAACTACTACTACTACTACGACAACTACTAATACAACAACAGCTGCACCTATGACTACTTCGACAACAACTACACCTACTAATACTACTGCTACTACTACCCCAACTTCTACAACTACTACGACCACTACTATGACTTCTACTACAACTATTACTATGGCTACTGTTGTTGTTTTGGCTCCTCCTATTGCTACCACTACTACTACTTCTATTACTACGACTACTACTATTACCTCTACCACTAGCGCAATTGCTACAACTTCTACTCCCACTGCAGGTACTGCTATTACTAACACTAACCCTACTACTACTACTCCTCCTCCTACTACACCTACTCCTACATCGACTACCGCTACTACTACTCCTACTACTACTACTGCTGCTACTGCTACAAATACAACTACTAATCCTAATACTCTTACTACTACTGCTACTACTACTACTTTTAGTACTAATACTACTCCTACTACTAATACTACTCCTAACTCTCCTACTACTGCTGTTACTATTGTTGTGGCTGCTATTACTACTACTATTACTACTACTACTACTACTAAAACAATTACTACTGCTACTAA
The DNA here is from genome assembly GCA_005019695.1 of Trichopus zeylanicus subsp. travancoricus. Lineage (NCBI taxonomy): Eukaryota > Viridiplantae > Streptophyta > Magnoliopsida > Dioscoreales > Dioscoreaceae > Trichopus > Trichopus zeylanicus. The sequence continues at coordinate 253,501 of RXID01021756.1, forward strand.
TACTACTACTAGTCCTGTTGCTGCTACTACTACCACTACCACTACAGCTACTACTATTACTCCGACTACTACTAGTCCACTACTACCACTTCTAACTCTACTACTACTACAACTCCAATTGCGACTACTGCTCCTACTACTACTACCACTGCCACTACAACTACTACTCCTAATACTATGCCAATTTCTACTACTACTACAACTGCTACTACTACTACTATTATTAGAACTACTACTACTGCTGCTGCTACTACTACTAATAAGACTACTACCACTACTACATCTAATACTACTGTTACTACTGCTGCAGCTATTGCTACTACTACTACTACAACTACTACTATTGCTACTACTACTACTTGCTGCTGTTGTTGCCACTACTACTGCTGTTGTTACTGCTACCACTACAACTACTATAAATATTACTACTACTAGTACTACTACTACTCCTACTACGACAATGACAAGAGCTACTACAAGTACGACTACTACTATTCCAACTACTACTACTACTACTAGTACTAGTACTACTACGTCTACTACTATTTCAACTCCTACGCCTACTACTACTACTCCTACTACCACAACTAATACGACTATAACAATTCCTACACCAACTCCTACTACTACTACAACTACTAGTACTGCTGATATCACTACTCCAACAACTACAACTCCTACTATACTCCTACTAGAACTCCTACTAAAATGACAACTACAACAACTACTACTACTACTACTACTACTACTACAACAACTATGACTACTACTAATATTACTACTACTGCTACTACAACAAGAACAACTACAACTACGACTACTACTATTCCTATTACTACACCTACTACAACCTCTACTAGTATTACAACTCCTCCTCCTACTACTACTCTTTCAACTCCTCCTCCTACTACTACTCTTTCAACTCCTCCTACTACTACTATTAAGACTACTACTATTCCTACTCCGACACCAACTCCAACGGCTACTACAACTACTAGTACTGCTGTTCCTACTACTCCAACAACTACAACTCCCACTGCAAGTGGTACTCCAACTCTTGCGGCTAGTACAACTACTAGCACTATTGCTACGACTACTCCAACAACAACAACTCCTACTACTACTCCAACTACAACTCCAATCACTACAACTACTGCAACAACTACTACTATTACTACTACTACTACTACTACTACTACTACTACTACAACAACAACAACTAATACTACTACTACTTCTACTACTACTAATATTACTACCACAACTGCTACTACAACTCCTCCTGCTACTACTACAAGAAAAACTACTACTATGACTACTACTAATCCTACTACTACCACTAGTACTACTACTACTACTACGTCTACTACTATTCCAACTCCTGCTCCTACAACAGCTACTACCACTACGCCTAGTACTACTACTACTACAACTACTGCAATTCCTAATCCTACTCCAATTCCTAGTACTACTACGACTACTACTGCTACTACTACCACTTCTCCAACAACTACAACCCCCACTACCATTCCTACTACAACTTCAACTACTACTACTACTACTACTACTGTTACTGCTACTATTGCTGCTGCTGCTACTACTACTACTACTTCTACTACTTCTATTACCAGTAATACTAATATTACAACTACTGCTGCAACTGCTGCAACTGCAACTACTAGTACAACTACTACTTCTACTACTAATACTACTAGTACTACTACAACAACAACTAATACTACTACTACTGCTAGTACGACTCATCTACAACTCCTACCACTACTGTGACTTCTACTACTACAGCTACTGCTACTACTACTACTACTACTACAACAACAACAACTACTACTGTTGCTACAACTACTAGCGCTACTAATCCTATTACTACCACGTCTACCACCACCACCACTACTACTACTACTACCACTACTAATACTACCACTACTATTTCAGCTACTACTACTACTACTCCTACTCCAACAACTGCTACAACTACTACTCCTACTAGTAGTACTACAACTACTACAACTCCTACTATAACTTCAACTTTGACTCCTACTACTACCACTACTACCACTACTACCACTACTACCACTACTAAAACTACTACAACTACGACTTCCCCTATTCCAACTCCTACTACTACTCCTACTAATATTACTGCAACTACTACTACTACTAGTACTGCTACTAATGCTGCTGCTACTGGTAAATCTACAACAGCTACTACTATTACTAGTACTTCCACTACCACCACTACTATTACTACTACTACTACTATGACTATTACTACTACTACTACTACTACTACTATTCCAACTCTGACTCCAACAACTGCTGCTACTACTACACCTACTACACCTGTTACTACTGCTACCACTACTAATCCAACTCCTACTGCTACTACTACCCCTACTCCAACTACTACTATGCCTAGTACTAGTCCTACTCCAACACCTACTGCTATTGCTGCTACTACTACTACCACTACTACTACTACAACAACAACTATTACTACTACAATTACTATTACAACTACTACAACTTCTATAACTAGTATTATGATAACTACTACTTCTACTACTACTAGTACTGCTACTATTACTACACAACAGCTTCAACTACTACTACTAGCCCTAATACTACTCCAAATTTACCACTATTACTACTGGTACTGCTCCTACTACTACTAGTAGTACTACAATAACTACTACAAAAACTACTACTTCTACTTCAACTTTGGTACAACTGCTACTGCAACTAGTCCATCGACTACTACGACTAATACTATGAATACGACAACTACTACAAATATAATATAATAACTACTACTACTACAGCTGAAGATGTTGCTGCTGCAACTGCTACTACTACTACTACTACAACTACTACAATTCCTACTCCTACTCCTACCACTGCTTCTACTATTATGCCTATTAGTCCAACAACTACAGCTACCGCCACTCCTATTCCAAACCCTACTGCTACTACTACTCCTTCAATTACTACTACCCATACTCCAAATATTACTACTCCTACTACGACTCCTACTCCAACTCATACTACTACCACTACTACTACTTCTAAAACTACTAGTACAACAACAACAACAACAAAAACAATAACTACTACTACTACTACTACTACCACTACAACTACTACTATCGCTACTACTACTACAACTACAACCACTACTACTTCTACTAATACCACTAATACTAGCACTACTACTTCTACTGCCACAACTACTACCACTAACACTACTACACCTACTACCACTCCCACTCCTACACCAACTTCGACTACTACTCCAACTACTTCAAATACTACTACGACTACTATCGCTACTATTACTACTAGCACCATTACTACTACAAGTATTACTATTGCTGCAGCTACTGTTACTACTCCTACTACTACACTACTACTACTACTTCTACTGCTGCTGCTACAACTGCAACTACTGTTGTTGTTGCTACTACTACTACTACTCCTACTACTTCTCCTACTACTACAAGTACTACTACACTTACTAATGCCACTATTACTACTACTGCTTCTACTACTACAACTGCTATTACTACTATAGTTGTTGCTGCTGATGCTGCTCCTATTACTACTATTGCTACTTCTACTGCTATTGCTGCTCCTGTTGCTGGTAAAACAACAGCTACTACTAATACTACAACTACAACTACTACTCCTACTCCTACTACTTCTGCTACTACTACTAATACTACTAGTTCTGCTCCTACTACCACCGATACTCCTACATCTACTCCTATTAGTATAACAACAGCAACAACAACTACTACTACTACAACTACTATTACAACTACTTCTACAATAACAACTACTACTTCTGCTAATACTATCACGACTACTACAACTGCTACTATAACAACAACTTCTACTGTTGCTGCTATAGTTGCAACTCCTACTACTACTACTACTACTACTAGTACTACAATTACTACTACTACTGCTACTATAATTACAAAGACGACAACAAATACTAATACTGCTACTATTACTATTACTACTATTTCTACAACTTCTATTGCTATTACTACAACTACTACAACTGCTATTATTATTACAACTACTACTACTATTCCTCCTCCTCCTACTACTACTACTTCTAATACTATTACTACTACTACTACTACTACACCAACAACTACTACTACTACTACAATGACTACTAATTGTACTACTACTAATAATAATAATGATACTACTACTACTACTACTACTACTCCAGCTACAACTACTACTACCTCTACTACTACTACAACTACTACTCCTGCTACAACTACTACTACTTTTACTACTATTACTACTGTTACTACTACTACACTACTACTGCAACAACATCTACTACTACTAATACTACTACTCCAACTACAATTACTACTAAAACTACTACTACTACTACTTCTACTACTAGTACTTCTACTACTACTACTTCTGGTACTTCTACAACCACTACTACTGCTACTACTACTACTACCACTACACCTACAACTACAACAACCACTATTACTCCTACTTCTATACCTCTACTCTTACTGCTACAACAACAACTACTACTACTACTACTATTACTACTACTACTACTACTTCTACTACTACTACTACTACGACTACTACTAGTGCTACTACTACAGCAACTACTACAACTACTACTTCTACTGCTACTACTAGTACAACAACTACTACTAGTACGACTATTACTTCTACTACTGCTACCGCTACTACTACAACTACTGTTGCTATCACTAGTAGTACTAATCCTACACCAACTACCACAAATGCAACTACTCTTACTACTATTACTACTACTACTACTAATACAGCTACTACTACTTCTACTACTACTACTATTACTGCTACTATTGCTGCTTCTTATTCCATTATTATGACTACGACTGCTACTTGTACTATAGCTACTACTCCTATTATTGCGATTACTACTACTATTGCCACTACTACAACTACGTCTATTGCTATTACAACTACTACTGCTACTACTTCTATTGCTACTCTGGCTACTCCTCCTCCCCTCCTTCTACTACTCCTACTACTACTATTACTACTACCACTGCTCCTACTACTACCCATACTCCTACACCAACTCCTATTACTGCAACAACAATAGGAACAACAACTACTACTACGACCACTATTTTTACTACTGCTACTACAACTACTATTACAACTACTTCTACAACAACAACAACAACTACTGCTACTACTGCTACTACAACTGCCACTACTACTACTGCAGCTACTACTACAACAACTTCTACTACTGTTGTTCCTACAGCTGCAACACCTAGTACTACTACTCCTACTAGTGCTACTATAATTACTAAGACTACTACTACTACGACTACTACTGCTGCTGCTACTACAACTACTAGTACTACTGCCACTACTACTACTCATACACCAACTCCTACTCCTAAGCTACTCATACACCAACTCCTACTCCTAGTATTGCTACTACAACAATAACTACTACTATTACTACAACTAGTACTACTACTACTACTCCTGCTACTACCGCTACTGCTACTACTACTTCTGCTACTACCACTACTGCTACTACTACTTTTGCTACTACCTCTACTACTCCTACTACTAGTAATTTTACTACTACTGCTATTGCTACTACTAGTACAGCCACTACGACTTCTACTATTACTACAACTACAACTACTACAGCTATGATTACTATTACTACTCGTACTACTACGACCTCTACTACTGCTATTGCTACTACTACTACTACGATAAATACAACTAGTACTACCACTACTTTTGCTACTACCACTCCAACTCCAACTCCTATTCTTCTATTATTCCCAGTACTACGGCTACTACTGCTATTATGACTTTTGCTGGCAGTACTACTACTACTACTACTTCTACTACTATAGCTACTCCTACTGCTACTACTGCTACTACTACTGCTACTATTACTGCTACTACTACTTCTACTACTACTAGTAGTCCTACTGAAATTACTACCACTACTATTACCACTACTGCTACTACCATTGCTACTACTGCTATTGCACCTACTACACCTAATTTCTCAACTAATGCTTTTACGGGCACTCCTACTACTCCTACTTTTGCTACTGCTACTACTCCTATTACCACTCGTACTCCTACTCCCTCGACTACTAATACTCCTATTCCCCCTCCTCCTCCTACTACTAATACTACTACTCCTACTCCTGCTACTGCTACTACTACTCCTACAAGTACTACTACTACTACAACTCATACTGCCACTCCTACTCCTACCACTCCTCCGACAACTACAACTACTTCAACTGCTACTATTACTACTACTACTCCTACTGTTATTGCTAATACCTCAACTACTGCTACCACTACTACTACTACTGCTACTACTATTACCGCTACTACCTCTATTGGAACTACTACTACTACTGCTACTACAACAACTAGGATAAATACTACTATTGCAGTTGCTGCTACTACTACTACTTCTATTACTAGTACAAATGCTCCTACTCCAACTCCTACTGCTATTACTACTACGACAAATACTACTATTGCAACTGCTACTACTACTTATAATACTACAACTAATACTACTACTACAACAACTCCTACTCCTACTATTGCTTCTACTACTCCTACTCCTTCTCCTTCTCCAGCCACTACTAAAACAACTCCTACTCCTACTACTGGTACTACTACTACTCCTACTCCTACACGTACTACTGCAACTAGCACTATTACTACTACTACTACAACTACACTTACTCCAACTCCTACTACTACTTCTACACCTACGATAACTACTACTATTATTACAACTAACACAACTACTACTACTACTGTAGTACTATTACAACGACTACTTCTACTACTACTACTACTACCACTATTAGTAGTACGTCTGCTATGACTACAATTAGTACTACTTCTACAACTACTGCACCTACTACTACTACAATTACTACTAACATAACTATTACTACTATTAGCACTACTACAACTACTACTATAGCTACTACAGCTACTACTACTAATACAGCTACTACTGCTAATGCTACGTCTACTTCTTCTACCCCTAGTAATAATACTAATTCTACTACTATGACATCTGCTACTAATACTATATCTACTTCAACAACAAAAAAATCTACTACTATAACTCCGACTCCTACTCCCGCCACTACTACTACGACTCCTACTCCTACTACTGCTACTACTACTCCTACTCCTACACCTACTCGTAGTACTGCTAGTACTACTACTAGTACTACAACTACTGCTACTTCTACTACTCCAACTCATACAGCTACTTCTACACCTACAGCTACTACTACCGATGCTGCTTCTGCTGTGACTACTACTACTTCTACTACTACTACTACGACTGTTGCTACTACAACTACTACTACTACTACACCTATTACTACAAATACCACCACAACTACTATTGCTACTACTAATATTACTACTACTATTGTTGCAAGTACATATACTACTATTACTACTACTATAACCACTACCACAACTACTACTCCTACTACAACTATTACTTCAATTATTACTATTACTATTGCTTCTACTACTACTACTACTACCACTACTACTGCTACTACTACTCCTCCCGCTACTACTACTAGTTCTACTTTTACTTCTGCTACAGCTACTACTTCTATTTCTACTCCTACTACTTGTATTACTAATACTACTACTACTACACCCACTGCTCCTACCACTACCCCTACTCATACACCAACTCCTATTAGAACAACAAACTCTAGCACTACTACTACTACTACTACTACTTGTACTGCTACAACTACAACGACTGCAACAACTACTTCTAGTACTACTACTACTTCTACTACTGATACTAGTGCAAGTACTGCTACTACTACAACTGCTACTACTGCTACTACTACAACTACTACTACTTGTACTACTACTACTTCTACTACTACTACTGCAACAACAACTATCAATGCTGTTGCTGCTACGGCGGCAACACCTACTACAACTGCTACTCCTCCTACTTCTATTGCTGCTGCTGCTGCTACTACTACTACTACTACTACTACTACTACTACTACTACTTCTACTACAACTACTACTTATACTTCAACTACTACTACTTCTACTGCTACTACTGCTGCTGCTACTCCTACTACTATTGCTACTACTACTGTTGCTACTACTAGTACTACTACTACAACTATTACTACAAATACAACTACCATAACAACAATAACAACAACAACTACTATTACTACTTCTACTACTACTACTACTACTACTACTACTACTACTACTACTACAACTACTAACCCTACTATTACTCTTACTACTACTTATACTACTACAACTGCTACAGCCACTTCTGCTACTGCTTCTATTGCTATTACTATTACTGCTGCTGCTACTTCTATTTCTGCTCCAACTACTCCTCCTCCTACTACTACTACTACTATTATTCCTACTACTACTACTACTACTGCTCCTCCTACTACCCCTACTCTTACACCTACTCCTGTTACTACTACAACAACAACAACAACAACAACAACAACTACTACTACTACTACTACTACTACTACTATTTGCACTACTATTACAATAACTACTGTTACCACTACTTCTACTACTGCTACTACTACTACTACTTCTACTACTACTACAACAACTACTGCTGCTGCTACTACAGTTGCAATTCCAAGTACTAGTACTACTTCAACTGCTACTACTACTAATTCTACTACTACGACTACCACTACCAGTACTACGACTACATGATCTACCACCGCTACAACTACTGCTACTACTTCTCCAACAACAACAACTACAACTACTGCTACTATTGCTGCAACTACAACTACTTCTACTTCTCATATTGCTGCTACTGCCACTACTACAACTACTACAACAACTTCTACTATTGCTATTACTACTACTACAATTATTAGTACAACAACTACTACAACAACTGCTTCAACTACTACGACTGCTACTACTACTACTGTTACTACATGACAAGTACTACTCCTACAACTACTGCTACAACTACTGCTATTACTACTACTGCATCTATTAATACTTCTAGTAGAACTACTATTACTACTATGGTTACTACTACTACTCTACTTCTCCTACTTCTACCACTTTGACTACTACTACTGCTACTACTGCTGCTGCTGCTGCTTCGACTACTACTGCTACAACTGCTACTACAACGACAACTACTACTAATTCTTCTAATACTATTGCTACAACTTTTGCTACTACTAATACTTCCACCACTACCGCTACTACTACTGCTACTACTACTATTTCTCCTTCTACTACCACTACTGCTACAACTACAGCAGTTACAACAACTTCTACTACTACTACTATTGCTAATACAACAACTATGACTATTATTATTATTACTACTACTACTACTACTACTATTGCTGCTGCTGCTGCTGCTGCTGGTACTGTTGCTCCTGCTCCTACTACTACTCCTACTCCTACTACTACTATTACTACTACTACTGCTGCTACTACTACTACTACTATTACTACTACCACCACCACCACCACTAAAATTACTACTATTGTTGTTGCTGCTGCTACTGCTCCTACTACTATTACTACTACTACAATGACTACTGCTACTGTTACTACTACTACTACGACAACTACTGCTATTGATGTTGCCGCTACCACTACTACTACTACCATAGTCGCAGTTACTACTGCTATTACTACTGCAACTACAACTACTACTACCACCACCACTAGTACAACTTCTACAACTACTGCTACAACTACTACAACAACTACTACTAGGACCACTAGTACAACTTCTACAACTATCGCTACAACTACTACTATGACCACTATTCAAACTACTACTACTTCTACTGTTGCTGCTATTACTCAAACTACTACTACTTGTACTACTAGTACGGTTACTTTTGCTACTGCTACAACAACAACTACTACTTCTATTATTACTATTACTACTGCTGCTATTGTCACAGCTACTGCTACTACTACTACTTCTACCATTAATGGTAATACTACTAGTACTACTGCAACTGCTACTTCTACTTCTGCTGCTACTACAACTACTACTACTGCGACTAATGTTGTTACTACTACTGCTACTGTTGCTACTACGACAACTACTACTACTACTACTTCTCCGACTAATACTACTTTTACTACTATGACTGCTACTATTACTACTGTTATGACTACTACTGCTGCCACTATGACTACCGCTATCGCAACTTCAATTGCTACTATTGCCGCTACTATGGCTACTTTTACTGCTACAACAACTAAACTCGTACGACTACTGCTACTACAATAATTGTTGCTACTACTGTTATTACTACTGCTAGAACTACGACTACTACTACTACTACTACTATTACTATGACTGTTACTGCCACAACTACTACTTCTCGTACTACTACTACTACTCATATTGCCATAGCTATTACTTCTCATACTACTACTACTCGTAATACTACTACTATTGCTACTGCAAGTACGACTGCAACTACTGCTACTATTGTTACTAATATTGCTATTACTTATACAACTACTACAACTACTGCTACTAGAACAACTACTACTACTCCAACAACAATAACTACTCCTACTATGATTGTTTCTACTACTACTACGATTACAACAACTAATATTATTACTTCCCCTACTAATACCATTGTCGCTACTATTACAACAACTACTACTACCACTGCTGCTACTGCTACCACTACTACTACAACTGCTACTACTAATGCGACTACAACTACTACTATTACTACTGCTACTTTAGCAACTACTGCTACTACAGCTACTACTACTACTACAATTACTACTGTGACTACGACTGCAACTACTAGTACTCTGACTACTCCAAGTACTACTGCTACAACTGTGACTAGTACTACTACTACAACTACTGTTACTATTACTACTGTTGTTGCTTCTCTTGTTGCTGCTACTACTACCTCTACTACTACTACGACTACTACTACGACTACTGATACTACTGCTACCTCTCCTACTACTACCACTACTGCGACTACAACTGCAGCTGCTACTGCTACTACTACTACTACTACTACTACTACTACTACTACTATGACTAGTACTGCTACTACTATTACTACTACAACTCCTACCACTACTACTACAACTACAACTACTGCTAATTCTACTACTACAACTACAGCTACAACTAATACATCCAATTCTACTACCACTACTACTACTATTACTACTACTTTCACAACTACAGCTACTGCTACTACTACTACTTCTCCTACCACTTCTTTGGGTACAGTTACTACTACATCTACTACTACTACAATTACTACTACAACTACTACCACTACTACTGTTACTACTACTACAACTACAACTGCTACCATTACTACTACTATTGTTGCTACTATGACTACTACACTAATAACAATGCTACTATTGCTACTACTGCTACAACTGCTACAACTACTACAACTGCTTCTACTGCTACTAACAATGCTACTATTGCTACTACTGCACCTACTATTTCGATTGCTACTATTGCTACTATTGCTATTATTGCTATTGCTATTGCTCCTACTTCAATTACTACTACTACTACTACTGCTACTACTACTATCACTACTACTACTACTACATCTACTGCTACTGCTGCTACTACTAACACTACTACTGCTACTACTAACACTTTCACAACTTCAAATACATCAACTACAATTGTTGTTGTTGCTGCTGCTATTTCTACTACCACTACAACTATAAGTACTGCAACTACTACTACTACCACTGCTGGTACTACTTCTATTACTACTACTACTATTACGGCTACTTCTACAGCTGCTATGGCTACTACTACTCCTGCAACCACAATTGCTAATATTGCAACTACTACAACTACTATTATTATTACTACTACTACTACAGCTACTACTGGTACAATTGCTACTACTGCCACTACTACTACTACTGCGATTACTGTGACTACTACTGCAACTATTGGTAGTACTATTTCTCCTACTGCTACTGCTACAACTACAACAACTACTACTAGAATAACAACAACTACTGCTGCTACTTCTGCTATTGCTACTACGACTACTGCGACTAATACTACTTCTTGTATTGCCACCACTACTGGTACCACTACGGTTAATACTATTGCTACAACTAGTACTGCAACATCTGGTACTATTATTACTATTACTAGTATTGGTACTACTGCTACTACTACTACTACTAGTGCTATAACTTTTGTCAATACTGCTACTACTACTTCTACTATTACTACTGTTGCTACGGTCCTGCTGCTGCTGTCACGACTCCTATTACAACAACAACAATGACAACAATTACTACTATTACAAGTACTACTACAACTACTATAACAACGACAGTAACAACAACAACAACTACTGTTACTAATACCGCTACTGCTACTGCAACTATTACTACTACTACTACTACCGCTACTACTACAACTACAACAACGACTACTATGGCTCCCATTACTGCAACAACAAAAACAACAACAACAACAACAACTACTACTACTACTACTACTTCTATTGCAACTACTATTATGACTACAACTACTACAAGTACTATTGCTACAACTGCTACTCCTACTGCTAATGTTACTACTACTACAACTACTAGTACTACTAGTACTACTACAACAACTACTACTACTATGAATATTGCTTCTACAACTACTACTACATGAACTACAACTACTATTGCTACTACTATCGTAACTACTACTACTACTACTATTACTACTACTACTACTTCTATTATTATTACCACTACAGCTACTACTACTACAACTACTATTACTACAACTATAGGTACTACTGCTATTGCTGCTACTATTACTGATACTACTACTACTACTAATACTATTGCAGCTACCACTACTACTATGACTACTTCTACTGCTTCTACCATTACTACGTTGCTCCTACTGCTACTACCCCTACTATGACTGCTACTACTACTGCTACTACTACTACTTGTGTTACTACTACTGAGGCTACGACTACTACTACCACAACTACTGCGACAACTGCTACTGCAACTGCCACTACTACTACTACTACCACTACTGCCATTGTGGCTCCTAAGACTACAACTACTACTACAATAACATCTACTACTAAAACTGCAACTACCATAACTGCTAGTACTTCTGATGCTTCTACCGCTACAACCGCAACTACTACTACTACTACTACTCCTACTGCAACTACTACTACTACCACAACTGCAACTACAACTACTACTACTACTTCTCCTATTCCAACTCCGATTATGACTATTACTACTACTACTAGTAGTAATGCTACTACTACTTCTACTACCAATATTACTACTGCTACTTCTAGTACCAATACTAATACTCCGACGACTACTAATACTACTAGTACTACTACTACTACTAATACTACTACTAATACAACTAATACTACTGTTACTATTGCTGATACTGCTGCTACTGCTGCTGCAATTACTACTATGACTACTACAGCTACTAATACTATATTAATAATGCTATCACTACTACTACTACTACTATTGCTGCTACTACTACAACTACTACAAATATTACAACAACAACTACTACTACAACCACTACTACTACTCCTACTTCTACATCTACAACGACTCCTACAACTATTACAACTACAACGACTACTACTATTATTGCTACTAAAATTGCTACTGCTACTTCTACTCCTACTAATGCAATTACAACAATTCTTACAAGCACTATCAATACTACTACAACTCTTACTACTATTTCTACTCCAACTTCTACTCCAACTTCTACTCCCACTACTACGACAACTGCTAATGCCACGAGTAATACTACTCCTACTCCTATTCCTACTACTACACCTACTATTACAGCTATTGCGACAACTACTACTACTAGTACTACTGCTACTACAACTGCTGCTACAGCTACTGCTACTACCGCTGCTAGTACAACTACTATTACAACTACAACAAAAACAACAACAACTACTACTACTACTACTCACACTACTACTACTGCTACTACTATTATTGCTACTAGTACTACTACTGCTTCTACCACAACAACAACAACAACTACTACTACAACCATTGCTACTACTACTACTACTACTACTACCACCACCACCACCACCACTACAACTAATACTACTACTAGTACGACTACAACTACTACAACTAAGATTACTACAACTCCAACTGCTACTATTTCTGCTCCTACTCCAGCCGCTACTACTGCTACTACTACAACTGCTACTACTACTACTACTTCTACTACTACTATTACTCCTACTTCGACTACTCCTACTACTTCTCTTCCTACTAGCACTACTACTAAAACTACAACTCTTCCTACTACTCCTACTCCAACTTCTACTCCTACAACTACCCCTACTACTACAACTACCAATACTACTACTACTACTAGTACTCCTACTACTACTACTACCATTACTGCTTCAAATACTACTACAACTACTACGGCTACTATTGGTGCTAGTGCTGCTGCTGAAGCTATTGCTACTACTACCACTACTACTACTACCACTACTACTAGTACTACTATTGCTGATGCTACTACTACTACTATTATTAATACAACTACTGTTACTACTACTACTACACCAACTACTACTACATTGACTACTTCCCCAACTGCTACCCCTACTTCTATCACTCCAACTACTACGACTACTCGTAATTGAGCTGCTGCTATTGCTGCTGTTCATACTACTATTAATATTACTCATTTGTCTACTAATACTTATTCCACAACAAAAACAACAACAACAACTACTACTACAACTCCTACTACTGATACTGCTACTCCTGCTACTACTACTACTACTACTACTAGTACAAGAACTACTACTTCTAATGCCGCTACTCCTATTACTACAACCACTACTACCACTACAACTATTGCACCTATTACTATAGCTAGTAGAACAACTGCTACTACAACTCCTACTACTAGTACTCCTACTGCGACTCCTACTACTACTACTACTCCTCTTACTACTAGTACTTATCCTGCACCGATTCATGCTACTACTCCTGCTACTATTGCTGCTGCTGCTACTACTACTACTTCTACTACTACTACTACAGCTACTAGGACTACTACTATTACCACTGCCACCAGCAATATTGCTATTCCTACTACTACTACTACTAATAGTACTACTACTACTTCTACTATTATAACAACTAGTACTGCTGCTGCTGTTACTCCTACTACCGCTACTACTACTACAACAACAATAACTACTACTACTTCTTCTTCTACAACAACAACAACTACTACTACTACTAGTAATCCTATTGCTACTGCTGCTGCTTTTCTTGCTACTACTACTACTGCTATTACTGCAACTGCCACTTCTTCTAAAACAACAACAACAACAACTACTGCTTCATCTACAACAATAACAACAACAACTACTACTACAACTACAACTGTGACAACTAAAACTACAACTTCCGCTAGTACTACGACTACTACAACTACAACTATGGCTACTACTACTACTACTACTACTACTACTACTCCAAAAACTCGGACTACTACTACTACTACTTCTACCACTCCTTCAACTACTACTACTACTACTATTACCACTAATACTACTAGTAACACAACTACTACTGCTGCTACTACTACTACTACCACTACTATTACAACTAGTACTACTTCTATTACTACTCCAAATATTGCTACTACTACTACTCCATGTAGTACTACTACTAATACTACAACACCTAGTTGTAGTAGTAGTAGTAGTACTGCTACTACTACTACTACTACGACTCTTACTACGACTCATACTCCAACTTCTACTACTACTACTCCTACTGCTACTACAACAATTACAAATACTATTGGTGCTACCCCTACTCCTACTCCAACTACTACTACAATTACTACTACTACTGTTGCTACAATAATAACAACTACTACTACTACTACTACCGTTGCTGCTTCTACTGCTACTATTACTACTATTACCACCACCACCACTACTCCTAGTGCTCCTACCACTATTACTACTTCTGCTACTACTACAATTGCATATACTACAACTATTGCTACTACGGCTGCTACAACTTCTGCTACAACAACTACTGTTACCACTACTACTACTGCAACTAATACTACTACTGCTATTATTACTATTACTACTGCTACTACTACTACTACTACTACTACAACAACAACTACTAATGGTATTGCTACTACTCCTGCTAACACAACTGCAACAACCACTACTACTATGACCGTTGCTATTGCTGCTACTACTACTTCTGCTACTGCTACTGCTAATGCTCTTAAAACTACTACTATTACTATAACTACTTCTGCAACAACTAATAGTACTACTGTTGTTGCTACTACTATAACAAATACTATTGCTACTACTATTATTGTAGCTACAACAACTACTACTACTTCTGCTACTACTCCTACTGCAACTGCTACAACAACAACTACTACTTCTGCTACTGCTACTGCTGCAACTGCTGCAACAACAACAACTACTTCTGCCATTACTACTACTGCAACTGCTACAACAGTAACTACTACCACTACTCTACCTACTACAACAACAACAACAACAACAATTTCGAATACTATGACTACTGCTGCTGCTACTACTGTGGCTACAACTATTACTACTACTTCTACTACTACTAATACCACAACTGCTACTACTACTACTACTACTACTACTAATACTACAACTATTACTACTACTTCTATTACAACAACTACTACTCCTTCTATTGTAGCAACTACTATTAGAACTCCATATGCTACTGTAACTACAACTAGAACTCCTGCTACTCTGCCAATACTCCTACTGCCACTGTGACTGCTATATTATTACAACAACTACTACTCCTAATGCTGCTACTCCTACTACCCCAACTACTACTACCACTATAACTACTACACCTACTTTTACTGCTACTATAACAACAACAACTACTACTAGTATTACTACTACTACAACTATTATTACTACTACTGCTGCTAATGCTACTACAACTCCTATGACTACTACACCGACAACTACTCCTACTCTTACTCCTCCTATCAAGACTACTACTCCTACTCCTACTCCTACTCCTACTACTGCTCTTCCTTCTACTACGACTACTACTAATAGCACCCCTCCTGCTGCTGCTAATGCTATTGCCGCTACGTCTACTACTACTCCAACTACAACTACTACCATAACTACTACAACAACTACCACAACTACTACAACAACTACGACTTCTTCTACAATGACAACTTCTATGATTACTACTAATACTACTTCTGGTACTACTACAACTTCCACCCCTACAGCTACTCGTACTACTACTACTACTACTACACTACTACTATAACTATCACTACAAATACTACTACTACTACTACTACTACTACGGCCACTATAACTGTTGCTGCAGCTATCACTACTACTACTACTACGACTACTACAGCTGCTGCTGCAACTTCTACTACTGTTACCAATACTACTAGTACTACTACTACTACTACTACTACTACTACTACTACTACTACTACTACTACTACTACTACTACTACTACTACTACTACTACTATTACTATGACTACTACTATAACTACGACCACTATTGCTACTATTACTGTAACTACTACAACAACTACTACTATTACTAATACTACTACTACTGCTACTGCTACTACTGCTACTACTATTAATTCTACTTCTGCTACTACTACTCCTTCTACTACTACTACTACTCCTACTACTCCTACTACTCCTACTACTACTCCTTCACTTGCAATAATTGAAACTACTACTCCTACTCCTCCTCCTACTACTTCTACAACTACTACCACTACTACTTCCGCTATTACTACTACTGCTACTACAACTTTTTCTACTTGTACTACTACTACTTCTGCTACTAGTACTATTACCACTACCAAAACTACTATTCCTACTACTACTACTACTACTACTAGTCCAACTGCTACTACTACTACTATTGCCTCTACTACTACTACTACTACAACAACTATTATTTCTTCCACAACAAATTCTACTACTACTACTACTACTATCACTTCTTCTACGGCTAATACTACTACAACAACTACCATGACTACTACTACTACAACTCATGCTACTACTTCTACTCCTACTACTACTGCTACCACTTCTATAACTACTACTATTGTTGCTGCTACTACTGCTACCTCTACTGCTGCTGCAATTACTGCTACAACTTGTCCTACTCCTACCACTCCTCCTACTACAACTACTACTTCTCTACTACTTCTACTATTGCTGCTACTACTACTACTCCTAACACTCCTCCTACTACCCCTACTACTACTACTACTACCACAACCACTACTTTAACTACTACTAGAACAACTACTACAACAACTACTAGTAGTAGTAGTAGTACTACTAGTACTACTACTACTACCGCTACTACTACATTACAACAACTACTACACCTATTACTGCTGCTAGTCCTACTATTACAATGATAACAACTTCTACAACTACTACTCCTACTGCTCCTGCTTCTACTGCTGCTATTATTACTACCACTACTGCCACTACTACTCCCATTCCTACTACTCATACTGCTACTACTATGACTACTAATACTTCTTCCACACCAACAACAACAATAACAATTACTACTAGAAATCCAGCTGCTGCTGCTACTTCTAGTACTACTACTACTGCTGCTGCTACTACAACTACTACTGCAACTACTACTATTGCTACCGTTGCTATAACTACTACCACTAATGCTACTACTACTACACCTATAACTAATAATACGATTACTACTACCACGACTAGTACTATTACAATTACTACTACTACTACCATTAAGACTGCCATTGCTACAACAACTTCAACTACTATTGCTACTACTAACACTACTATTACTAATGCTACCGCTACTTATCCTACTACTGCCACTATTGCTACTACCACAATTGTTGCGGCTGCAACTACTACTACTACTACAAAAACTAATATTACTACTACTCTCCTTCGACTACTCGTACTCCTACCCGTACCCCTATTACTACTAATACTCCTACAAGTAGTAGTAGTAGTACTACTTGTACTACTACTATGACAACAACTATTAATATTACTTCTACTACTGCAACGAGTACAACAACAACCACTACAACTACTTCAGCTACTACTACTACTGCTCTTACTAATACTATTGCTACTACTGCTACTGCAACCTCTGCTGCTGCTACTGCAACTACTCTTACTACTACTACTGCTACTACTGCAACCACTATTACAACTTCTATAGCTACTATTACTACTTTAAATCCTACTAGTACTACTACTACTCCTACTACTATTACTACTACCATGGCAACTACAACTACAACTACTAGTACTAGTACTTCTACTACTACTATTACTACTACTACTACTACTACTACTACTACTACTACTACTACGACTACTGCTACTACTGCTACTACTACTACTATGACTACAATAACAACAACAACTACTACTACTAATACTACAACTACTACACCGACTACTACTGCTTCTTCTTCTACTACCACTGTTCCTGATGCCACCAACACCACTACGACTAATACTTCAAATGCTATTACTACTTGTGACACTACTACTACTGCTACTATTGCTACTTTTACCGCAACAACAACAACAACTACTACTACTGCTACCACTAATACTACTATTACTGCGACTACTGCTACGCTACTACTACTACAACTATTTGTGCTAGTACTACTACTATTCCCACAACTACTACTATTACTACTACCAATACTATTTCTAGTACTACAACAACTACTATAGCTACTCCAATTCCTACTCTACTACTCCAACAACTACTACAATTACTACTAGTAATACTACTATTACCACTACTACTACTGCAACGATTGCTATTGCTACTATTACTCCTACTACTACAACAAATACTACTACTACTAACTACTACTACTACTACTGTAACAGCTACTGGTACTACTACTGCTACTACTACTACTACTTCTCCTACTCCTATTACTACTACTAAAAATAATAATACTACTACTGCTGCTGCTACGACTACTATCTCTACTATTATTGCTACTACTAACACTACTACAACTTTAGCAAATACTACTACCATGACAACTACAACAACAACAATAGCTACTACTACTACTTCGTCTACTACTACTATTACTACTTCTACTGCTACTGCTGTTGCTTCTACTACATCTGCTATTACTAGTACTACTACTGCTGCTGTTATTGCTTCTGCTACAGTTGTTGCTAATACTACTATTGCTACCACTACAACACCGAGTACTACAACTCCTGTTGTTGCTACTGCTACTACTCTTCCTACTCCTACCCCTACTCCTACCCCTACTCCTACTCCTCCTACTACTACAACTACTACTATTACTTGTACCACTACAACTACTATTTGTACTACTACTACTACTCCTACCACTACTGCTGTTGCTACTACTACTACTGGTCCTACTACTACTGCCACTACTGCTACTACCACAACTACTACTACAACAAGTACTACTACTGCTGCTACTCCTACTACTACTACTCCTACTAATAATTTTGCTGCTACTTCTACTATGACTACTACTGCTACAACAACAACAACAACAATAGAAACAATAACAACAACAACAACTACTGCTACTGTTGCTACTACTACAACAATAGCTACTACTACGACTACCAAGACTAGTACTACTACTACAAATACTACTATTACTACGACTACTACAACAACAACTACTTCTACTACTATTGCTAGTACTACGACTAGTACAACTACTACTACTAATACTAATACTACTACAAATACTACTGCTACTACTACTACTACTACTACCACCACTACTACTCCTCATGCTCTTACTACATCTATAGTTATTTATACGGCTATTATTATTACTACTTCTACTACAACTACTATTAGTAAAACTTCTACTACTTCTACCACTACTACTACTACTATAACAACTGCTGCTCCAAATGCTAATATTACTGCTACTACTACGACAACCACTATTGCTATTGCTACTTCTACTACTGCTATAACTACTACTGTTGCTACTAATAGTACTACTACTACTCCTATTGCTGCTTCTACTATAACTACTATAACTACTGCTACTTGTACTACTATAACTACTATAACAACTACTTCCGTTACTACTGCTACAAGTATTACTACAACTACTGAGACTACAACTACTATTACCACTACTACTCCTCCTACTCCTACACCTACTCCGACTACAACAACTACTGCTATTACTATTGGTACAACTACTATTGCTACTACCATTACAGTACTACTACTATGGTTGTACTACAACTATTACTCCTAATACACCTATAACAACAACAACTACTACTATTACTATACTAGTACTCCCAACGTGCCTATTATTTCCACTACCATTCCTACTTCTCCAACTACTACTACTATAGCTATTACTCCAGCAACTCCTACTGCTCCTACTAATACAAGTACTTCTACTACTACTACTCTTAATGCTACTGCTACTATTACTACTACAACTGTTACTAGTATTGCAACTACTACTACTGCTACTACTATTACTACTATTGCAACTACTACTACGACAACAACTACTGCTACTACTACTGCTACTAATAATACTACTGCTACTACTACTGCCACTACTACAACTACTACTACCACAACAACTACTACTACTACTACCACAACTACTACTACTAGAACTACTACTACTGCTACGACTACTTCTACCACAACAAGTACTAGTACTTCACCTACTACAACGATTACTACTAATACTAATACTACTACTACTACTACTACTACTACTACTACTACTACAACCACACCAACTACTACTACTACTACGACTACTACTACTACTAACTACGATTGTGCTACTACTTCGCTAACTACTACTACCTCTACTACTACTACTACTACTACTACTACTACTTCTCTTGTTGCTGTTGATGCGACTACTACCACTACTACTGTTGCTGTTACTACTACTACTACTACTACTACTACACCTATTACTACAAATACTACTACTATTACTAATACTATTGCTACTACTGCTTCTACTACTCTTACCTCTACTACTACTACTACTGCTACTACCACTACTTCTACTACTACTACTATTACTCGTACTACTACTACTATTCCTAGGTTTACTGTTACTTCTGCTAGCACTTCTATTGCTACTCCTACTACTACTCCTCCTCCTACTACTACTATTCCTACTACTACTACGTCTACTACTATAACTCCACCTACTACCCCTACTCCTACACCTACTCCTGTTACGACTACCACTAATACTACTAGTACAACTGCTACAACTACTGCAACTACTGCTACTGTGGCAACTACTACTACTACTAGTACTACTACACCTATTACTACTAATCATACTACTACTACTATAACTACTATTACTACAGTTAATACTACTACTACTATTACTTCTGCCATTGCTACTACATTTTCAATTACTATTACTTCTACCAATACTACTATTACTAATGGTATAAGTAGTCCTCCTAATACAACAACTACAGCTATTATTACTTCTACTACCGCAATTACTACTACTCCTACTACTACTGCAACTACTACTACTGCTCCCATGACTACTCGTCCTACTACCCCCACTCCTATTACTATTTCTACTACTACTAGTTGTACTACTACTACGACAACATCTATTAATACTACTTCTACTATTGCTACTACTTCTACTACTGCCACGAGTACTACTTCTACTGCTATAGCTGCTACTCTTACTACTACTACTGCTACTACTAATGCAACTGCTACAGCTACTGCTGTTGCTACGACAACTCCTACTACTACTACTACAACGACTCATACAACTATTACTACCACCACAACTACTACTACAACAACTACTACTACTAGTGCTACTACTACTACTGCAACTACTGCTACAACAACAACTACTACTATTACTACTACTACTACTATTGCAACTACTGCTACAACAACAACTACTACTATTACTACTACTACTACTACTATTGCTACTATTCCCCCCCTCCTTCTACTACTACTAAAACAACAACTACTACACCTACTACAACAACAACAACAACTATTACAACTCCTACTCCTATAGCTTTTGATAATTCTCCCCCAACTACTACTACTAATACTTTAACTACTACACCTACTACTACAGCTTCTTCTACTATTGCTGCTGCTGCTACTACTACTACTACTACCACGACTACTACTTCTATTACTATTACCACTTATGCTACTACTTCTACAATGACTACTACAAGTACTACAGAAATAACAACAACAACTACTACTACAACTACTACAACAACTACTACAACAAAAACTACAACTACAACAGCTACTTCTACTAAAATAATGACAACAACTACAACAATAACTACTACTAATTCTACTAGTACCACTACTGCTCCTACTACTACTACTACCTCTTGTACAAGTACTACTACGACTTGTACTCTGCTACTACTACTACAACTATTTCTACTAGTACTACTACTACTCCCACAACTATTACAAGTATGAATACACCTGCTACTACTACAACAACTACTACTACAACTCCAACTGCTACTACTACTACTCCTACTATTACTCAACTATTACTACTCCTAAAACTATGACTACTATTACTGCTACTACCCCAACAACTACTGCTAGTACTACAACTACCCCAACAGCTACTACTATTATTACTAGTAATACTACTACTACTACAACAAGAACAACAATAACTACTACTGCTGCTGCTGCAACTAATACTGCTACTGCTACTACTACAACACCTACAACAACTACTGCTACTACAACTACTCCTCCTGCTACTCTTCCTACTGCTCCTACTGCTACTACTACTACTACTACTAATACTATTACATCTACCACTACCGCTACTACTACTAATGCTACTACTAGTACTAGTACTACTACTACTGCTACTACTGTTACTTTGGGTACTACTACTACTGCCACTACTGCTACTGCCACTACTACTACTAAAATAACTACTACTTTTGTAGCTACTGCTGCTACTCCTCCTCCTGCTCCTACTACTACTCCTGCTATTACTTGTACTATGACCACCACTACTACTACTACTACTACAACAACAACAACAACTACTACTACTACTACAAATAGTACTACGAATACTACAACAACAACAACTACCACTACTACTCTTAATGGTCCAACAATCACTTCCACTATTACTATAACTACTACTACAAATCCTAGTAAAACTACAATTATTTCTAATATATTTATTATTAGTACTGCTGCTACTACTAATATTAGTACAACTTCTACAACTACTACCACTACTACTACTACTATAATAGCTACTGCTCTGAATGCTACTATTACTACTACTACTACTACTACTACTATTGGAATTACAGCTTTTGCTACTGCTAATACTTTGGCTACTACTACTACCACTACTACTACTTCTACTGCTACTTCTACTACAACTACGATTACTACTGCTACTACTACTACTGATGCTATTTCTACTTTAACTCCTACTACTAAAACTACTACAACTCTTATATCTTCTACTACTGCTATTACTATTGCTGCTCCTACTTCTACTACTACTACTAATATTTTTACTACTACTACTACTACAACTACAACTTCTACTACTACTAATACACCAACTACTACTACAACTACAACTACTACTAATCCTCCTCCTACTTCTACAACTATAATTGCTACTCCTACTACAGAACCTACTACTACTGCTACTACTATTACTACTAGTACTACTACTACTACTTCTACTACTCTTGCTGCTACTACTACTACAACAACAACAACAACTACTACTCCTACTCTTACACCAACTCAGACTATAACTACTACTACTACTACTACTATTACTACTGCTACTACTACTACTGTAATTAATAGTACTACTACAGCTACTACTTCAACTACTACTACTTCTAGAAGTAGTAGTACTACTACAAGTACAATTACTCCTACTCCTACACCAACTCCTACTAGAGCTACTACTACTAATACTACTACTCCTACAACTGCTATTATTGCTAGTTGTGCTATTACTGCTACTTCTACTGCTATTACTACTATTACTGCTACTTCTTCTACTGTTGCTATAACTAGTACTACTACTACAACAACAACTACTACTACTGCTATTGCCTCTCATAGTATGACAACAACAACAACAACTACTACTACTATAATTACTGCTGCTACTACTGCTAATCCTAATACTGCTACAACTACTGCTACTACTACTGCTATTACTGTACTACTACCCCTAATACTTCTCCTCCTAATGCTCCAACAACTTCTACTACTACTACTACTACTACTACAACTACTGCTATTACTCCTACTACTCCTACTAATCCTACTACTCATACTACTACTATTGCTACGACTACTACTACTCCTACTACTACTACTCTTACTACTACTACTACTACTACTAGTACTATTGCTACTACAACTGCTACTACTATTGTAACTGCTACTACTATTATTACTGCTACTGCAACTACAACTACTGCAACTACTACTATAGCTACTACTACTACTAGTCTTATAACTACTATTGCAACTACTACTACTGCAACTACTACTCCAACTACTACTACTACTACTAATACTCTTGCTACTTACCACTCTTATTACCACTCTTAC
Organism: Trichopus zeylanicus subsp. travancoricus; assembly: GCA_005019695.1. NCBI lineage: Eukaryota > Viridiplantae > Streptophyta > Magnoliopsida > Dioscoreales > Dioscoreaceae > Trichopus > Trichopus zeylanicus. The sequence continues at coordinate 279,433 of RXID01021756.1, forward strand.
TCCTTCTCCTACTACTTCTACAACTACCACTCCTCCTCCTAATACTACAATTGCAATTTCTACTCCTGCTACTACTGTTAATAGTCCTACTAGTACTACTACTACTACTATAACTACTACTAGAACTACAACTACTTCAACTCCTACTTCAATTGTTGTTGTTGCTACTACTACTACTACTATTATTTTTATTACTTCTAATACTACTACTACTTCTACTGGTACTACTTCAACTACTACTACTAGTATTACTACCTTATCTGTTGCAGTTGCTACAACTACTACTACTAACACTACTTCTCCTACTCCTACTCCCAGTCCTACTACTACTACTCCTACTCCAACAACTACAACTCCTACAACTACTCCTAGTCCTACTCCTACTCCCATGCCCACTATGACAAATACTACTACTACAACAACTACTACTACTATTACTATAGCTCCTTCTACTCCTACTCCTTCCACTACTGCTGCTACTCATACTCCTACTCTTGCTACAACTACTAATACTACTACTACTAATACAATTATTACTACTACTACTACTACTATTACAACTACTACTACTCCTACTACTTTACTACTACTACTTAGATTACCACAACAACTAGTACTACTACTACTGTTACAACTACAAATACAAAAACACCTACTACTACTGCTACTGCTCCTACTGCCATTATAACTACTCCTCCTCCTCCTCCTCCTCCTCCTCCTCCGACTACTACTACTACTACTACTACTACTACTACTACTACTACTACTACTACTACTACTACTACTACTAATAATAATAATAATAATAATAATAATAATATAACTACTACTAGTACTACAACTTCTACAAATATTACTACTACTACTAGTACTACTACTACTACTACTACTACTACTCTGACCACTAGTACAACTTATACAACTATTACTACTACTACTATGACCACTACCACCACCACTACTACTACCACTATGACTACTAGTTCTACTACTACTACTTCTACCACTACTACTACTACTACTACTATGGCTACTACTACTACCACAACCGCTACTACTCTTACTACTACTGCTGCGAATACTACACTACTACTACAGCTACTTCTACTAGTACCACTACTACTACAACTTCAATTACTACTACTAACAACACTACTACTACAACACCAAATAATACTACTAGTACGCCAACTACTACAACTATAACTCCTTCTACTATTACTACTACAACTCCTACTGCTACTGAGACTATGATCACTACTACTTCTATGACAACTACTCCTAGTACTACTACTTCTGCTCTTCCAGCCCTACTACTACTCCTACAACTACTACTACTGCCGTAACTACTACTGCTACAACTTCTACTACTGCAATTACTATTACTACTACTACTACTACTACTACTATGAGTACTACTAGTACTACTAGTACTACTCCACCTACTACTACTACTACTACTATTACTACTACCACTGCTACTACTACTAGTTCTACTACTATTACTACTTCTACTACAACCAGTACAACAACCCCAACAATAACTACTACTACTACTGCTGCTGCTGCCTCTGTTATTACTACTACTACTACTTCTACTACCAAAACTACTACAGCTCCTACTCCTACAGCTACTACTACTGGTACCAGTTTTACCATTACTATTACTACAAATACTACTTCTACTACCTTCTCTGCTACTACTATTTCTACTACTACTTTTACAACTTCTACTACCAATACTACAATTACTACTACCATTGCTACCGGTGTTATTGCCACTACTACTGCTGCTGCTGCTGCTGTTACTACTGCTACTACTAACACTACTACTATTGCCACTACTTCTACTGCTACTACAACTACTACCACTACTTCTGGAAAGACAATAACTACCACTACTGCTACAATTAACACTAATAATACTACTGCTACAACGACTATTACTAACACTACTCCTACTACTAATACTATTGCTACTACTACTACTACTGCTACTGCTACTCCAAGTACTACAACAATAGCTACTACTACCACTACTACTACCTCTACTACAATTACTACTACTACCGCTATTTCAGCAACTGCTACTACCCCTACTACTATTACTGCTATAGCTACTACTACTACCACTACCACTACTACTGCTACTACCACTACTACAACTACTACAACTGCTGGTCCTACTACCACTAGTACTACTCCTACTACTAATACTACTATTGCTATTACTGCTACTAATACTACTACTATAACTATAACAACAACAACTACTACTATAACTACTACTACTATTACTTTGACTACTACTCCTACTCCTATACCTATTCCTACTACAACTCATACTACTACTAGGACTACTACTACTGCTACTTCTACTGCTACTACTAGGACTACTACAATAGCTACTTCTTCTCCTACTACTTCTACCGCCACTACTATTACTATGACAACTACTACTACTACTACACCATCTACTACCCCCATTACTACCACTCATAACACTCGAACTATACTGCTACTACTACAACAACGACAACTACTACTACCACTACTACAACTATTACTACTACCACCACCACCACTACTACTAGTACTACTAGTACTACCACCACCACTACTGCTAGTACTACTACTACTAATTCTACTCCTACTACTTCTTCTACAACTTGTACAATTAATGCTACAACAACAGCTATTACTTCTATTACCACCACTACCACTACTACTTCTACTATCAATACTACCACTACCACTACTACCACTACTACTATTACTACTACTTCTACTATTACTACAACAACTACTACTACTACTACAACTACTATAACTTCTACTACTACTCCTACCACTACGACCACAACTACTACAAGTCCTACTACTACTACTACCACTATAACAACAACTACAACTACCACTACCATAGCCGCTGTTGGCTTAATTGTGTCTCGAATCTAGATTTTTTGGAGAGTCTTAATTATCTTAGGAAGTTATTTAGTGGGCCCAATCCTTCTCTAGATTTATCTTCTAGTAGAATACTTAAATTAATAGAAGTCTTATTTGAGTCAGTCTTCTACTTTGACTCAAATATAGTTAGGCCACATCTATAAATACACCATTGATGTAATGGTTTCAAGATAGAGTGAGAGAGAGAGAGGTATAGATCAATACTCTCAAGACGTCTTGTGACAGTTAGGCTACTTAGTCTTTTGTGAGAGTTGGTGATATTGGAGTTTTGTCTCCATCGTTGTAATCTTCTCTTTCTCTTCTCATCAATACAATATCCTCTGGATCGTCTTCGCCACATATATCTCTTGTCTGCTATCTTTTTCTCTTTTTTATTCTTCTTCTACATCGTGAATTGTGGTGGACATCGATATTTTGCACTACAAGCCACTACTACTACAACAACAATAACAAGTACTACTACTGTTAACACTACTACTACTGCAACTACTTTCACTACTACAACAACTACTACCACTACTACAACTACAACAACAACAAAAACTTCTCTTACTCCTACTATTACTACTATTAACGTTGTTGTTGCTGCTACAACAACAACTACTACTACAATAACCACTACTACTACAACTATTGCAACTACTACTATAGCTACAACGGCTAGTTTTGATGCTGCTACAAGTACTACTACTCCCATTAGTACTACTACTACCACTAAACTACAACTACTACTACTTTTGTTGTTAGTACTACTACTACTATCACTATAACTACTTATACTCCTATTGTTGTGGCTACTACTTCTACTGCTACTACTACTACTATCACTGCTACCACTACTACTATTACCACTGCTACTGCTGCTGCTACCGCTGGTATTGCTGCTACTACTAGTACTCCTACTGCTACTACTACTACTACAGCACTACTGCTACTACTACTATTACTACTACTACTACTACTCCTCCTGCTACTACTGTTACAGCTGCTGCTGCTGCTACTACTACTACGACATCAACTACTCCTAGTATTACTACTACTCGTACAACTAATACTATTACTACTACTACTCCTACAGCTACTACTACTACTACAACTCCCATTGGTAGTCATACTACTACTTCTAAAAGCACTGCTGCTACAACTTCAACTACCACTAGAACTACAACTACTACAACTACTATTACTACTGCCACTACTACTACTACTCCTACTGCTACTACTACTACTTCTCCTCCTTCTCTTATAGCTATTACTACTATGACTACTACTACTAGTACTACTACTACTACTTCTTCCACTACTACTACTCCAACTCCTACTGCAACTACCACTACTACTATTACTAATACTCTAACTAACACAACTGCTATTACCGCTACAGCTACTCCTACTACCATAACTACTACTACTACTACTCCTACTACTACTAGTACTACTCCGACTACTATTACTCCTAGACTTATTCCTACTAGTACTCCTACTACTACTACTGCTGCTGCTACAACTACTACAGCTGCTTCCTCTTCTTCTTCTTCCTCTTCATATACTACTACTACTACTACTACTCCTTTTATTACTACTTGTCCTACTCCTGCTACTGCTGCTGCTACTACTACTATTACTAATACTACTTCTATTGCAAGTATAATTTCTACTGCTACAACTGTTATTACTACAATTAATACTACCTTTTCTAATACTGCTACTAGTTCGACTGCTGCTATTGCTGCAACTGCTCCAACTACCACCACAACTACTATTACTCCTAGTACTATAACTACTATTGCTTTTGCTACATCTACTACTACTACTACTACAACAACAACAACAACAACACCAACAACAACTAATACAAATACTACAACTAGTACAACTATTCCTACTACTATGCCTACTCCAACTCCTATAGCTTCTACCACTACTACTACTAAAGGTACCCCTACTTCAACTACTACTTCTACTACTACTGCTGCTGCTACTACTACTACTACTACTACTACTACTATTATTACTACAAATACTAGAACAACAATTACTACTACTACTACTTCTACTACTAGTAGAATTGCCACTACTAATGCTTCTACTACTACTGGTACTAGTACTACTACTACTACTCCTACTCGTACAACTCCTCCTCCTACTACTACTCCTACTCATAACGCAACTACTAAAACTACTTCTCCTACACGTACTACTGCTACTACTACTCCTACCACTTCTACTGCTACTGCAACTTCCAGTCCTACTCCAACTCCTACTACTATTATTTCTACTACTACTATTGCTACTGGCACAACTTCTACAACCGCTACTACTACTACTATTACTGTTGTTGCTACTACTACTACTACTACTACTTCTACAACTAGTACAATTGCTACCACTGCTGCTTCTACTACTACTATAACAACAGCAACAACTACAACTACTATTACTCATACTTCCACGACAACCACTACTACTACAACTATTACTACTACTACTACACCTACTCCTACTACAGTGACTACTACTACTACAAACTACTACTCCTACTCCTACTACTGTGACAACTACTACTACAACAACAACTACTACTACTCCTACTTCTATTACGACTACTACTACTCGTACTAATACTACTACTCCAAACAATCCTACAACAACAACAACTACTAATGCTATTACTTCAACTACTACTACTGTTGCTACCACTACTACCACCACTACTACGACTACTCTTACTACTGCTACCCCAACTACTACTATGACTACTTCTATGAATACTACTACTACTACTACTACTACTACTACTACTTCGACTACTACAACTAACACTCCTACAACTTGAGCAACTACTACTACTACTACTACTACTACTACTACTACTACACTCCTACTACGACTACTGCTACTACAACTATTACTACAACATCAACAACTACCACTATAACTACACTCCTAATAAGACTATAGCTACTACAGCTACTAATACTGCAACAATGAGTACTACTACTGTTACAACTATTACTACTACCCCTACTACTACTACTACTCCTACTTCTACTACGACTACTACTACTCGTACTAATACTACTACTCCAAATAATCCTACAACTACTGCTGCTGCAGCTGCTACTACTACAACTACCACTACTATAACTACTACTACAACTACTGCTACTACTACTACTACTATGACTATTTCTATGACTACTACTACTCCCACTACTACTACTACTACTACTACTCCTACTCAAACTCCTACTGCTTCTACTACTACTACTAATACTACCCCTACACAAACTACTATAACTCCTGCAACTACTCCTACTCCCACTACTATTACTACTACTCCTATTATTACTACTACTACTACCACCAATACTACTACTACTACTCCTTCAACTGCTACTACTCGTAAAGCTCCTAGAACTTCTTTCAGTACCTACTACTCCTAGCACTCCTACAACTACTATAACAACTACTACTGCTACTACTACTACTCTTACGACTACTCCTACAACTACTAATACTCTTACCCTACAACAATAACTACTACCCTTACTAATACTACTTCTCCAAACACTCCTACTACTACCACTAATACTACTACTCCTACTGCAAATACTAATACAACTACTACTACTACCACTGGTGCTGCTGCAGCTGCTGATACTACTTCTTCTTCTTCTTCTTCTTCTTCTGCTACTAGTACTACTACTTCTTCTACTACTACTAATTTACTACTAGTGCAACTGCTGCTGCAACTACTACTAATACTACTACTACAACTGCTACTCCTCCTCCTCCTACTGCTACTACTACAACTACTACTACTACTACTACTACAACAACAACAACTACTACTACAACTGTTACAACAACACCAACTACTACCAGTACTACCACTGCTACAACAACAACAACAACAACTACTACTACTACTACTACTACTACTACTACGACAACTACTACCACAATAGCTACTACTTATACTACAACTACCACTACTCCAACAACTATAACCCTTACTACTACTACTACTACTACAACTCCTACTAATACTACTACTACTACAACAACTACTCCTACTCCAACTCCTATTGCTACTACTACTCCTAGTACTACTACTACTACTCCTAGTACTACTATTGCTGCTGCTACTACTACTAATAATTCTACTACTATGAATACTACGACTACTACTGCAACTACTACTACAACTTTAGCTTCTACAACTATCGCTATTCATACTACAACTACTACGACTAATACTACAACTGCTGCACCTACTACTACTGCCACAACTACTGCTGTTGTTGCAACTACTACCATTAGCACCACTACTAAAACTAATGGTACTGCTACTACTATTACAACTACTACTACTACTACTACTACTCCAACAATTACTACTACTATTGCTACTCCAACTCCTATTCCTACTATTACTCCTACTACTATGAGTACCACAACAACAAGAACAACTTCCATTACTATACTACTACTGTACTACTATTACTGCCACTCCTACTACTACTCCTCCTAACACTCCAATTACTTCTAGAACTACCACTACTGCTACTACTCTGACTACTACTCAAACTACTACTACTCCTAGCACACCTACAACTTGCGCAACTATAACCCCTACTACCACTACTACTACACTCCTACTACGACTACTGCTACTACAACTACTACCACTACAAGAACAACAACATTAAATACTACTACTACTATTACTACTACTCCTACTACTACTACTACTACTCCTACTTCCACTATGACTACTATTACTCGTACTAATACTACTACTCCAAATAATCCCACAACAATACCTACTACTACTATTACTACTACAACTACTACCACTACTACTACAACTACTACCACTACTGCAACTACTACTACTACTCTTACTACTGCTATTGCTACTACTACTATGACTACTTCTATGACTACTACTACTCCTCCTCCTCCTCCTCCTACTACTACTACTCGTACTGCTACTACTACTCCTACTCCAACTCCTACTGCTACTACTACTACCACTAATATTACACCTACACCAACTACTACTGCTACCACAACTACTACTACAACAACAACAATAACAACAACAACGACAACAGCTACTACTACTACTAGTGCGACTACTACTACTACTACTACTATTCTTACTCTTACTCTTCCAACTGCTACTACTAGTCCAACACCAACTCCTACTGCTACTTTTACTACAACTACTACAACTACCCCTACTCCTAGTACTATGCCTACAACTATTCCTACTCCAATTGTTACTACTACTACTAATACTACTATTTCTACTACTATTACTACTACTACACCTACTACTATTACTACTACTACTAATAATACCACTTTTACTAACAATACTATAACTACTACTGCTACTACTGTTGCTACTACTATTACTACAACTAGTACCAATACTACTACTACAACTACAACTACAACTCCCATTGGTATTGCTACTCCTACTACTACTACTGCTTCTTCTACAACAACAACAAATACACCTACTACTGCAGTCACTACTACTACTACTACTGCTGCTGTTACTATTCCTACTAGTTCTACTACTTCCACTAATACTACTACTACTACTACAATGACTATTACTAGTACTACTGCAACTACATCACTACCACTACTACTACTAATACTACTATTATTATTACACTGGCTACTAATGCTACTACTTGTACTACTACTACAACAACTAATACAACTATTACTATTATAACTATTGCTACAGCTGCTGCTACTACTAACTACTACTGCTACTATTACTACTACTACTGCTACTGCTGTTACTACTACTACTACCGCTACTCCTATTACTACTGCTGCTATAACTACTACTACTCCAACTCCTACAACTACTACTACAACTACTACTACCACTACTAATACTACTAATCATACTCCAATTCCCACTACAACTACTACTACAGCTCCTACTACACCTCCTACTACTACTACTACTACTTCTACAACTAATAATACAACTACACCTACTTCTACTACTACTAACACAAATATGAAAACTACGGCTACTACTACTACTACTGCTGCTACTACAAGAACAACAACTACTACCTCTTCTACTGCTTCTACCACTCCTACTATGACTCCCCCTACTCCAACTACTGCTACTATTATAACAACTACTCCTACTACTACTTCTACTACTAGTATAATTGCTGCTGCTACTATTCCTACTACAACTGGTACTACTACTACAAATATTTACACTACTACTACCACTAATGCTACTCCTACTATTACTCCTCCTATACCAACTCCTACTACTACTCCTACTCCTACTACTCCTACTATTTAAATTACTATTGCAACTACCACACCTACTCCAACTCCTACTACTACTATTGCTTATACTACTACTACTACCACAACTTCTAGTTCTAGTACAACTACTACAACTACCATCCATTCCGCTACTAGCATAATTACTAGTATTACTACTCCTACAACTACTGGTACTACTACTACTAATACTAACACTACTACAACAACTACTACTAATACTAACACTCCTACTAGTTCTACTACTACTATTACACTTACTGCTACTACACTCCAACTACTACTACTACTACTACTACAGTTACTGCTACTACACTCCAACAACTACTACTACTACTACTGTTGCTGCTACTGCTGCTACTACTACTACTACTACTATTACGACTACTCTTGATGCTACTATTGCTCCTCCTCCTCCTACTACTACTATTCATACTAATACTACTTCTCCAAACACTCCTTCTACTACTACTAGTACGACTACTGCTACTAATACTGCTTGTACTACTCCTACTCCAACTTCTACTGCTTCTACCACTCCTACTACAACTACTAACCCCACTCCAACTATATCTACGACTGGAAAAGTTGCTACTCCTATTACCCCAACTACTTTTAGTACTACTAGTACTAATACTAACACTACTATTACTACTACTACTCCTACTCCAACAACAACTCCTACTACTACTCCAACTACTACTACTCCTACGCCTACTACTATTACTATTACTCCTACTACTAAAACAGACACCACCACTCCTACTCCAATTCCTACTCATACACCTACTACTATTACTACTGCTCCTACTACTCATACAAACACAACTACTCCAACTATCACTACTCTAACTACTACTACTACTACTCCAAACACCACTACTGCTCCTGCTCCAGCTATTACAACTACTACTTCGACTACTACAACAACAACTACTATGACTACCACTACTACTACTACTATTGATACTACTATCACTACCAGTACTACAACAAGAATTATTACTACTAAGACTACTACTATACCCACTACAACTACTACTGCTGCTACTGCGTCTACTACTATTCCATGTCTTGCTTCTGCTACAGCTACTACTACTACTACTATGACAACTACAATTCCTACTCCTACTCCAACTCATACTGCTACTACAATTACAATTACTGTTGCGACCTTTGCTCCAATAACTACAACTCCTACAACTACTCCAACTACAACTACTACTATTGCTACTATTACTACTACTACTACTATTACAGATAATACTAATATTACTACTGCTGTTGCTAGTGCCACTACCACAACTAATAGTACAACTAATAAAGCTACTACCACTACTAGTACTGCTACTACTACTATAGCTACTACTACTACTACTACTACTACTACTACTACTACTACTACTTCAACTACTACTTCTTCTGGTACTACTTTTCCTACTACTACTACTACGACTACTAATACTACTACTACTACACCTACTACTACTATTACTGCTACTACTGCAATTGCTACTAATACGACTATGACTTCTACTACTACTACCACAACTTCTACTTCTACTACTACTAATGCTACTGGTACCACTACTAGTACTACTACTCCCATTACTGCCGCTACTACCACTTTTTCTACTACTACTACTACTACTACAACTGCTCCTAACACTATTACTCCAACTGCTATAACTGCTACCACTACTCCAACAACTATGACTCCTACTACTACTCCTACTATAACTCCTATAGTACTACAACTACTCCCACTACTACTACTACTACTACTAGTCCTACTAATTCTACTACTACAACTACCACAACGATAACTACTACTACAGTTACTACTGCTAATCAAATTGCTACTACACTATTACTACTACTACTAATACGCTACAACTTCTACTACTGCTACACCTACTAGTAGTACCACAACTCCTACTGTAAATCCAACTCGAACTACAACTCCTACTACCACTCGTACTACTACTACCACTACTAGTAATTGTACTATGACTACCCCTACTCCACCTCCTACTACTACTCCTACTAATACTACTGCTACTATTGCTGCGGCTGCTACTGGTACTTCTACAACTGCTACTTCTACTAATACAAATACAACAACTACTACCACAACTATAACTACTACTACTATTATTTTTACTTTCACCACAACAACAACAACAACTACCGCTACTACAACTACTCCAACTATCACTACTACAAACCTTACTATTACTCCTACATGAACTACTACTCCTACTTCTTCCCATACTCCAACTCTAGCTACTACTACTACTACAACTATAATAGTCGCTACAATTACTATAAAAACAACAACTAGTAGTACTACTACTACTACTATAATAACTACTACTACTACTACTACTACTATAATAACTCCAGCTACTACTACTACTACTACGACCACTATTACCACTACTACAACTCCTACTACTATTGGTACTACTATAGCTAATACTAACATTACTACTGCTATTAGAACTACTATCACTACTATCCCTACTCCTACTTCTACTACAGCTACGACTACTACTCCTACTGCTCCTACTACTACTGCTACTACTACTCCTACTCCAACTCCTACTGTGACTACTGCTCCTACTACTACAGCTACCCCAACTCCAACTACAACTGCGCCTATAACTACAATTGCTACCACTGCTGCCACTACTACTACTACTATAACAACAACTACTATTATTACTACCAACTACTACAACTATTACTACTACTAGTAGTACTACTACTTCCACTACTAGTATAATTGCTACTACTACTAGTCATCCTACTACTACTACTACCACTATGACTAATACTAACCCTCCTACCACTTCAACTACTACAACTGCTGCCGCTACTACTACTCCTAACACTCCTACAACTTCTACGACACCCTACTACTCCTAACACTCCTACAACTTCTACGACTATAACTCCTATTACTATTACCACTACTACACTCCTATTATAACTATTGCTATTACAGTGACTACTGCTACTACTACCATTACTACTACTCCTACTACTAATGCTAATATAACAACAACTGCTGCTGCTCCGCCTACTACTATTACTATTTCTACTACTACTCCGACAACTACTAGTACTATTGCTAGTACTACTACTACTACTACTACTACTACTACTACTACCACTACCACTACTACACAACTACTGCAACAACTACTCCTACAACTACTATTATTCCTATTACTATTGCTTCTACTACTACCACTCCTACTACAACTACAACGACTACTACCACTACTATTACTACTAGTTCTACTTTTACTTCTAGTACAACTGCTACTCCTACCTGTCCAGCAACTACTGCTACTAGTGATAATACTATAAATACTACTACTTCAACGAATACTGCTACTACTACTATAGTTACAGATGCTACTGTTGCAACTCCTACTGTTATGACTACTACTACTACTCCTACACCTACTCCTCCTACTGCATTTATTACTACTCCTTTTACTGCTAGAACTACTACTTCTACCACTCCTGTCCCAACTCCTGCTGCTACTAGTAGTACTTCAACTATGACTTCCCATACCCCGACTGCTACTACTCCTACTACTACTCCTACTCCAACCCATACTACTACCATTGCTACTACTTGTACAACTACTACTACTACTTCCACTACTACTACTATTGCTACCGCTACTATTACTCCAACAACTACTACTGCAACAATTACTATAATAATTATGACAACAAAAACTATAACTACTACAACTACTACTACTGGTAGTAATACTAATAATACAAACACTACTCCTACTACTCTTACTACTCCTATACCAACTCCGACTACCAGCCCTACTACTTCAACTACTACTAACTACTACTTCTGCTGCTACTAGAACTATTACTACTAATACTATCTCTACTGTTGCCACTACTACTACAACCACTACAACTATTACAGTCGTTACTACTAGTACTATTACTACTACAACTACAATTACGGCTACAACTACTACTACGACTGTTGTTGCTGCTACTACAACAACTACTGCTCCTACTACTGGTACTGTTAATGCTACAACTACTATTACGACTGCTGTCGCTGCTACTACAATAACTACTGCTCCTACTACTGGTACTTTTAATGCTACAACTACTACTATAGCTGCTGTGGATACCATCCGACAAATTCTACTACTACTACTACTAGTACTACTAGTATTACTACTAGTACTACTACTATTACTAGTACTACTACTACTATTGCTGCTGCTACAACTAATACTACTGCTTTTACTGCTACTTGTACTACTACAACTACCACAACACTTACTAATGCTACTATTGCTACTACTGCTTATACCAGTACAACCACAACTACTACTACTACTTGTAATACTACTTCTACTACTACTACTACTACTACTACTACTAGTACTTCTATGGCTACTACTACAACTGCTACTACTGCTGCTGCTAGAACTACTACTACTATTGCTACTACTAAAACTACCACCACAACTCCTACTACTACAATAATAACTCCTACTACTACTCCAATTACTACTACTACTACGATTTACATTTCTACTACTGCTACTACTACAACTACTATTGCTGTTGTTGTAGCTAACACTACTACTACTACTGCTACCACTTCATTGACTACTACGACTACTACTACTTCTACTACTAATTCAGCTGCTACTACTACTACTACTACTACGACTGCTACTACAACTCCTAATCTAACTCCTACTACTTCTACTGCTCTCACTACCCCTACTCCAACTACTACTACTACAAATACTATAACCCCAACAAGAACAATAACTACTACTACTACTAATACTGCTACTGGTCCTACTACTCCTACAACTAATGGTACTACTACTACTACTACTACAACAACTATTGCTACTACAATTGCTACTATTACTACTCCTACTACTACTGGTATTACTACTTCGAATACTAACGCTACTACTACAACAACTACTGCTACTCCTACTACTACACCTACTAATAAAAGAACTCCAACTACTACTCCTACAACTACCCCCACTCCTACACCTATTGCTACTACTACTACCACTTGAACTACCACCCCTACTCCAACTCCTACAACTACTACTACTGCTACTACTACTACTACTACCACTAGTACTACTACTACTCCTCCTCCTCTTCCTCCGCCTCCTACAACAACTACTACTGCTGCTGCTACCTCTACTACAACTGCTACTCCTACTAATGTTGTGACTGCTCCTGCTGCTCTTACTGCTCTAACAACTATAACTACTACTACTATTACTCGAACTAATACCACCACTCCTAACACTCCTACTACTACTCCTGCTACTACCAATACTATTACTATTAATACTACTATTTTCACTACTAATGAGACTACTACTACATTACTAGTAGTATAACTGCAACTACTACTACTCCATCCACTGTGGCTACTACAACTACTACTTCTACTACTGCTGCTGCTACTACTAATATTACTACTACTACTACTACTACCACTACAACCCTTCGTACCCTTCCTACTATCCTTCTATTACTGCCCTTCCTACTTGCTAGAACTATAGCTACTACCACTACAACAAAAACAATAATAACAATAACAACTACAACAACTACTACTTCTATTACTACTACAACTATTGCTATGACTACTACTACTACCATCACCACTTCTACTGCAACTACTACTACTACTACCATGACTTTTACTGCTACTGCTACTACTACTACCACAGCTCCTACTACTACTACTACGGCTCCTACTAGGACTACTACTACTTCTACTACTAATAGTACAATTGCTGCTACTTGGCTACTGCGACTACTACTACTACTAATACTAGCACTATTACTACTACTCCTACTACAATTACACCTATTACTACTCATACTCCCACACTTGTTGCCACTAATAGTCCCACAACTACCATTACAGCTTCTGCTATTAATACAACAACTAATCCTAATACTCCAAATACTATGGCTACAACTACTAGTATTACTACAACTACGACTACTACTACAAGCACTCCCAACACTCGAACTACTACTACTATTGCTACTGCTACTATTATTACTACTGCTGCTGCTGCTACTACTACCACTAGTACAATAGCTACCACTGCGATTACTACTACTACGATGACTACTACTTCTGCTATTGATGCTGCTGCTCCAGCT
The DNA here is from genome assembly GCA_005019695.1 of Trichopus zeylanicus subsp. travancoricus. Lineage (NCBI taxonomy): Eukaryota > Viridiplantae > Streptophyta > Magnoliopsida > Dioscoreales > Dioscoreaceae > Trichopus > Trichopus zeylanicus. Next base: position 294,967 of record RXID01021756.1, read on the forward strand.
ACTGTTGCTGCTGCTATTGCTCCTACTACTACTACTACAATAACAATAACAACAAAAACAACCACAACAACAATAATAACAATTACAACTACTACTTATACTACTACCACTACTACAACTACTACCACTACTACTACTACTTCTACTACCTATACAATTGCAACTATTACTACTCCTACTACTCCAGGAACTAACACTACTACTACTACTACTACTACTACTACTACTACTACAACTACTAATACTAACATTCCTACCACTCTTAATGCTACTACTACTACAGCTACTACTTCTATGACCAAAACAACTACTAATACTACTACTACTACTATTACTTCTACTACCAGTATAATTCCTACTATTACAACTCCTACTACTACTGGTACTACTACCACTAATATTAGTACTACTACTACAACTACTATACTACTGCTAATACTAACACTCATTCTACTTCTATTATTACCACAACTACTCCAAACACTACAATGACTTCTACGACAACTACTCCAACTACTACTACAACAACTACACTCGTACTACTACTGCTACTGCTGCTGCTGCTATTACTACTACTACTACTACTACTGCTACTACTACTTCTACTACTATTACGACTACTCCAACTCCTACTACTACCCCTACTACTACTACTACTACCAATCGTACTCACACTACCACACCAAACAATCCTCCTACCACCACTACTGCAATAGCTCCTACTACTGCTGTTGCTGCTACTACTACTACCACTAATACTAATACTACTACTACTACTACTATTACTACTACTACTACTACCAGTACTACTACTACTGCTGCTACTACTACTCTTACTACTACTGCTGCTGCTGCTGCTGCTGCTGTTGGTGCTTCTATTTCCACTACTACATTACGAGTACTACAACTACTAGTACTACTCCTTCCACTACTACTTATACTACAACTAGTATGAATACTACTACTACTACTACTTCTACCATTGCGGTTGCTGCTGCTACTACTGCTACTACTACTACCACCACCACTACGACTACGACTAGTATTCCAACTCCTCCAACAACTACAACAATAATTATTTCTAGTTCTATTACTACTACTATTGCGACTATTACCATTAATGCTACAACAACTACTCCTACTACTACTCCTACTACTACCACTACTATCTACTACTAATACTGGCTACTCACTGAACTAACTAGACTACTACGTACTACTACTACTTCTAACTAAGACTACGTACTACTACTACTACTTCTACTAACTACTACTACTAACACTACGTAATACTAATACTAACACTACTACTACTAGTACTACTACTAAACACTACTAGTACTAGCTACTACTACTACTACTAAAACGACACTACTACTACTACTACTACTACTACTACGCTACTACTAATACTACTACTACTACGATACTACGACTATAACTACTACAAAAACCCGTTAACTACTTCTACTACTATTACTACTACACTTGCTAATACTACTGCTACTACTACTACACTTGCTAATACTACTACTACTACTACTTCTTCTACTACTACTACCACTGCTAGTACTACTAGTACTACTAGTACTACTACTCCTCCTCCTCCTCCTACTACTACTACCACTACTACTGCTACTACTACTACTAGTATTATGACTATGACTACTAATTCTACAACTACTACTGTGACTACAACTAGTCCTGCTACTACTACTATGATGACGACTACTACTACTACTGCTACTACTATTACACTACTACAACAACTACTGCTAGAATTACTACTACTCCTACAACCACTACTAATACTAGTACTACCACTACTAGCCCCACTAATACTCCTATCGCAACTATTACTACTCCTACTACTGCAATTGCTACTACCAATGCTATTACTACTACTACACCTACTGCTACTACTACTACTACTACTACTACTATGACTATTACTGCTACTACTAAAATTACTACAAATTATCCTATAAAAACTACTAATACTACTTCTATTACTACTCCTACTACTATTTTACTACTACTATTACTACTACTACTGCTGCTGCAACTACTATAGGTACTACTACTACTTCTACTACTACTAATACTATGACTACTACTTCTACCACTTTTGCTGCTACTGCTATGACTACAATAAAAACAATAATAATAACTACTATTCCTACTGCTACTACTACTATTACTATTAAAACAACTACTACTGCTACTACAACCACTATGGGAACTACTTGTAGTAGTACGAGTAGTCAAAGTAGTAGTAGTCGTAGAAGTACTAGTAGCAGTAGTTACAGTAGGAGTAATAGTAGTAGTAAATATACTAGTAGCTATTATAGTCGTAGTACTAGTAGCCATAGTTGGAGTAGTAGTTGCAGTAGTAGTAGTCTTAATTGAAGTAATAGTAGTAGTAGAAAAAGTTCTAGTAGTAGCACTAGTAGCAGCAGCAGTAGTAGTAGTAGTAATAGCAGTAGTAGGAGTAGCAAGAGCATTAGTAGTAGTAGTAGCAATAGCAGTTGAGGTAACTGTAGTATTAGTATTAGTAGCAATAATAGTTATAGCAGTAGCAGTAGTGGTAGTTGCCATAGTAATTATAGTAGAAGTAGTAGCAGTGTTGTAGTAGTACTAATAGGACTAGTAGTAGTAGCAGCAAAAGTAGTAGCAATAGTAGTAGTAGCAATAATAGAAACAGAAGCAGCATAAGTAGTTGTAGTAGTAATAGCTGCAGTACTAGCAGCAGCAATTATAGTAATAGCAGTAGTAGTAGTAGCAATAGCAGCAGCAATAGTAGTAGTAGTTGTTGTAGTTACAGTAGCAATAGTAGTAGAAATAGTTATAGTTGTAGTAGTAGTAAGACTAGTAGTCATAGTAGTAGTAGTAGCATTATTAGCAGTAGTAATTATAGTGATAGTAGCTCTAGTAGCAGCTATTGTAGTACTAGTGATAGTAGTAGTTGTAGTAGTAGTAGTAGCAGCAGTTGCAGCTGCAGTAGTAGTAGTAGTAGCTATAGTAATAGTAACAGTACTAGTAGTGATGGTAGTAATAGTAGTAGTAGTAGCAGTAGCTATAGCAACAATAAAAGTAGTAATATTACTAGTAGTAGTAGAGGTAGTAGTAACAGTAGTAGTAGCAGTAGCACTAGTAGTTATAGTAGTAGTAGCAGCAGCACTAGTAGTAGAAGTAGTAGTTGTAGTAGTAGTAGTCACAGTAGTAGTAGTAGAAGTAGTATTAGTAACTATAGTTGTAGCAGTTGTAGTAGTAGTAGAAGTAGTAGTAGCAGCAGTAGTAGTTGTAATAGTAATAGCAACAGTAGTAGTAGCAGTAGTAGTAGTAGTACCAACAGCAACAAAAAAAGTAGTAGTACCAGAGTGTAGTAGTAGTACTAGTAGCTGTGGTAGTAGAAGTTATTGTGGTCGTTGCAATAGCAGTAGTGGCAGTAGTAGTAATAGTAGTTTGGTACTTGCAATAGTAGTACTACTAGTAGTAATATTAGTAGCAATAGTAGTAACAGTACTAGTAGTAGTAGTAGCAGTAGCAGTAGCAATAGCAGTAGTAATAGCAGTAGCAGCAACTATAATAAAAGTGGTACTTTTATGATTTGTTGTAGTAGAAGTAGTGGTAGTAGTAGTTATAGTAGAATTAGTAGTACTAGAAGTTGTAGTAGCAGCAGCAGTGGTAGTAGTTATAGTAGTTGTAGCTGTAGTAACAGTAAAAGTTGTAGCAGTAGTAGTTGTTGTTGTTGTTGTAGCAGTAGCAGTAGTAGTAGTTATTGTAGCAGTAGCAGTAGTAGTTGTAGTAGTTGTGGAAGTTGTAATATTAGTATTTGTAGTAGAAGGAGTAGTAGCAGAAGTAGTAGTAATAGCAATAGTTATTGTTGTAGTAGTTGTAATATTAGTATTAGTAGTAGTAGTAGAAGAAGTAGTAGTAGCAGTAGCATTAGTAATAGTAGTAGTATTAGTAATAGTAATAGTAGTAGTCAAAGTAGAAGTAGTAGTTGTATTAGCCATAGTAGTAGTTGTAGTAGTAGCAGTAGTAGCAGTTGTTGTTATATTAGTAGTAGTAGTTGTTGTAGTGGTAGTAATAGTGGAAATAATATCAACAAAAGTAGCAACAGTAGTAGTAAAAGTGGTCATAGTAGTAGTAATAGCAGTAGTTATAGTACCTGTAGTAGCAACAGCTGTAGTAGTAGGAGAAGAAGTTGTAGTAGTAGCTATATGAGCAGTAGTACTAGTTGTCGTAGTAGCTGTAGTTGTAGTAGTAGTAATAGTTGTGTTAGAAGTAGTAGTCAGAGTAGATCTAGCAACCATTGTTGAAGTAAAGTAGTAGGAATCATAGTAGTGGTACCAAAAATAGTAGTAGCAGTAGCGATAGTAGCAGAAGTAGTTGTTGTAGAAGTGATAGTAGTAGATATAGTGGTAGTAATAGCAGTAGCAGAGTTAATAGTACTTGTAGTAACACTAGTAGAAGAATTACTAGTAGTAGCAACAGTAATATTAGTCGGAGTAGCAGTAGTTGTTGTACCAAAAGTAGTAGAAGTAGTAATAGAAGTGGTAGAAGTAGTAGTAGCAGTAGTAGAAGTAGCAATAGCAGTAGTTGTACTAGTTGTAGCTGCTATAGTAGTAGTAATAATAATAGTAGTAGTACTAATTGTAGTAGTAGTATTATCTGTAGTAGGAGAGGTAGTAGCAATGGTAGAAGTAGTAGTAGTAGTAGCAGCAGTTGTAAGAGCAGCAGCAATAGTAGTTGTAGTAGGAGTATTAGTAGTGGTAGTAATAGTGGGAGACATAGCAGTAGTAATTATAGTAGCAGTAGCAGTAGTATGGGCAGTAGTTGTAGCAGTAGTAGTAGTAGTAATAGTAGTAACAATAGTAGTAGTAGTAGTTGCAGCAGTAGTAGTAGTTGTAGCACCAGTAGTAGTAGTAGTAGAAGTTGCAGTAATATTAATAGTAGTAGTGGTAGTAGAGGTAGTAGTAATAGTAGCAGTAGTAACAGCAACAACTATAGTAGTAGTAGTAGTAGTACTAGTAATAGTAGTAGTAGTAGCAGCAGTAGTAGTTGTTGTAGCAGCAGCAGTACTAGTAGTAGAAGCTGCAGTAGTATTAATCGTAGTAGTGGTAGCAGAGGTAGTCGTAATAGTAGCAGTAGTAGCAGTAACAACTATAGTCGTAGTAGTAGAAGCTGCAGTAGTATTAATAGTAGTAGTGGTAGCAGAGGTAGTAGTAATAGTAGCAGTAGTAGCAGTAACAACTATAGTAGTAGTAGTACTACTAGTAGCAGTAGTAGTAATAGTAGTAGTAGCAGTAGTAGTAGCAAAATTAGTAGTAGTAGTAATAGTAGTAGTAACACTAGTAGTAGTAATAGTAGTAGCAGCAATAGTAGTAGCTATAGTTGTAGTTGTAGTAATACTAGTAGTTGTGGTAGTAGTAGTAGTAGTAGTAGTTCCAGTCGTATTCGTACAATTAGTAGAAGTGGCAAAAGTGGCAGCAGATGTTATAGTAGTAGGACTAGTGGTGACAGTAGTAGTAGCAGAACAAGTAGTAGCAGCAGCTGCAGTTGTAGTAGTTGTAGTATTAGTAGTTGTAGTAGTAGTTGTTGTGGTAGTAGTTGTAGTGGTAGTAAAAGTACAAATTATGGTAAAATCAGTAGCAATGTTGTAGCAGTAGCAGTAGTTGTTGTATTAGTAGAAGGAGGATAAGCAGTAGTAGTAGATGTAGTTGTAGTAGTAGTTGTTATTGCAGTAGAAGTAGCTAGAATTGTAGTAGTAGTAGTTGTTGTACTAGTTATAGTAGTAGTAGTAGTAGTCATGGTAATAGTAGGAGTAGGAGTAGCAGTGGTAGTAGCAGAAGTAGTAGTACTAGAAGTAGTAGGAGTAGAAGTAGTTATAGTAGTAGCAGTTATAGTCGTAGTAACAGCAGCAGCAGAAGAAGTAGCAGTAGCAGCAATGAAGTAATTATTTTAATGGCAGTAGTTGTGGTATTAGCAGTAGTAGTTGTAGTAGCAATAGTAGTAGCCGAAGTAGCAGTAGTAGTAGTCGTACTTGTAGTAATAGTAGTAGAAGTAGTAGTAGCAGTTGTTGTAGTAGTCAGATTGGTAGTTGTAGTACCAGTAGTAGCCTTAGTAGAAGTAGCAGCTATTGTGGTTGTGGTAGTTGTAGCAGCTGAAGTAGTAGTAGTAACAGTAGTAGTAGTAGTAGTAGTAGTGGTAGTTGTAGTAGCAGTCGTAGCCATTGTAGTTGCCATAGTAATAGTAGCAGTAGTAGCAATACTACGAGTAGTAGTAATAGTAGTAGCCGTAAGAGCAATAATTTTAGTAGTAGTAGTAATAGTAGTTGTTGGACTAGTAGCACCAGTAGTAGCAGCAGTAGTAGTAGTAACAGTAGCAGCAGCAGCAGTAGTAGTAGTCATAAGAGTAGTAGTATTGGTGGTGGTAGTAGTATTAGAAGTGGTAGCAGTAGTACTAGTAGTAGTGGTGGCAGTAGTAGTATGAGTTGTAGTAGCTATAAGACTAGTAGTAGTTATTATTATTATTTTAGCAGCGGTAGCAAAAGTAGTAGTAGTAGTAGTGGTAGTAGTTGTTGGAAAAGTAGCAATAGTAGTTGCAGTGGTTGTAGTAGTTGTTGTTGTTGTAGTAGTAGTAGCAGCAGTAGTAGTAGCCGCAACAACAGTAGTAGTAGTAGTACCAATAGTAGTAGTGGTAGTGGTAGTGTAGTAGTAGTGGTAGGAAAAGTAGTTGTAGTAGTAAAAGTACTAGTAGCAGTAGTAATACTAGTAGTAGCTGTAGCAGCAACAGCAACATCACTAGTAGTAGTAGTATTAATAATATAAGTAGTAATAGTAGTAGTAGTAGTGGGAGGGGTAGCAGTAGTAGTAAGTGTATTAGTACTAGGAGTAGGAGTAGTAGTTGTACTAGCAATAGTAGCAATAGTAGTGGTTGTAGTAATAGTAGCAGCAATAGTAGTAATAGTAAGAGTAGTAGTAGGAGTATTAGTTGTAGTAGTAGTAGTAGTAACATTAGTAGTAGTAGTAGAAGTAGTAGCAGTAGCAGTAGTAATAGTAGTAGTATTCGAAGTAGTAATAGTAGTTGTTGTAGTAATAGTAACAGTGGTAGTAGCAGCAGTAGTACTTGGAGGAGTAGTAGTAGTAGTAGTGTAGTAGTAATTGTAGTAGTAGTAATAATTGTTGTTGTAGTAGTAGCAATAGAGTAGTAGTAGTAAGAGTGGTAGTAGGAGTAGTAGTTGTGGTGGTAGTAGTAGTAGTAGTTGTCACAGTAGTACTAGTAATAGTAGTGGTAATTGTAGCAGTAGTGATAATAGTACTAGTAGTTGTAGTAGTAGTAGTAATAGTTGTAATGGGAGGAGTCGTAGTAGTAGTAGCAATAGAAGTAGTTGCAGTAGTATTAGTAATACTAGAAGTAGTACTAGTAGTAGTTGTTGTTGTAGCAGTAGTTGTAATAGCAGTAGCAGTACAAGTAGTAGTAGTAATAATAGTATTAGTAGTAGTGGTCGTACTAGTTGCAATAGTAGTAGTAGCAATTGTAGTAGTAATAGTAGTAGTAGTGGTAATCATATTAGTAGTTATACTAGTAGTAGTTGTAGTAGTAGTAATAGTTGTTGTAGCAGCAGCAGCAGTAGTAGCAGTAGTAGTTGTAGGTGCAGGAGGAGTTGGTCTAGGAGTAGCAGAAGTTGTACTACTAGTAGTAGTTGTTGTAGTAGTAGTCGCGGTAGTAGCAACAGCAGCAGTAGTAGTATTAGTACCAGTTGCAGCTGCAATAATAGTTGTTGTAGTAGTAGTTGTTGTAGTAGAAGGAGAAGAAGCAGTAGTAGTTGTAGAGTAGTAATGGCAGTAGTAGTAGTAATAGTAGTAGTAGTAGTAGGAGGAGCAATAATAGAATTAGTTGTAGTAGAAGTAGTAGTAGTAGTAATAGCGGTAGTAGTAATGTTAGTAGTAGTAGTTGCAGTAGTAGAGGTAGTAGCAGTAATAGTAGTTGCAGTAGTAGTAGTGGTAGTTCTAGTAGTAGTAGTAGTAGCAGTAGAAGCAGTAGGAGAAGCAGTAGCAATAATAGTAGTGCCAATAGTAGTTATCATAGTAGCAGTTGTAGTAGTAGCCATAGTAGCAATAATAGCAGTAATAGTAGTGGCTATAGTTGTACTAGTTATAGGAGCTATAGTAGTAGTAGTAGTTGTTGGAGTTATAGTAGTAGTAGCAGTAGTGGCACTAGCAGCAGTAGTTGCAATAGCAATAGTAGTAATTATGGTGGTAGTAGTAGTAGTAGTAGTAGTAGTAGTAGTAGTAGTAGTAGTAGCAGTAGGAGTAGTCATAGTAATAGCAGTGGTAGGAGTAGTAGCAGTAGTAGTTGTTGTTGTTGTAGTAGTAGTAGCAGTAGTAGCAGTAGTAGCAGTAGCAGAAGAGCTGTAGTAGTAGAAGTAGAATAGGTAGCAGAAGAGCATTAGTAGTAGTTATAGTTGTTGTGGTAGTAGTTGTTGTTTTGGCAGTAGCAGTAGCTGCAGTAGTTGTGGTAGTAGTAGTAGTAATAAGAGAAGCAATAGTAGTAGGGGTAGTCGCAGTAATAGTAGTATACTAGCATTCGTAGCAGCAGTAATGGTAGTAGTAGTAGTTATTGTTGTTGTTGTTGACATAGTAGTGGTAGTAGTTGTCATTGTTGTAGTTGTTGTAGTAGTAGTAGTGCTGGTTGTGGTAGTTGTTGTGGTAGTACTTGCAGTTAGTAGTAGTAGCAGTAGGTGCAGTAGTCGTAGTAGTAGTAGCAGTAGCAGTTGTTGTTGTTGTAGTGGCAGAAGTAATAGCAGCAGCAGCAGCAGCAGTAGTAGTAGCAATCATTGTTGTACTAGTTGTGTTGGTAGTGGAGTAGTAGCAGTAGCAATAGTAGTAGTAATTATAGTAGTAGCAGCAGTAGCGGCAGCAGAAGTAGTTGTAGCAGCAGCCGTAGTAACAGTAGTAGTAGCAGCTGTAGTAGTGGTAGCTATTATAGATGTAGTCACAGTAGTCGTAGTTCTTGCAGTAGTAGAAGTCGTAACAGTAGTAGTAGTATTACTTGCAGTAGTAGTAACAGTAGTCATAGTAATATAAGTATTAGCAGTAGTAGTAGTAGTATGAGTAGGAGAAGTAGAGTAGTAGGAGTAGAATTAGTTATAGTAGCACAAGTAGTATTAGTAGTAGTGATGGTGGTAGAATTAGTAGTAGTAGCAGCAGTAGTAGTACTAGTAGAAGTAGTTGTTGCCATAGTAGTAGTAGTAGCAAGAGTGGTAGTTGTAGGAAAAGTAGTAGTAATATTAGTAGCAGTGATAGCAATATTAGTTGTAGTAGTAGTAGTATTAGTACAATTGTAGCAATAGTAGCAGTAGAAGTAGCAATAATAGTAGTAGTACTAGTTGTATTAGTAGTAGTAGCTAGAGTAGTAGCAGCTGTAGCAGTAGTAGTAGTAGTTTGCGAAGTTGTCAAAGTAGTAGTACTAGTCTTAGTAATCGTAGTAATAAGAGTAGTAGTATTAGTAGCAGCAGTTGGAGAAGTAGTTGTAGCAGCAACAGTAGTATCAATAGTAGTAGTTGTTGTAGTATTACAAGTACTAGCAGTAGTTGCGATAGAAATAGTAATAGTAACAATATCAGTTGTAGTAGTAGAAGCAGCAGCAGTAGTAGTTGTATTAGTTGTAGTACTAAAACTAGTAGTATTAGTAGCAGTAGTAGTAGTGGTGGTAAAAGTAGCAGTTGAGTTGTAGTTGTAGCGATTATAGCAGTTACAGTAGTCGCAACAAAAGTAGTAGTAATAGTAAAATCTATAGTAGTGGTATTAGTAGTAGTAGTAGTAGTATTATTAGGAGCAGCAGTAGCAACAGTAGTAGTAGTAGTAGTAGTAGCCACAGTAGAAGTAGTATTACTACTAGTAGTATTAATAGTAGTCATGGTAGTAGCAATGCTAGGAGTAGTAGTTGTTGTTGTAAGAGTAGTAGCAGCAGCAACAAAAGTACTAGTAGTAGTTATAGATGTAGCAGTAGTAGCAGCAGCAGCAGTTGCACCAGTAGTAGTAGTAGTACTAGTAACGACAGCAACGACAGCAGTAGTCATAGTTGTAGTACTACTAGTAACAGCAACAACAGCAACAGTCGCAGTAGTAGTAGCAATTGTAGTAGTACAAGAAATAGTAGTAGTAGTAGTAGTAGGAGGAGTAGGAGGAGGAGGAGGAGTAAGTGTTGGAGTAAGAGTAGTAGTAGGAGTGGTAGTAGTCGTAGTAGTAGTAGTAAGAGTAGTAGTAGTAGCAGTGGTAGTAGTATCAATAGTAGTAGAAGAAGTAGTAGTAGTAGTAATAGTAGCAGTAGTAGTATTAGTTTTAGTAATAGGAGTAGATGTAGGAGCAGGAGTAGCAGTAGGAGTAGGAGTAGTAGTAGTTGGAGTAGTAGTAGTAGGAGTAGTAGTGGTAGGGGTAGTAGTAGTAGTAGCAGTAGTTGTAGTAACAGTAGTAGCAGTAGTAGTAGAAGTAGTAGTAGTAGTACCAGTAGTAGTTGTTGTTGTTGTTGTTGAAGTTGTGGTAGTAGTAGTAGTACCAGCAGCTGCTACAACAGTAGTAGTAGTAGTCATAGTAGTAATAGTACTAGTAATAGCAGCAGCAGCAGCAGTACTAGTTGTAGTAGCTGTAGTAATAGTAGTAGTAATAGTAGTAGTAATAGTAGTAGTAGCAGCAATAGTTGCAGTAATAGGAGTAAGTGTGGGAGTTGGAGTAGTAGGAGGAGTAATAGTAGTAGTAGCTGTAAGAGTAGTAGTAGTAGCAGTAGTAGTAAAAGTAGCAGTAGTAGTAATAATAGTAGTAGAAGTATTAGTTTTAGTAATAGGAGTAGGTGTAGGAGTATGAGTAGCAAGAGGGGTAGCAATAGTGGTTTTAGTAGTAGTAGTAGTTGTTGTTGTTGTTGTTGTTGCTGTTGTTGTATTTGAAGTAGTAGTAGTTGTTGTTGTAGTAGAAAGTGTAGGAGTTGCTATAGCCATTGTAGTAGTAGTAGTGTTAGTAGTAGTAGTGTAGTGACAATAGCAATAGTAGTAGTAGTAGAGGTAGTAGTAGAAGTATTACTTGCAGTAGTAGCCGAAACAGTAGTAGTAGTAGAAGTAGAAGTAGTGGTAGTCGTAGCAACAGCAGTAGTAGTCGTCGTCGTAGTAGTGGTTGTTGTAACAGTAGCCGCATCAGTAGTAGTTGTGGTAGTAGTAGTAGTAGCAGCAGTAATAATTGTAGTAGTAGTAAAAGTAGTAGTTGTAATAGTAGTAACAGTAGGAGTAGTAGAAGTAGCAGCCGGAGTAGTAGTAGTAGTCCTAGCAGTCATAGTAGTAGTAGTAGTGGTTATGGTTGAAGTAGTAGTAGTGGAAATATTAGTAGTAGTAGTCATAGCAGGAGTAGTTGTGGTAGTAGTAGGAGAAGTTTTAGTAGTTGTAGTAGTTGTAGTATTTGTAGTAATAGTAGTAGTTGTAGTAGTAGTAGTATTTGTAATAATAGTAGTAGTTGTAGAAGAAGTAGTGGTGGTGGTGGTAGTAGTAGTAGTACTAATAAGAGGAATAGTAGTTGTATTTGTAGCAGAAGAAGTAGTAGTAGTAGTAGGAGGAGGAGGAGGAGTTTGAGTAGAAATAGTGGTTTAAGAAGTGGTAGTAGTAGTTGTTGTTGTTGTTGTTGTAGTTGTAGTAGTAGAGGCAGTTGAGGGAGTAGGATTAGTAGTAGTAATTATGGCTGTAGGAGTAGTAGTAGTAGTAGTAGCTGGAGTAGTACTCGGAGTAGGAGTAGTGGTAGAAGTAGTTGTAGTAGTAGTAGCAGTAGTTGCAGCGGTAGTAGTAGAAGCCACAGCTATAGTAGTATAGGTAGTAGTAGTTGTCATAGGACATGTAGTTGCAGTAGTAGAAGTAGTGGTAGTAGTTGTTATAGTAGTAACATTAGTTGCATTTGTAGTAGTTGTAATAGCAGTAGTAGTTGTTGTAGTCGTTCAAGTAGTAGGAGCAGCAGTAGTGGCAAGAGTTGGAAGAGTAGTAGTAGCATTAGTAGTAGTAGTAGTAGAGTAGTAGTAGGAGTACTAGTTGTAATAGCAGGAGTAGTAGTTGTAGCAGCAATAGTAGTAGAAGCAATAGTAGTAGCAAGAGTAGTAGTAGTAATAGTAGCAGGGGATGTTTTAGTTGGAGTAGTAGTAGTAGTAGTACGAGTAATACTTGTAGGAGTAGTAGCAGTAGTAGTAGTAGTAGCAGTACTAGGAGCAATAGAAGTAGTAGTAGTAGAAGTTGTCATAGCCATTGCTGTAGTAGTAGTTGTAGTAGAAGTTGTGATAGTCGTTGCTGTAGTAGTAGTTGTAGTAGTAGTAGTAATATTTGTAGTTGTATTAGTAGTTGTCGTAGCAGCAGCAGCAGAAGGAGTAGTAGTAGTAGCAGCAGTAGTAGCAGTAACAGCAGCAGCAGTAGTGGTTGCGATAGTAATAGCAGCAGCAGTAGTAGTTGCAGTCGTTATAGTAGTAGGTGGAGGAATGTAGTGGCAGTAGTTGTTGTTGTTATTGTAGTAGTAGTAGTTGTAGTAGTAATAGTTGCCGTAGTAGTAGTAAGTGTTTTAGTTGTAGAAGAAGTATTAGCAACAGTAGTAGTAGTAGCAGTAGCAGTAGCAATAGGAGTAGTTGTAGCAGTAGTAGTGGTAGTTGTAGTACCAACAGCAGAAGTTGTAGTAGTAGTTATAGTTGCAGTAGGAGTAGTAGCAGCAGCAGTAGGAGTCGTAAAAGTAGCAGTAGAATTAGTAGAAGTAGTAGTAGTCGTAGTACTAGTAGTAGTTGTAGGAGTTATTGTTGGAGCAGTAGTAGTAGTAGTAGTCGTAGAGTAGTAGTAGTAGTAGCAGTAGGAGTACCTGTAGAAGTAGAAGTAGTAGCAGTGGTGGTGGTGGTGGTAGTAGTAGTAGTAGTAGCATTTGAAGGAGTAGGAGTAGGAGTAGTTGTAGGACTAGTAGGAGTAGGAGTAGTATTAGGAGTCGCAGGAGTTGTAGTTGGAGTAGGAGAAGTGGTAGAAGTACTTGTAGTAGTAATAGTCGCAACAGCAGCAGTAGTTGTTGTAGTAGCAGCAGGTGTAGTGTTTCTATTATTTGGAGTAGGAGTAGCAATTGTAGGAGTAATAGTAGTTGTAGTAGCAGTAGCAGCAGCAGCAGCAGCAGTAGTAGTAGTAGTAGAAGTAGTAGTGGTAGTAGTTTTAGTAGTAGTAGTAGTGGTAGTAGTAGTAGTTGAAGTTGTAGTATTAGTAGTAGTAGTAGTAGTAGTAGTAGTAGGAGGAGGAGTAGTAGGAGTAGTAGGAGTCATAGTAGTAGAAGTATTAGTAGCAGCAGTTGTACTAGCAGAGCAGTAGTAGGAGGAGGAGGAGGAGGAGGAGTAGAAGTAGTTTTAGTAGAGTAGGAGTAGGAGTTAGAGTAGTCGTTGCAATAGTAGTAGGAGGAGTAGTAGTAGTAGCAATAGCAGTAGTTGAACTTGTAGTTGTAGTAGCAGAAGTATTTGTAGTAGTAGGTGAAGTAGTAGTAGTAGTAGGAGCTACGGCAGCCGAAGTAGTAGTAGAAGTAGTAGTAGTTGTTGTTGTGGTAGTACTAGCAGTAGGAGTGGTAATAGTTATAGTAGCAGCAGAAGGACGAGTGGTAGCGGTAGTAGTAGGAGTTACAGTAGCAATAGTACTTGTAATTGTAGTAGTAGTTGTTGTTGTAGTAGTAGTAGTTGTTGTAGTAGTAGTAGTAGTAATAGTAACAATAGTAGCATTAGTAGTAGTAATAGTAATAGTAGTAGTAGCAGCAATACTACTAGTAGTAGTAGTAGGAGTAGTAGTAGTAGTAGTAGTAGTAGTAGTAGTAGTAATAGTAGTAGTAGTTGCAGCAGCAGTAGTAGTAGTTACAGCAGTAGGAGGAGGAGGAGTAGTAGTAGTAGCAGAAGCAGCAGCGGCAGTAGTAGTAGGGGTAGTAGTTCCAGTAGCAGTTGTCATAGAAGGAGTCAGAATAGGTGTAGTAGTAGCAGCAACACTAGTCGTAGTAGTAGGAGTAGAGTAGCAGTTGGAGTTGGAAGACGAGTTAGAGTAGTAGTTGCAATAGTAGAAGAAGTAGCAGTAGTAGTTTTGGTAGCATTAGTCGTACTTGTAGTGGTTGTTGTAGTAGTAGGAGCATTTGCATTAGCACTTGTAGTTGTAGTTGTAGTAGTAGTAGTAGTAGTAGTAGTAGTAGTAGTAGTAGTAGAAGTAGGAGTAGTGGTAATAATAGTAGTAGTAGTAGTAGTAGTAGAAGTGAGAATTGTAGCATCAATAGTAGTAGGAGGAGTAGTGGTACTATTGTTACTTGTAGTAGTAGCAGTAGGATTTGGAGTAAGAGTAGTCATAGAGGTAGTAGTAGTTTTAGTAGTAGCAATAGTAGTAGTAGCAAAAGTAGGAGTAGTAGTAGTAGCAGCAGTAATAGTAGTAGTTGTAGTAGTTGCAGGAGTAGGTGTAGGAGTAGTAGCAGTTGTTGTTGTAGTAGTGATTGCAGTAATAGTAGTAATATTATTAGTAATAGTAGTAGTAGTGGTAGTAGTTGTTATTGTCGGAGTAGTATTAGTAGTATTAGGAGTAGTGGTACTCGTAGTAGTAGTAGGAGTTGGATTAACTGTTGGTGTTGGAGTAGTTGTAGTAGTAGTTGTAGTAGTCATATTAGTTGTTGTAGTTGTACTAAGTGTAGTAGTAGTAGGAGTAGTAGGAGTAGTGGTGGTAGAAGTAGTAGTAGTAGTACCTTTAGTAGTAGTTGTTGTTGTAGTAGTAGGGGTAGTATAGTAGTAGTAATAGTAGTACTAGTAGTCGTAGTTGTAGTAATAGTAGTACTAGTAGTCGTAGTAGTAGTAGCAGTAGCAGTGGTAGTAATAATCGCATAGTGGTAGTAGGAGGAGGAGGAGGGAGTTAGTAATGGCATAATGTAGTATGTGTAGTTAGTTGTAGTCGTAGTGATAGTAGTAGTAGTTGTAAAATTTTTAGAGCAGTTAGTACTTCTCAGTAGTAGTAATATGGAAGTAGTAGAAATAGTAATAGTAGTAGTAGGAGTAGTATGAGTCAGAGCAGGAATTGTTGTAGTAGTAGTAGTACAAGTCAGAGTGGGAATTGATGTAGTAGTAGTAGTAGTATGAGTAGTAGTAGTTGTTTTTGTTGTAGTACCAATAGTAGAAAGTGTAGTAGTCGAAGTAGTAGTAGCTGCAGCAGTAGTAGTTATTGTAGCAATACTAGTAGCAGTAGTGGTTATAATAGGAGTAGTAGTAGTAGCAGTAGCAGTAGGGAAAGGAGTTGCCGTCGTAGAAGCAGTAGCAGTAGTAGTAGTAGTAAGAATACTAGTAGGTGTAACAGTTGTAGAAGTAGTAGAAGTTCAAGTAATAGTAGTAGCAGTAGCAGTAGGAGGAATAGTTGTAGTAGTAGTAGTCGCAGTAGTAGCAGCAGTAGTAATAGTAGTATTACTAGTAGTAGTAGTTGTTGTTGTAGTAGAGGTTGTAAAAACAGTAGTAGCAATAGTAGTAATAATTTAGTAGAACGAGTTGGAGAGGAAGTAGTAGTAGTACGAGTAATACTTGTAGGAGTAGTTGTAGTAGCAATAATTGGAGTAGGAGTAGGAGTAGTAGTAGTTGTAGTAGTAGTTATTGTAGTGACGGTAGTAGTAGTAGTAGTAATAGTAATAGTAGTTGTAGTAGTAGTAGCTGTAGTCGTGGAAGTAGTTGTAATTGTGTCAGAATTAGAAGTAGAAGTTGTAGTAGAAATTGTAGAGTAGTAGTAGTATTCGTATTAGTAGTAGCAGCAGTTGTAGTTATAGTACTAGTAGTAGTGGTAGTAGTAGTTAAACTACTAGTACTTATAGTACTAGTCGTAGTGGTAGCACAGGTAGGAGTAGGAGTAGGAGTAGTAGTAGTAATTCTGCTACCGATGCTAATACTACTATTACAATAACAACAACAACAACAACTACTACTACTAGAATCACTGCTACTTCTTCTACTACTGCTATTGCTGTTATTGCTGCTGCTACTCCGCTACTACCACTATTGCCACTATTACGACTAGTACCGCTACTACTTCTACTACTACTGCTACTACTGCCATGACTACTGCTTCTATTGCTGTTACTGCTACTGCAACAAATGTTACTGTCTCTACTACCACTACTATTACTTCTACAACTGCTACTACTGCTACTACTATTACAACAACAACTGCTATTGCTGCTTATATAGCTACTGCTACTAATATAGCTACTACTACTAATTCTACTATTACTACAATTACTAGTACTAGTGATACG
Organism: Trichopus zeylanicus subsp. travancoricus; assembly: GCA_005019695.1. Classification (NCBI taxonomy): domain Eukaryota; kingdom Viridiplantae; phylum Streptophyta; class Magnoliopsida; order Dioscoreales; family Dioscoreaceae; genus Trichopus; species Trichopus zeylanicus. Next base: position 311,265 of record RXID01021756.1, read on the forward strand.
ACTACAAATATTACTTCTACTAATGCTACTTCTCCTACAATAACAACAACAACTACTACTACTCCATCTCCTCCTGCTATTATTGTTTTCACTGCTACTACTGCTACAACTATTGTCATTGCTACTACTACTTCTACTACTGCTACAACTGCTACTACTACAACCACAACTACAACTTCTACTAATACTACTACCATTACTACTACTACTACTGTTACTGTTACTGCTAATACTTCTGATACTTCAACAACTGCTCCCACTACAACCACTATTACAATTGCTAGTACTACAAATATTGCTACTACTATTATAGCTATTGCCACAACTACTACTTCTACTACTAACAGTTCTCCTACTATTACTACTTCTCCTATTACTACTACTAGTACTACTGCTACTACTACTCCTGTTATTACTACGACTACGACTAATACAGCGAATACTACTACTAATACTAATATTACTCTCACTACCACTGGTACTACTACTACTATTACTACAACTACAACTTCTACTACTACTACTCCCAACAATCCTTCTACAACTACTGCTGTTGTTACTACTATTACAACTACTACTGCTGCTACTGCTATTACAACTACTACTTCGACTAATAAACATCTACTACTACTGCTGCTGTTACTACTACTACTACTACTACTACTACAACGACTACGACTGCTACCACTAATGCCGCTACAACAACAACAACTACCACCACTAATATTACTGCTCCTACTGCTACTAGTCCTCCTAGTACTCCTACTATTCCAACTCCTTCTCCTACTACTGGAACTACCACTACTCGTAGTACTACTACTACTACCATGACTACTACTATTCCAACGACTGCTACTACTACTTCTACTACTATTCCAACTCGTACTCCTACTGCTGCCACTACCACTACTCCTCCTACTACTATAACTACTATTCCTAGTACTACTACTACTTCTACAACTATTCCTACTATAACAACTACTGCAGTTGCAACCACTACAACAACAACGACAATTCCTCCTCCTACTACTGTTACTGCTACTACTATTTCTACTACTAATCCTACTCCTATGTGTCTTACTACTACTACTACTACTACTACTACTACTACTACTACTACTACTACCTCACCTCCTCCTACTGTTATTACCACAACAATAACTACTACTACTAATACTACTACTGTGACATCCTCTACTGCGACTTCTGCTACTACTTCTATTGCTACTCCTACTACTACTATTACTACTATTACTATTGCTACTATTCTACTGCTACTTCTACTACTACTGGTATTACTACAACTATTGCTACTTCTACTACTACTATTGCTGCTACTTCTACTACTACTGCTACTTCTACCATTACTAATACTGATACTAGTGTGACTGCTAATACTATTGCTACTACTACTCCTATTACTACTACTACTACTCCAATTACTGCTTTTGCTACTATTACTACGACTACTGCGACAACAACAACTACTACTACTATTACTACTATAGTAATTGCAGCTGCTACTACTACTTCTGTCTACTACTTCTGTTGCTACTGCTTCTCCTACTACTACTACTACTACTACTACTACTACTACCACTACTACTACCACTACTACTGCTGTTACTACTACTATTACTACCACCTACATCACTACTACTACCATTATTACTACTACTTCGACTACTGCTACTACTGTTACTTCTACTACAAGAACTACTGCTATTGCTGCTGCTACAACTAATACTATTACTACTACTACTTACGTTGCTACTATAACTACTACACTGCTACTACTACTACTTCTGATGCTACTACTACTACTAGTAATAGTACTACTACTACTACTACTCTAACTATTGCTACTACTATTGCTACTCCAACTAATACTTACAATTACTACAATTACGACTTTTACTACTACTACCACTACAACTACTACTACTAGTACTACTATTACTATACTACTATTGTTGCTACTACTACTACTACTATGAGTCATACTCCTACTAATACTTCCATTACTATTTCGACTACTACAAATATTACTACGACTGCTACTACTACTACTACTACTACTATGACTATTACTACTACAAATCCTGCTGCTATTATTACTTCTACTACAACCACAACAATAACTACTCCTACTACTACTAACATGACCTCTACTACCTCTACTTCTACTCCTACTACAACAACAACTACTACTCCAACTAGTATTCCATTTCCTATACGTATTCCTACTACTACACCCACTACAACCACAACTGCTACTACTACTACTACTAGAATAACAATAACAACAACAACTACTACTACTACTACTTCTACTTCTGCTATTACTAGCACTGCTACTTTTAGTACAACTACCACTACTACTACTGCTATTGCTACTGCTACTACTAATGTGACTACTACTACTACTATTGCTACTGCTGCTATTGTGACTATTATTATTACTACTACTACTACTACTACTATTACTCCTAGTGCTAAAACTATTACTGTTGTTGTTGCTACTGCTGCCACTACAACTACGACTACTGTTGTTGCTCCTGCAACTACTATTATGGCTACTACCACTACTACTACTACTGCTATTACAACAACAACTACTACTACTAATACTACTATAACTAGTACAACCATTGTAGCTGCTGTTGTTGCTGCTGCTGCGATTAATACTACTACTCCTACAACTACTGTAACTACAACTACTGCTACTACTACTGCGACTACTTCTGCTACTAATACTACTACTACTACTACTACTACTTCTGCTACCCCTATTATGACTACTACTATTGCCACTACTGCTACTACTATAATAAATACTACTAGTACAACAACGACGACAACAACAACTACCACTAGTACAACTGCTACAGCTACTACTCTTAGTCCTACTACAGCTACTGCTATTAGTACTACTACAAGTACTACTGCTTCAACAACTACTGCCACTACTATTGCTACTACCGTAACTACTATGGCTACTGCTACTACTCTTGCTACTACTACGGCTACTACTGTCGCTGCTACCACTACTACTTGTGGTACTACTACTACTACTGCTGCTAATATTACTACTACTACAACTACTCCTATTGTTGCTACTACTGTTGCTGCTACTACTACTAATATTACTACTGCTACTACTACTACTCCTAAAGATACTATTGATGCTACTACTAGTACTACTGTTAATACTACTACTACTACTAATGCTACTTCTGCAACTACAACTACGACTATTAGCAGCAACTACAACTACGACTAGTAATACTGTTAATACTACTACTACTACTATTGCTACAACTATTGCTTCTGTTATTACTATTGCTACTACTACTACTATTACTACAACTACTAGCACAACAATTACTACTACTACTACTAGCACTACTGCTACTACTGCTGCTACAACTACTACTGCTACTACTATTGGTACAACAACTACTACTATTAGCACTACTACAACTTCTACTACTACTACTACTACTACTACTACTACTAATAGTACTTCTATTACTACTACTATGACTATTACAGCTAATACTATTATTACTGCTACAACTACTACAACTACTACTTCTGTTACTACTACTACTCTACTATTATTGCTATGGCAAATACTGCTACTTCTACTACTAATACTACTACTGCTGCTACTACGACTCCCACTACTACTCCTAATACTACCACTACTACTTCTACACCTACAACTACTCCAAGAACTACTACTACTCCTATTACTACTGCTACTACCACTACCACTACAATTACTATTACTACTACAACTATTACTACTACCACTACTACTATTACTACTACTATTACAACTACTACTACAACTCCTACTAGTACTCCGACTTCTACTGCACTACTTCTAATACTACGCCTACTACTTCTACAACTACAACTCCTTTTATTGCTACCATTATGGCTCCAACTACTACTATTGGTATAACCACTACTAATACAACCTCAAGCACTACTACGACTACTACTACTGCTACTACACCACTACTATAAGTACTACTGATACTACTACTGCAACAACTACTTCTGATACTACAACTATTACTACTGCTGCGACTACTACTACTATTACTACTACTGCAGCTACGACTACTGCTGCTGCTACTACTACTACTACTACTACTACTACTACAACAACCTCTACAACTATTGCTCCTACTACTACTGCTACAACTACAACAACTACTACTACTACATCTACTACTAATACTACTACAGCTACTACTACAACAACAACTAATACGACTACTACTACTACTGCGACTACTGCTACAATTATTGCTAATACTACAACTGATAATACTAGTCTGACTACTACTACTTCTACTCACACTGTAGCTACTGCTACTACAACTATAACAACTACTACTATTGCAACTACTACTACTACTACTTCTACTTCTACTACTGCAACTACGGCTACTACTGTAGCTACTACTACTAATCCAGTTACTACTACTCATACTAATACTACTACTATTGCTCCTACTACTACTACTTTAGCTACTACTACTGCTACTACTACTATTGCTATTGCTACAACGACTCCAACTACTACTACTACTACTACTACTACTACTACTACTACTACTACAACTACCACTGCAACTACTACTACTGCTACTGTTGTCACTACTACTATTATTATTATTACTATACTACTTCTACAACTACTATTACTACTGCAACTATTGATTCTGCCGCTACTACAACAACTACTACTACTGTTGCTACTGCTACTACTACTACTACTATTACTACTACTACTACTACTTCTAATACAACTACAACTATTACTACTATTACTACTACTACTATTGTTACTACTACTACTACTATGATAACTACTACTACTGCTACAACTACTACTACTATTACTATTACTATTACAACTATTATTACTACAAGTACAGCTACTACTATTGCTACAACTACTACTATTACTACTACTAAAGCTATTACTTCTGCTATTACTACTACTAAAGCTATTACTGCTGCTGCTATTACTACTACCGCTACTACTACTGCTACTGCTACAAGTACTACTACTACTCCAACTACTACTACTAGTACTACTTCGATTGTTGCACGTAATGCTACTCCGACTACTACTACTTCTTGTATGACTCTTGCTACTACTACTACTACTGTCACTGCTACAACTTCTACTAATCCCACTACTACTACTGCTGCTTCTACAACCATTGCTACTGCTATTACCACTATTACTACTACTATTACTACCACTACAACTACTGCTGCTGTAACTACTACTAATTTACTACTAATGCAAATAGTGCACCAACTTCTACTACTACTACTACTAAAGCTATTACTACTGTTGCTCTTACTACTACTGCTACTAACACTCCTAATGCTATTGCTACTACTACTACTTCTACTACTACCACTACTACTTTGGTTCCTACACGCAATGCTACTCCTACTACTACTTCAACTTCTACTATTACTACTACTACTTCTACTACTAGTAGTACTACAGCTACTGCTTCTACTACTACTACTGCTACAACTTCTACTACTACTACTTCTACTACTACTACTTCTACTACAACTGGTACTACAACTACTACTACTTCTACTACTACAACTGTTGTTGCTACTACTATTACGACTACTACCACTGCTACTACTACTGTTGTTGCTGCTACTACTACTACTACTTCGGCTACTCTACTACTACTATTACTACTACACCTATTACTACTACTACTGTTGTTGTTGTGGCAACTACTACTACTATTACTACCACTACAACGGGTACTACTACTGTGGCTATTAATCCTACTACTGCTACTACTTGTACCACCACTACTTCTACCATCACTACTACTATTACTACTCCTAATACTACTACGACTACTACTACAGTTGCTATTGCTGCTACTCCCCCTCCTACTACTACTACTTCTCCTACTACTTCTACTACTGCTACCACTACTACTAGAACTATATGACTACTGCTTCAACAACAACTGCTGCTACAACTACTACTATTTCTTCTAAACTACCACTTCTACTACTACTAGTACTACTGCTATTACTTCCACTACTACTACAATTAGTTCTACTACTTCAGCTACTATTTCTACTGCGCCCACTGCTACTACTACTGTACATACAACAACTACGACTGCTACTGCGACTACTACTACTATTACAACTACTATTACTAATGCTGCTACAACTACTATTACTACTATAATTACGACTACTACTACTACTACTACTACTACAACAACTACTACTACTACTTCTACTACTTTGCTTACAATAACAACTGCTACTCCTTCTCTGACTACTACAATTGTTGCTATTACTACTACTGCTACAACTAGTCAAATTGCTACTGCTACTACTACTACTACCACCTCAACTATTGCTGCTGCTGCTGCTACTACTACAACTACTTCTAATACTACTACCGCTACTATAGCTACTACTGCTACTACTACAACATGTGATGCTACTATAGCTATCGCTACTACTACTACTGCTACTACTAGTACTAGTACTAGTACTGCTACTACTACTACTAGTCCTAGTACTGCTGCTACTACTACTACTACTACTATTACGTCTTTTACTACTGCTACTCCTACTACCACTCCTACTACTACTACTATTTGTACAACTACTACGACTACTACTACTACCACTGCTGCTACTACTGCTACTACTAACGCTACTATTGCTACTAACACTACTACTATTACAACTACCACAACTACTACTACTATTACTACTATAAATACTACTACTACTATTTCTACCACTACTCCTACTCCTATTACAACTCCTACAACTACTGCTACTACTACTACTTATACTACTACTCCTACTGCTACTCCCACTACTACTACGACTACTATTACTGTTGCTGCTACTACAGCAACTACTAGTATTGCTACTATTAATACTTCCACTACTAGTTCTACTATTACTACTGCTGTTGCTGCTGCTTCTTCGGCTACTACTACAACTACTACTACTACTACTACTACTACTAACTACTACTACTACTTTTCCCACAATAACAACTACTACTCCTTCTCCGACTACTACTACTACTAATACTACTGCAACTACAACTACTACTTCTGCTACAGCTATTGCTACTATTGCTTCTACTGCGACTACTGATTCTACTACTTTTGCTACTGCTGCTGCTGCTACTGCTACTACTACTACTAATACTACTATGACTAATACTACTACAACTACGTCTACTACTTTAAATACTACTACTTCTACTCATACTATTGTTGCTGCTACTGCTGCTATAACTGCTACTTCTACTACTACTAACACAAATATTACAACTACGGCTGCTACTGCTGCTACTATTGCAACTACAAGAACAACAACTACTACTTCTTCTACTGCTTTTACCACTCCTACTACTACTACTATCCCTACTCCAACTACTGCTACTGCGACTCCTATTGCTACTATAACTACTACTCCTACTACTACTTCTACTACTAGTATAATTGCTACTACTATTACTCCTACTACAAGTAGTACTACTACTACAAATATTTACACTGTTACTACCACTACTGCTACTCCAACTCTTACTCCTATACCAACTCCTACTACTACTCCTACTCCCACACCTACTGCTACTACAACTACTCCTACTACTTAAACTACTGCTACGACTACCACGCCTACTCCAACTCCTACTACAACTATTGCTTCCACTACTACTACTACCACAACTTCTAGTTTTACTACAACTACTACAACTACCACCCTTTCCACTACTAGTATAATTGCTACTATTACTACTCCAATAGCTACTGGTACTACTACTACTAATACTGACACTACTACAACTACTACTACTACTACTAATACTAACACTCCTACTAGTTCTACTACTACTACGCTCCAACTACTACTACTGCTGCTGCTGCTTCTACTACTTCTAAAACTATTACTACTATTACAACTACTCCTGATGCTACTACTATTCATACTAATACTACTTCTCCAAACACTCCTGATGCTATTACTATTCATACTAATACTACTTCTCCAAACACTCCTTCTACTACTACGACTGCAACAACTGCTCCTGCTACTACCACTACTATTCCTCCTCCTCCTCCTGCTACTACTACTCCGACTACTACTACTACATTACTACTTGTACAACTGCTTCTACTACTACTCCTTCCACTTCTACAATGCCTACTACTATGAATACTACTACTACTACTTCTGCTACTGCTTCTACTGCTGCTACTACTACTACTATTCCTATTACTACTCCTAGTACTACTACTACTATGACTCATCCTACTAGTACTACTACAGCTACTACGACTCCTAGTCCAACTCATACTACTACAACAACAACAACTACAACTATTAGTAATACTACTACTATTACTACTACTACTACTATTACTACTAATACAAATATTACAACAACTGCTGCTACTGTTGCTCCTACAGTAATAATGATAACAACAATAACAACAACAACTACTACTACTACTATTACTACTAATACTACAACTATTACTCCTACTACTGCTACTACAAATACTACTCCTACTACTACTAGTACTAGTCTTATTACTTCTACTACTACAACTACAACTTATGCAACCACCACTACTACTAGTACTACTATTACTGCTGTTGCTACTACTACTACTGCTGCTGCTATTGTTACTACTATTATTATTATTATTATTATTACTACTACTGCTACTACTACTAGTACACCTACAGCTACTACTACCACTAGTGCTACTCCTACTCCAACTTCTATTGCTTCTACCAATCCTACTACTACTACTACCCCTACTCCAACTACTGCTACTACTACTCCTACTACTACTTCTACTACTTGTATAATTGCTACTACTACTACTCCTACTACAACTGGTACTACTACCACAAATATTAGCACTACTACTACCACTATTGCTACTCCTCCTACTACTTCTCCTATGCCAACTCCTACTACGGCTCCTACTACAACTCCTACTCCTACACCTACTGCTACTACTACTACTACTCCTACTACTTAAACTATTGCTGCAACTACCACACCTACTGCAACTCTTACTACTACTATTGCTTCTACTACTACTTCTACTACCACAACTTCTAGTACTGCTACAACTACTACAACTACCACCCTTTCCACTACTAGTACAATTGCTACTACTACTACTCCTACAACTATTTGTACTACTACTACTACTACTACTACTACTACTACAACTGCTACTACAACTACTACTACTACTACTACAAGTTCTACTACTACTACTCCAGCTACTACTACTACTACTACTGCTTTACTACTAGCACAACTGCTTCTACTACTACTCCTTCCACTTCTGCAACTCCCACTACTATGAATACTACTACTACTACTACTTCTACTACTGCTTCTGCTACTACTGTTGTTGCTACTACTACTACTACAACAATAACTACAACAACAACAACAACAACAACTACTACTACTACTATTCCTACTACTACTCCTACTACTGCTACTACCATGACTTGTCCTACTAGTACTACTACCGCTACTACAACTCCTAGTCCGACTCATACTACTACTACTATTAGTAATAATACCACTACTACTACCGTTACTACTAATACTAATATTACAACTACTACTGCCACTGCTGCTACTGGTGCTACTACAGCAATAATGACGACGACAACAACAACAACAACAACAACAACAACAACAACAACTACTACTACTACTACTACTACTACTACAAATACTACTCCTACTACTACTACTACAGCTACAATTTAAGCTACCACCACTAATACTGGTACTACTGTTGCTACTGTTGCTGCTACTACTACTACTACCGCTGCTGTTGTTACTACTACTACTATTACTACTACTACTACTACTACTACAACAACAACTACTGCTACTACTAATACGACTACTGCTACTACTACTACTTGTACTACTCCTACTCCAAATTCTACTGCTTCTACCACTCCTACTACTGCTGCTAACCCCACACCAACTATTTCTACTACTAGTATAATTGCTACTCCTACTACTACTCCTACTACTACTCCAACTATTATTGGTGTTACTAGTATTAATACTAACACTACTTTTACTACTACTACTACTCCTGCTACTACTCCTACTCCAACAACAACTCCTACTACTACTCTTAGTACTACTACTCCTACACCTACTGGTATTACTATTAATCCTACTACTAAAACAGACACCACCACTCCTACGACAACTCCTACTCCTACTCCTATACCTATTGCTATTACTACTACTCCTACTACTAATACAAACATGACTATTCCGACTACCACTGCTCCAACTACTGCTACTACTAATCCAATCACCCCTACTACTCCTACTGCTACTGTTGCAGCTGCTATTACAACTACTTCTTCGGCTACTAGAACAACTACTACAATGACTACCACTACTACTATTTCTACTACAACAATAACAACTACTACTACTAATGATACTACTACAACTACTAGTACTAGAACAAGAACTATTACTACTACGACTACTACTATACCTACTACTACTACTTCTGCTACTGCGTCTACTACTATTCCATGTCTTGTTTCTACTACAACTACTACTACTACTCCTACTACTAGTACTACTACGACAACTACAATTCCTACTCCTACTCCAACTGATACTGCTACTAAAACTACAACTATTGCTGCTACCATTACTCCAACAACTACAACTCCTACAACTACCGATTGCAACTTCTACTACTACTGCTGCTTTCACAACTACAACAATAAGAATTATTACTACTACTACAACAACAACTACTACTATTACTAATACTGCTACTATTACAGATAATACTAATATTACTATTATTGTTGCTACTACCCCTACCACAACTAATAGTACAACTAATAAAGCTACTCCACTACTAGTACTGCTACTATTACTACTACAACTATTGCTACCACTATTGCTGCCGCTACTACTACTGCTACTACCACTACTACGACTACTACTACTACTACTTCAACAACTACTCCTACTGCTACTACTTTTCCTACTACTACTATGACTACTAATACTACTACTACTTGTACACCTACTATTACTATTACTGCTACTACTACTACTGCTACTAATACAACTATGACTTCTACTAGTACTACCACAACAACAACTGCTACTACTACTAACATTACTGATACTACTACTAGTACTACTACTCCCATTACTACCACTACTACCACTTTTACCACTACCACTACTACTACTACTACTACTGCTACAATTGCTCCTAACACTATTACCCCAACTGCTACAACTGCTACTACTGCTCCAACAACTATGACTCCTACTACTACTTCTACTATTACTCCTATTAGTACTACAACGACTCCTACTACTACTACTACTACTCCTACTCCTACTCCTACTACTACTACAATTACTATAATGACAACTACAACTACAGTTACTACTGCTAATCAAACTGTTGCAATGACTATAACCGCTACTACACTATGACTACTACTACTCATATGCCTACAATTTCTACTTCTGCTACACCCACTGGTAGTACCACAACTACTACAACTCCTACTATAACTCCAACTCCAACTACGACTCCTACTACAACTCCTACTCCTACTACTACTACTAGTAATAGTACTACGACTACCCTAACTCCACCTCCTACTACTACTCCTACTACTACTACTGCTACCATTGTTGCGACTACTACTGGTACTTCTACGACTGCTACTTCTACTACTACAACTACAACAACAACTATTACAACTATAACTACTACTAGTACTTGTACTTCCACCTCAACAACAACAACAACTATCACTACTACAAATCTTACTATTACTCCTACTCCAACTCCTACGTGAACTACTACTACTACTTCCAATACTCCAACTCTTGCTACTACTACTATAATAACTACTATAGCCACTACAACTGCTACTACTACTAGTAAAATTACTACTACTACTACTACTACTGCCACTATTACCACTACTACAACTTCTACTACTACTGGTACTACTATGGCTAATACTAACATTACTACTGCTACTATAACTAGTACAACTACAACGACTACTGATACTACTACTACTATTCCTACTCCTACTTCTACTATAGCTACGACTACTACTCCTATTGCTCCTACTATTACTGCTACTACTACACCACAACCAACTCCAACTGTGACTACTACTCATACAACTTCGACTACCCCAACTCCAACTACTACTATGCCTACAACTACAACTGCTACCGCTACTGCCACTACTACTACCACTACAACAACAACAAACAACAACAACTACTACTACAACTATTATTACTACTGCTACAACTACTACTACTTCCACTACTAGCATAATTGCTACTACTACTTCTCATCTCACTACTACTAATACAAACACTATTACTACTACTACCACCACTATGACTAATACTAACCCTCCTACCACTTCTACTACTACCACTGCTGCCGCTACTACTACTCCACCTAACACTCCTACAACTTCTATGACACCCTACTACTCCAAACACTCCTACAATATCTACGACTATGACGCCTACTACTATAACCACTACTACACTCCTACTACCACTACTACTATTACAACGACTACTGCTACTATGACTAGTACTACTACTACTACTACTATTATGAATACTCCTGCTACTACTACAACTTATACTAATACTACCACTCCAAACACTGCTACTACTACTACAGTAACTACTACTCCTACTAGTAATGCTAATATAACAACAACTGCTACTGCTGTTGCTGCTCCTCCTCCTACCACTACTTCTACTACTACTCCTACAACTACTAGTACTACTACTACTACTAATACTACTACTACTTTTACTACTACTACCACTACTACCACTACTACTACTACTACTACTACTAGTACTACTACTACTACTACTACTACTACTACTACTACTAGTACTACTACTACTACTACCCAACTGCTACAACAACTACTATTACAGCTACTACTACTCCTACAACTACTATTATTCCTACTACTACTGCTCCTACTACTACCACTCCTACTACTGCTACAACGAATACTTCCACTGCTACTACTACTAGTTCTACTTCTACTTCTAGTACAGTTGCTCTTCCTACCTGTCCAACAACTACTGCTACTAGTGCCAATACTATGAATACTACTACTTCAACGAATACTACTAATATACTACTAGACTACAGATGCTACTGCTATGACTACTACTACTAGTAGTACTACTACTCGTACACCTACTCCTTCTACTGCTTCTATTACTACTCCGATTACTCCTAGAACTACTACCACTATCACTCCTGCCCCAACTCCTGCTGCTACTACTAGTACTTCTTCAACTACGACTTCCCATACCCCACCTACTACTACTCCTACTGCTACTCCTGCTCCAACCCATACTACTACCATTGCTACTACTTGTACAACTACTAGTACAACAACAACTACTACTACTACTTCCACTACTACTACTATTGCAACCGCTACTACTACTCCAACTACTACTACAACTACTACTACAACTAGTACTATAACAATTACTACAACAACAACAACTACTACTACAACTACTACAACTGGTACTAATACTAATACTTCAAATACTACTAATACTCCTATAACTACTACCACTAAAACTACTACTCCTACTCCTACTACTACTCCTACGACTACTTCGACTACAACCGCTACTACTTCAACAACTACTAGTACTATTACTGCTAATACTATCTCTATTGTTGCCGCTACAGCTCCAACTACTACAACTATAACAACTGCTACTACTGCTACTATTACTACTACAACTACAATTACCGCTAAAACTATTACTACGACTGTTGTTGCTGCTACTACAACAACTACTACTGCTACTACTAGTAATGCTAATGCTGCAACTACTACCGCTGCTGCTGTGGCTACAATTCGATAAATTTTGCTACTAATACTACTACTATTGCTACTTCTACTACTACTACTGCTGCTTCTACTGCTACTTGTACTACTACAACTGTCACAACACTTACTCATGCTACTATTGCTACTACTGCTTCTACTGCTACAACCATAACTACCACTATTACTACAACCACAACTACCACTACTACTACTACTATTTCTATTACTGCTTCTACTACTACTACTACAACTACTGCTGATGCTTCAGCTACTACAACTACTATTGCTGCTTCTACGACTACTACTATTGCTACTGCTACTATTATAACTGCTACTACTACTGTTGCTACAACAATAACTACTACAGCTACTACTAATACTACCACCACGACTACTACTACTACAATAATAACTTCCTCTGCTACTATTACTACTACTACTACTACTACGATTTACACTACTATTACTGTTACTGCTAGAACAACTGTTGCTGCTTTCATAGCTGACACTACTACTACTACCGCTACCACTTCTACTACTACTACGACTACTACTACTTCTACTACTAATGTAGCCACTACAACTACTACTACTACTACTACTACTACTACTACTACTACTACTACTACTACTACTACTACTACTACTACTACTACTACAACTGCTACTACAACTCCCAATCTGACTCCTACTACTTCTACCACTCCCACAACTACTACTACCCCTACTCCAACTATTACTACTACAAATACTACAACACCAACAAGAACAACAACCACAACAATAACAACTACTACTACTACAATGACAACTACTAATACAGCTATTGGTCCTGCTACCCCTGCAACTAATGGTACTACTCCTCTGACTACTACTACTACAACTATTGCTACTACAATTGCTACCACTACTTCTCCTACTACTCTTAGTACTACTCCTTCGAATACTAACACTACTACTACAATAACAACTACTACTCCTACTATTACACCTATCAATAAACCAACTCCAACTACTACTACTACAACTTCCCCTACTCCTACACCTATTGCTTCTACTACTACTACTACTATTACTACTACTACTACTTGAACTACCACCCCTACTCCAAGTCCTACTACTACTACTACTACTGTAGCTACTACTATAACTACTACTAGTACTTCTGCTACTACTCGTATTGCTACTACTACTACTAATACTACTATAATTACTACTACCTCTACTACAACTGCTACTACTACTACTATTGTGACTACCCCTACTGCTATTACAGCTCCTATAACGACACCTACTACTACTATTACTCGTACTAATACTACCACTCCAAACACTCCTACTACCACTCCTACTACTACCACTACTATTACTACTAATACTACTATTTCCACTACTACTACTGAGACTACTAATACATTACTAGTAGTATAACAACTATTACTACTATTCCATCCACTGTTGCTACTACTACTACTACATCTACTACTACTGCTGCTTCTACTAATACTACTACTACTACTACTACCTTCCCTACTCTTCCTACTGCTCCTCTTACTACTTCCCTTCCTACTCGCTAGAACTATAGCTACTACCACAACAACAATAACAATAATAACAATAATAACAACAACAACAACAACAACAACAATAACTACTACTACTACTACTACTACTACTACTACTACTACTACTACTACTACTATTATCATGACTTCTTCTGTTGCTGCTACTACTACTACTACTACTACCACAACTTCTACTACTACTGCTACTACTACTACGGCTCCTCCTCCTCCTCCTCCTCCTACTACTACTACTACTACTTCTACTACTACTAATAGTACAATTGCTACTACCCAAGCTACTACTGCTACTGCTGCTACTACTACTAATACTAGCACTATTACTACTACTCCTACTATAATTACACCTCCTACTACTCCTACTCCCACACTTGCGGCCACGGATACTCCTACAACTGCCATTACTTCTACTACTATTAATACTACTACTAATCCTAACACTCCTAATACTACTGCTACAACTACTAGTATTACTACTACTATGACTACTACTACTAATAGTACTCCTAGCACTCGCACTAGTACCACTACTATTGCTACTGCTGCTATTACTACTACTACTCCTGCTACTACTACTACCACTACTACAACAACAACTACTGCGATTACTACTACTATGGCTAGTACTTCTGCTGCTGATGCTGCTACACGTGCTACTGCTACTGTGGCTATTTCTACTACTACTACTAGAATAATAATAACAACAATAATAAGAACTACTACTACTACTACTATTACAACTACTACCACTACTGCTACTACTTCTACTACCTATAAAATTGCTACTATTACTACTTCTACAACTACAAGTACTAACACTGCTATTACTACTACTAGTAGTAGTAATACTAACATTCCTACTACTCCTACTGCTACTACTACTACAACTACTACTTTTACGACTACTACAACTACTAATACTACTACTACTACTACTACTACTACTACTACTTCTACTACTTCTACTACTAGTACAATTCCTACTATTACAACTCCTACTAGTACTAGTACTACTACCTCTAATACTAGTACTACTACAATAACTACTATACTACTACTAATACAAACACTCTTACTACTTCTACTACTACTAGTACTACTACTAATACTACTACTTCTACTATTACCGCTACTACTCCTAACACTATAGTGACTTCTATGACTAGTACTCCAACTACTACTACCACCACCACCACCACCACCACCACTACTACTAGTACTTCTACTACTATTATGACTACTCCAACTACTATTACTGGCCCTACTACTACTACTACTAGTAGTACCAATTGTACTAATACTACTACAGCAAACACTCCTCCTACCACTACTACTGCAACAACTACTACAAATACTAATACTACTGCTATTACTACTATTACTACTATTACTACTACTACTACTACTAGCACTACTACTATGACTGCTACTACTCCTATTACTTTTGCTACTATGATTACTACAATGAAAACAATAATAACAACAACTACTACTATTCCTGTTACTACTACTTCTATGACTATTACAACAACAACTACTATTAGTAGTATGAGTAGTCATTATTGTAATAGTTGTAGAAGTAATAGTAGCAGTAGTTGCAGTAGTAGTAACAGTAGTAATAAATATAGTAGTAGCTATAATAGTAGTAGTACTAGTAGCCATAGTTGGAGTAGTAGTTGCAGTAGTAGTAGGCTTAATAGAAGTGATAGTAGTAGTAGTAGAAGTTATAGTAATAGCTCTTGTAGTGGCAGTAGTAGTAGCAATAGTAGTAGTAGGAGTAGCAGCGACATTGGTAGTAATAGTAGCAGTAGCAGTTGAGGTAGCAGTAGTATTAGTAGTAGTAGCAACAATAGTTGTTGTAGTAGTAGTAGTAGTAGTTGCCGTAGCAATTATAGTAGAAGCAGTAGCAGTGTTGTAGCAGTAATAATAGTACTAGTAGTAGTAGCAACAGAAGTAGTTGCAATAATAGTAGTAGGAGAAGCGGTAGTAGTAGAAATAGTAGTAGCAATAATAGCAATAGAAGCAGCTGAAGAAGTAGTAATAGCAGTAATTATAGTAGTAATACCTAATGTAGTAGTAGCAGCAATTATAGTAATAGCAGCAGTAGTAGTAGTAATAGTTGCAACAACAGTAGCAATAATAGTTGTTGTTGTTGTTGTAGTTATAGTAGCAATAGTAGTAGAAATAGTTTTAGTTGTAGTAGTAGCAAGACTAGTAGTTGTAGTAGTAGTAGCAGTATTATTAGCAGTAGAAGTTATAATGGCAGTAGCTCTAGCATCAGCTATAGTAGCACTAGTAATAGTAGTAGTAGTGGTGGTGGTAGCAGTAGTTGTAACAGCAGTAGCAGTAGTAGTTATTGTAGTAATAGTAATAGTAGTAGTAGTAGCTACCACTGTAGCAATAGTAGAAGTAATAATCATAGTAGTAGTAGTGGTGGTAATAGTAATAGCAGTAGTAGCAATAGCACTAGTAGTAGTAGTAGCAGCAACAACAGCAGTAGAAGTAGTTATTGTAATTGTAATAATAACAATAGTAGTAGTAGAAGTAGTAGTAGTAGTAGTAGTTATAGTTACAGCAGCTGTAGTAGTAGTAGAAGTAGTAGTAGTAGCAGAAGCAGTTGTTGTAATAGTAGTAGCAACAGTAGTAGTAGTAGCAATAGCAGTAGTAGTAGCACCAGAGTGTAGTACTAGTACTAGTAGTAGTATTAGTAGTAGTACTAGTAGCTATGGTAGGAGAAGTTATTATGGTCGTAGCAGTAGCACTAGCGGCAGTAGTAGTGCTAGTAGTGTGGTACTACCAGTAGTAGTACTACGAGCAGCAATAGTAGTAGCAGTAGTAGTAGGAGTAGTAGTAGTAGCAGTAGCAACAGTAGTAATAGCGTTAGCAACAATGGTTGCAGGAGTGGTATTTTTATGATTAATTGTGGTAGAAGTAGTGGTAGTAGTAGTTGTAGGAGAAGTAGTAGTACTAGAAGTTGTAGTAGTTGTAGTTGTAGTAGTAATAGTGGTAGTTGTAGTTGTAGCAGTAGTAGTTGTTGTTGCAGTAGCAGTTGTAGTAGTAGTAGGAGTAATAGTAGTTATTGTAGCTGTAGCAGTAGTAGTAGTTGTAGTAGTTATAGAAGTTGTAATATTAGTATTTGTAGTAGAAGGAGTAGTAGCAGTAGTAGTTGTAATATTAGCATTTGTAGTAGTAGTAGTAGAAGTAGTAGTAGTATTAGCATTATTATTATTATTATTATTATTATTATATTATTATTATTAGTAGTAGTAGTAGTAGTAGTAGTCGAAGTAGAATTAGTAGTAGTATTAGTCATAGTAGTAGTTGTAGTAGTAGCAGTAGTACCAATTGTTGCTATATTACTAGTAGTAGTAGATGTAGTGGTAGTAATAGTGGAAGTTATAGCAACAAAAGTAGCAATAATAGTAGTAACAGTGGTCATAGTAATAGTAATAGCAATAGTTATAGTACTTGTAGTAGTAGCAACAATTGTAGTAGTAGGAGAAGTTGTAGTAGTAGTTGTATGAGCAGTAGCACTAGTAGCAGTAGTAGTAGAAGTAGTAGTAGTAGTAGCTGTAGTAGTAGTAGTAGTAATAGTTGTATTAGAAGTAGTAGTCGAAGTAGTTGTAGAAACAGTAGTTGAAGTAAAGGTAGTAGCAATCGTAGTAGTTGTATCAAAAATAGTAGTAGCAACGGTGATAGTAGTAGAATTATTTATTGTAGTAATGATAATAGTAGTAATAGTGGTCGTAATAGTAGTAGCTGAGTTAGTAGTACTACTAGTAACACTAGTAGAAGAATTACTAGTAGTAGCAGCAGTGGTATTAGTCGGAGTAGCAGTAGTTGTTGTATCAGAAGTAGTAACAATAGTAATAGAAGTGGTAGATGTAGTAGTTGCAGCAGTAGAAGTAGCAATAGTAGTAGTTATGCTAGTTGTAGCTGCTGTAGTAGTAGTATTGTCTACAGTAGGAGAGGTAGCAGCAGTGGTAGAAGTTGCAGTAGTAGCAGTTGCAAGAGCAGCAACAATAGTAGCAGTATTAGTAGTGGTAGTAGTAGTGGGAGTCATAGTAGTAGTAAATATAGTAGCAGTCGCAGTAGTAGGGGCAGTAGTTGTAGCAGCAACAGTAGTAGTAGTGATAGTAGTAATAATAGTAGTAGCAGCAGTAGCTGTAGTAGTATTAGTAGTAGTAAAAGTATCAGTTGTAGCAGTAATAGCTATAGTTTTAGTAGTACTAGTAGTACTACTAGTAGTAGCAGTAGCAGCAGTAGTAGTAATAGTAGTATTAGTAGTAGCAGTAGTAGCAAAAGTAGTAGTAGTAGTAGTAGTAGTGGTAGCATTAGTAGTAGTGGTAGTTGTAGTAGTAGTAGTCGAAGACACAATAGTAGTAGTAGTAGCAGCAGTAGTAGTAATAGTAGTTGCAGTAGTAGTAGTAGTTGTAGTAGTAGTTGTAGTAATAGTAATAGCTGTGGTAGTAGTACTAGTAGTAGCAGCAGCAGCAGCTATAGTAGTAGTAGTAGTAGTAGTAGTTCCAGTAGTATTCATAGTATTAGTAGAAGTAGCTGTAATGGTAGCAGATGTTGTAGTAGTAGGACAATTAGCGACACTAGTAGTAGCGGCAGCAGCAGTTGAAGTAGTAGTAGTTGTAGTAATAGCAGTAGTAGTAGGAGTAGTGTTAGTTGTTGTAGCAGTAGTAGTTGTGGCAGTAGTAGTAGTGGTAGTAGAAGTAGAAATTATTGTAAAAGCAGTAGTAGTGTTGTAGTTGTAGCAGTAGTAGTAGTCTTGGTAATAGTAGGAGTAGTAGTAGCAGTGGTAGTAGCAGTAGTAGAAGTATTAGAAGTAGTAGCAGTAGAAGTAGTTGTATTAGTAGCAGTAATAGTAATAGCAGCAGTAGCAGTAGCAGCAGCAGTAGTAGTAATTATTTAATGGTTGTAGTTATGGTAGTAGTAGCAACGACAATAGTAGCAATATTAGTAGTAGAAGTAGTAGTACTAGTAGTACTAGTAGTAATAGTAGTAGAAGCAGTAGTAACAGTTATTGTAGTAGTTAGACTAGTAGTTGTAGTAGAAGTAGTAGCCTTAGTCGCAGTAGCAGTTGTTGTGGTAGTAGTAGTAGCAGTAGCTGAAGTAGTAGTAGTAGTAGTAGTAGTAGTAGTAGTAAAAGTTGCAGTAGCAGCAGTAGCCATTGAAGTTGTTGTAGTAATAGTAGCAGTAGTAGCAATAGTATTAGTAGCAGCAACAACAGTAGTAGTAAAAGTAGTAATCGTAGTAGTAGTAGTAGTAGTCGTAGGACTAGTAGCACCAGTAGTAGCAGCAGCAGTAGTAGTAGTAGTAGCAATAGTAGTAGTAGTAGTAGTAGTGGTGGTGGTGGTGGTGGTAGTAGTGGTAGTAGTAGTAGTAGTAGTAGTAGTAGTAGTAGTAGTAGTAGTAGTTGAAGTAGTAGCAGTAGTACTACTACTAGTAGTAGTTGTTGTTGTAGTAGTATTAGTACGAGTTGTAGCAGCTATAGGACTAGTAGTAGTTGTTATTATTATTCTAGTAGCAGTAGCAAAAGTAGCAGCGGTAGTAGTGGTAGTTATTGTTGTAAATGTAGTAGTAGTAGTTGTAGTTGTAGTTGTTGTAGTAGTTGCTGTAGTAGTAGCCATAGAATTAGAACTACTAGTAGTAATAGTAATAGCAACAACTGTAATAGCAGTAGTCGCAATAGTAGTAGTAGTAGTATTAGTAGTAGTACTAGTAGTAGTAGTGGTAATAGTAGTGGTAGTAGTAGTGGTAGTAGTAGTGGTAGGAAAAACATTTATAGTAGTAGAAGTACTAGTAGCTATAGTAATACTAGTAGTCACAGTAGCAGTAGCAGCATCAATAGTAGTGGTAGTAGTAATAGTTTAAGTACTAATAGTAGCAGTAGTAGTAGGAGTAGGGGTAGGAGTAGTAGTGGTAGTGGGAGTAGCAGTAGTAGTAGGTGTATTAGTACTAGGAGTCATAGCAGTAGCAGTTGTACTAGCAGTAGTAGAAGTAGTAGTGGTAGCAGCAGCAGCAGCAGCAGCAGCAGCAGCAGTAGTAGTAGTAAGAGTTGTAGTAGGAGTATTAGTTGTTGTAGTAGTAGTAGTAATGACTTTAGTAGTAGTAGTAGAAGTAGTAGCAGTAGCATTAGTAATAGTTGTAGCAGTAGAAGTAGTAATAGTAGTTGTTGTAGTAATAGTAGTAGTGGTAGTAGCAGCAGTAGTAGTAGCGTAGTAGTAGTGGTGTAGTAGTAGTAGTTGTAGTAGTAGCTACAGTAGTAGTAGTAAGAGTGGTAGTAGGACTAGTAATTGTGATAGTAGTAGTTGTTGTTGTCGCAGTAGTAGTAGTAGGAGTGGTAATTGCAGCATAGTGATAATAGTACTAGTAGTCGTAGTCGTAGTAGTAATAGTAGTAATAGGAGGAGGAGTCGTAGTAGTAGTAACAATAGAAGTAGTTTCAATAATACTAGAAGGAGTAGTAGTTGTTGTTGTTGCTGTAGTAGAAGTTGTAATTGCAGTAGTAGTACAAGTAGTATTAGTAATTGTAGTATTAGGAGTAGCGGTCATACTAGTAGCAATAGTAGTAGTAGCATTTGTAGTATTAATAGTAGTACTGGTTATAATCGTACTAGTAGTTGTACTAGTAGTAGTTGTACTAGTAGTAATAGTTGTTGTAGCAATAGTAGTAGTAGTAGTAGTAGTAGTAGTAGTAGTAGTAGTAGGTGAAGGAGTTGGTGTAGGAGTAGCAGAAGTAGTTGAAGTAGTTATTGTTGTTGTTGTTGTTATAGTCATGGTAGCAACAGTAGCAGCAGTAGTAGTGTTAGTACTAGTTGCAGCTGCAGTAGTAATTGTAGTAGGAGTAGAAGCAGTAGTAGTTGTAGTTGTACCCTTGTCGTAAGAGGAGTAGTAGTAGTAGTGGTAGTAGCAGTCATAGTAGTGGTAGCAGTAGTACCCATAGTAGTAGCAGCAGTAGCAGTAGCAGTTGTTGCAAAAGTAGCAATTGTATAGTAGTAGTAGCAGTACTACTAGAAGTAATAGTAGTAGTGGTGGTGGTGGTGGTGGTGGTAGTAGCAGCAGTAGAATTAGTAGTAGTAGGATAATTAATTGTACTAGAAGTAGTAGTATAATAGTTATAGTTGTAATATTAGTAGTAATTGTTGCTATAGCAGAGGTAGTCACAGTAATAGTAGTGGTAGTAGTTGTAGTGGTAGTTGTAGTGGCAATAGTAGTAGCAGTAGAAGCAGTAGGAGCAGTAGTAGCAATAATAGTAGTGCCAGTAGTAGTTATTGTAGTAACAGTTGTAACAGTAGCCATAGTAGCAAAAATAGAGGTAATAGTATTGGCTATAGTAGTAGTAGTTATAGGAGCTATAGTAGTAGTAGTAGTTGTTGGAGTTTTAGTAGTAGTAGCAATAGTGGCACTAGCAGCAATAGTTGCAATTGCAATAGTAGTAATTATGGTAGTAGTAGCAGTAGTAGTGGTAGTTGTAGTAGGAGGAGTAGCAGTAGTAGCAGTACTAGTAGTTTCTGTTGGAGTAGTAGTGGCAGTTGTAGCAGTAATAGAAGTAGCAGTAGAGCTTAGTAGTAGAAGTAGTACTGGTAGCAGTAGAGCGTTAGTAGTAGTTATTGTTGTTGTGGTAGAAGTTGTTGTATTAGCAGTAGTTGTTATTGTAGTAGTTGTGGTAGTTGTAGTTGTAGTAGTAGTAATAAGAGAAGTAATAGTAGTAGTGGTACTCGTAGTAGTAGTAGTATACTCGCATTAGTAGCAATAGCAATGGTAGTAGTAGTAGTTATTATTTGTTGCTGTTGACATAGTAGTAGTAGTTTTTGTCATTGTTGTAGTTGTTGTAGTAGTAGTTCCAGTCGTAGTGGCAGTAGTAGTAGAAGTAGGTGCAGTAGTAGTAGTAGTAGTAGTAGTAGTAGTAGTTATTATTGTTGTAGTAGCATAAGTAATAGCAAAGCAGTAATAGTAATTGTAGTAGTAGTTGTAGCATTCATTGTTGTACTAGTTGTGTTGGTATTGTAGTAGCAATAGCAGCAGTAGTAGTAATTGTAGTAGTAGCAGCAGTAGCGACAGCAGAAGTAGTTATAGCAGCAGCCGTAGTAATAGTAGTAGTAGTTGTTGGAGTAGTTGTAGCTATAGTAGATGTAGTCATAATAGTCGCAGTTCTCGCAATAGTAGAAGTCGTAGCAGTAGTAGTAGTAGTAGTAGCATGAGTAGGAGAAGTAGAGTAGTAGCAGTAGCATTAGTTGTAGTAGCACAAGTTGTATTAGTTGTAGTCGTGGTGGTAGAATTAGTAGTAGTAATAGCAGTAGTAGTAATAGTTGAAGTAGTTGTTGCAATAGTAGTAGTAGGAGCAAGAGTGGTAGTTGTTGGTAAAGTAACAGTAATATTAGTAGCAGTGGTAGCAGTATTAGTAGTAATAGTAGTATTAGTGCAATTGTAGCAATAGTAGCAGTAGAAGTAGCAATAATAGTAGTAGTACCAATTGTATTAGTTGTAGTAACGGGAGTAGTAGCAATTGTAGCAGCAGCAGCAGCAGCAGTAGTAGTAGTTTGGGAAGTTGTCGAAGTAGTATCACTAGTCATGCAATAGTAATAATAAGAGTAGTAGTACTAGCAGCAGCAGAAAGAGTAGTAGTAGTAGAGGAAGTAGCAGCAGCAGCAGTAGTAGTATCAATAGTAGTAGTAGTAGTCACAGTAGAAATAGTAGCAGGAATAGTCTCAGTTGTAGTAGTAGAAGTAGCAGCGGTAGTAGTTGTATTAGTTGTAGTACTAAAAGTTGTAGTATTAGTAGTAGTAGTAGTGGTGGTAAAAGTAGCAGTTGTAGTTGTAGTTGTAGCAATTATACTAGTTACAGTAGTCGCAGCAGAAGTAGTAGAAGTAGTAGTAGTAGTAGTAGTAGTAGTAGTATTAGGAGTAGTATTAGCAATAGTAGTAATAGCAGTAGCCCCAGCAGAAGTAGTAGTAGTACTAGTAGTATCAATAGTAGTCATGGTAGTAGCAGTGCTAGGAGAAGTAGTAGTTGCTGTAAGAGTAGCTGCAGCAGCAACAATAGTAGTAGTTATTGTTATAGATGTAGCAATAGTACCTGTAGCAATAGTAGTAATAGCCGTAGTAGTTGCACCAGTAGTAGTAGTAGTTGTAGTAGTGGTAGTACTTGTAAAAGCAGCAACAGCAACAGCAGTAGTAGTAGCAATAGTAGTAGTAGAAGAAATAGTAGTAGTAGCAGTAGTAACAGGAGTAAGTATTGGAGTAAGAGTAGTAGTAGTCTAGTAGTAGTAGTAAGAGTAGTAGTAGTAATAGCAGTAGCAACAGTAGTAAAAGTAGTAGTAGTAGTAGTAGTAGTAAAAGTAGCAGTAATAGTATTAGTTTTAGTAATAGAAGTAGATGTAGGAGTAGTAGTAGTAGCAGCAGCAGCAGCAGCAGTAGTAGTAGTTGGAGTAGTAGTAGTAGGTGTAGTAGTGGTAGGAGTAGTAGTAGTTGTAGTAGGAGTAATAGTTGCAGTTGTAGTAGTAGTTGTTGTTGTTGTAGTAGCAGTAGTAGATGTAGTTTTAGTAGTAGTAATAAGAGGAATAGTAGGAGTAGTGGTAGCAATAGAAGTAGTAGCAGTAATAGAAGTAATACTAGAAGTAGTAGTAGTAGTATTATTAGTAGTAGTAGTAGTAGTAGTAAACGTAGTAGTAGGAGTAGTAGTTATTCTAGCAGGAGTACTAGTAGCTATAGTAGTAGTAGTAGGAGGAGGAGGAGGAGGAGGAGTAGTAGCAGTAGTAGCAGTAATAGTAGTAGTAGTAGTAATCATAATGGTAGTAGTAGTAGTAGTAGTAGTTGTAGTCATAGTAGTAGTGTAGTAATACGAGTAGTAGTATTACTAGTAGCACAATAGTTGTAGCAGTAGTAGTAGTAGGAGTAGCATTATTAGCAGTAGTAATAGGAGCAGTAGTAGTAGCAGTAGCGTTAGTAGCAGTAGCATTAGTTGCAGTAGTAGTTGTAGTAGTAGGAGCAGTAGTAGTAGTTGTAGCATTAGTTGCAGTAGTAGTAGCAGTTGCATTAGTTGCAGTAGTAGTGGAGTAGCAGTAGCAATAGAAGTAGTTGAAGTAGTAGTAGTAGTAGTTGTTGTTGTTGTTGTTGTTGTTGTTGAAGTAGTAGTAGTTGTTGTTGTAGTAGAAGGTGTAGGAGTTGGTGTAGGCATTGTAGTAGTAGTAGTGTTAGTAGTAGTAGTGTAGTAACAGTAGCAATAGTAGTAGTGATAGAGGTAGTAGTAGAAGTAGTACTTGCAGTAGTAGCCGATGTAGTAGTAGTAGTAGTAGTAGTAGTCGTAGTAGTGGTTATTGTAACAGTAGCTGCAGCAGCAGTTGTTGTGGTAGTAGTAGTAGCAGCAGCAATAGTTGTAGTAGTAGCAGAAGTTGTAGTTGTAGTAGCAGTAGCAGTAGGAGTAGTAGAAGTAGCAACCTGAGTAGTAGTAGTAGTCCTAGCAGTCATAGTAGTAGAAGTAGTAGCAGTAGTAGTAGTGGCAATTGTAGTAGTAGTAATAGCAGGAGCAGTTATGGTAGTAGCAGGAGAAGTTTTAGTAGTTGTAGTAGGAGTAGTATTATTATTTGTAGTAATAGTAGTAGTTGTAGAAGAAGTAGTAGTGGTGCTACTAGTAGTAGTAGTAGTAATAGGAGGAATAGATGTAGTAGTAGTAGCAGAAGAAGTAGTAGTACAATTGGTAGTAGTAGTAGTAGTAGTAGTAATAGGAGTTTAAGTAGAAATAGTGGTAGAAGTAGTAGCAGTAGTAGCAGTAGTAGTAGTAGTCGAAGTAGTGGTTGTTGTAATAGTATCTGCAGCAGCAGTAGTTGTGGTAGTAGAAGTAGTAGTTGCAGTATTAGTAGCAGTAGGAGTAGTAGAAGTAGTAGCTAGAGTAGTCGTGGTAGTCCTAGCAGTCATAGTAGTAGAAGTAGTAGCAGCAGCAGTAGTAGTTATGGTTGAAGCAGTAGTAGTGGCAATAGTAGTAGTAGTAGTAGTAGTAGCAGGAGTAGTTATGGTAGTAGTAGTAGAAGTTTTAGTAGTTGTAGTAGTAGTAATATTACTTCTGGTAATAGTGGTAGTTGTAGAAGAAGTAGTAGTGGTGGTAGTAGTAGCAGTAATAATAGGAGTAGTAGTAGCAGTAGTAGCAAAATAAGTAGTAGTAGAATTGGCAGTAGTAGTTGTTGTAGTAGTAGTAGGAGTTTGAGTAGAAATAGTAGTAGAAGTAGTCGTAGTAGTAGTTGTTGTTGTTGTTGTTGTAGTAGTAGTCGCAGTAAGAGTAGTAGTAGTAGTAGTAATTGTAGTTGTAGGAGTAGGAGTAGGAGTAGTGGTAGAAGTAGTTGTAATAGTAGTCGCAGCTACAGCTGTAGTTGTAGAGGTAGTAGTAGCTGTAGTAGGACACGTAGTTGCAGTAGTGGAAGTAGTGGTAGTAATAGTTGTAGTTGTAACATTAGTTGCATTTGTAGTAGTTGTAGTAGCAGTAGCAGTTGTCGTAGTAGTTATAGTAGTAGGAGCAGCAATAGTAGCAATAGTTGGAGGAGTAGTAGTAGTAGAGCTATAGTAGGAGTAGTAGTTGTAGTAGCAGGAGTAGCAGTTGTAGTAGCAGTAGCAGTAGTAGTAGTAGCAATAGTAGTAGAAGCAGTAGTAGTAGTAAGAGTAGCAGTCATAGTAGTAGTAGGGGAAGTTTTAGTTAGAGTAGTAGTAGCAGTAGTAGTTGTTGTTGTTGTACTTGTAATAGCAGCAATAGTAGCTGTTGTGGTAGTAGAAGCTATAATAGCCGTTGTTGTAGTAGTAGTTGCAGTAGTAGTAATATTTGTAGTAGTATTAGTAGTTGTTGTAGTTGTTGTTATAGCAACAGTAGTAGTACTAATAGCAGTAGTAGTAGGAGCAGTAGTTGTAGTAGTAGGTGGAGGAAGGTAGTACTAGTAGTAGTAGTAGTTGTTGTAATAGTAGTAGTTGTAGTAGCAGTAGCTGCCATAGTAGTAGTCAGTATTGCAGTTGTAGTAGAAGTATTAGCAGTAGTAGTAGTAGCAGTAGGAGTAGGAGTAGGAGTAGTAGTAGTAATGGAAGTTGTAGTAGCAGCAGCAGTCGTTGTACTAGTAGTAATAGTTGCTATATGAGTAGTAGTGGCAGCAGCAGTAGTAGTAATAGTAGTAGTAGTATCAATAGAAGGAGGAGTAGCAGTAGCACTAGTAGTAGATGTAGGAGTTGTTGTTGTAGCTAGAGCAGTAGTAGCAGTTATAGAGTAGTAGTAGTAGCAGCAGTAGGAGTACCAATAGTCGTAGAAGTAGTAGTGGTGGTGGTGGTGGTGGTAGTAGTAGTAGTACCATTTAAAGGAGTTGGAGTAGTTGTAGGACTTGTAGGAGTAGGAGTAGTATTAGGAGTAGCAAGAGTTGTAGTTGGAGTAGGAGAAGTGGTAGAAGTACATGTAGTAGTAATAGCAGCAGCGGCAGCAGTAGTTGTAGTAGTTGCAGTAGGTGCTGTGTTTCTATTATTAGTAGGAGTAGCAGTTGTAGGAGTAGTAGTAGTTGTAGTAGTGGTAGTAGTAGTAGTAGGAGTCAAAGTAGGAGTAGGAGCAGGAGTAGTAGTAGTAGTAGTAGTAGTAGTAGTAGTAGTAGTAGTAGAAGAAGAAGAAGAAGAAGAAGAAGAAGAAGAAGTAGTAGTGGTGGTAGTGTTAGTAGTAGTTGTAGTAGTAGTAGTAGTAGTAGCAATAGTAGTAAGTAGTAGTAGGAGTAGTAGTAGTAGAAGTACTAGTAGCAGCAGTTGTACTAGTAGAGTAGTAGTAGTAGTAGTAGTAGTAGTAGTAGTAATAGTAGTAGTAGTAGTAGTAGTAGTTGCAGTAGAGTAGGAGTAGAAGTTGGAGGACTAGTTGTTGTAGTTGGAGTAGTAGTAGTAGTAGCAATAGTTGTAGTAGAACTTGTAATTGTAATAGCAGAAGTAGTTGTAGTAGTAGATGAAGTAGTAGTAGTAGTCGTGGTGGTGGTGGTGGTAGTAGTAGCAGCAGCAGCTACAGCAACAGCTGTAGTAGTAGAAGAAGTAGTAGTTTTGTTAGTACTAGGAGTAGGGGTGGTAATAGTTAATTAGGAGTAGAAGGATGAGTAGTAGTGTTATTAGTAGGAGTTGTTGTAGCAGTAGGACTTGTAGTTGTAGTAGTAGTAGCGGTGGTAGTAATAGTAACAGTAGTAGCATTAGTAGTAGTAGTAGTAGTAGTAGTAGTAGTTGTAGTAGTAGTATTAGTAATAGTAGTCGTAGTAGTAGTAGTAGTTGCAACAACAGTAGTAGTAGTAGTAGTAGTAGCAGCAGCAACAGTAGTAGTAGGGGTAGTAGTGCGAGTAGTAGTAGTCTTAGAAGGAGTCAGAATAGTAGTAGTAGCAGCAACACTAGTAGTAATAGTAGGAGTAAAGTAGCTTTTGGAGTTGGAGTAGGAGTTGGAATAGTAGTTGCAATAGTAGAAGAAGTAGCAGTAGTAGTTGTGGTAGCATTAGTAGTACTTGTAGTGGTTGTTGTGGTAGTAGGAGCAGTAGCATTAGCACTTATAGTTGTAGTAGTAGTAGTAGTAGTAGTAGTAGAAGTAGAAGTAGTAGTGGTAATAATAGTAGTAGTAGTAGAAGGGATAGTTGCAACATCAGTAGTAGTAGTAGGAGTGGTGGTAATAATAGCAGTCGTAGTAGTAGTAGTAGAGATTGTTGTAGCGTCAGCAGTAGTAGTAGTACTATTGTTAGTTGTAGTAGTAGCAGTAGGAGTTTGAGTAACAATAGTCATAGAACTAGTAGTAGTTTTAGTAGTAGCAGTAGCAGAAGTAGGAGTAGGAGTAATAGTAGTAGCAGTAGTAGTAGGTGTAATTGCAGTAGTTGCAGGAGTAGGTGTAGGAGTAGGAGTAGTAGTAGTTGTAGTGGTGGTTGCAGCAACAGTAATAATATTATTAGTAATAGTAGAAGTAGTGGAAGTAGCAGTTGTCGTCGGAGTAATATTAGTAGTATTAGGAGTAGTGGTACTCATAGTAGTAGTAGGAGTTGGATTAGCAGTTGGCGTTGGAGTAGGAGTAGTAGTCATATTAGTTGTTGTAGTTGTAGTAATTGTAGTAGTAGTAGGAGTAGTAGCAATAGTGGTGGTAGAAGTAGCAGAAGTAGTAGTAGTATCTCTAGTAGTAGTAGCTGTAGTAGGAGTAGGAGTAGTAGTAGCAGTAGTAATAGTAGTACTAGTTGTCGTAATAGTAGCAGCTGTAGCAATGGTAGTAATAGCAGTTGTGGTAGTTGTAGTAGTAGTAGGTGTAGTAGTAGTTGTAGTAGTAGTAGTAGTAGGTGTAGTAGTTGTGGTAGTAGTGGTAGCAGTAGTAGTCGTAGTAGTAGCAGTAGTAGTTGTAATAGTAGTAATAGAAATAGTAGTAGAAATAGTAGTAGTAGTAGTAGTAGTAGTAGTAGTAGTAGTAGTGGTGGTGGTAGTGGTGTGAGTCAGAGTAGGAATTGTTGAGTAGTAGTAGTAGGAGTTAGAGTAGGAATTGTTGTTGTAGTACTAGTAGTATTCGTAGTAGTTGTAGTAGTAGTACCAATAGTAGAAGTAGTAGTCGAAGTAGTAGTAGCTACAACAGTAGTAGTTGTTGTTGTAATAGTAGTAGTTGTTGTTGTTGTAATAGGGGAAGGAGCTACAGTCGTAGAAGCAGTAGCAGCAGTAGTAGTAAGAGTACTAGTAGGTGTAGTAGTTGTAGTAGTAGTAGAAGTTAAAGTAGTAGTAGTAGCAGTAGTAGTAGGAGGAAAAGTTATTGTAGTAGTAGTAGTAGTAGTAGCAATAGTAGCAATAGTAATAGTAGTATTAATAGCAGTAGAAGTATTGTTGTTGTACTAGTTGTAAAAATAGCAGTAGTAGCAGTTGTAGTAATTTAGTATTAGTAGTTATAGTAGTAATAGTACGAGTTGGAGGAGTAGTAGTAGTGGGAGGAGTAATACTTGTAGTAGTAGTAGTAGTAGCAGCAATAGGAGTAGGAGTAGGAGTAGTAGTAGTTGTAGTAGTAGTTATTATAGTAACGGTAGTAGTAGTAGTAGTAGTAATAGTAATAGTAGCAGTAGGAGTAGTAGCAGCAGTAGCTGTAGTCGTGGAAGTAGTTGTAATTGTGTTAGGATTAGAAGTAAAAGTAGTAGTAGTATTCGTATTAGTACTAGAAACATTATTAGTTGTATTAGTAGTAGTAGTGGCAGTAGTAGTAAAATTAATAGTACTAAGACTTGTTGTAGTAGTAGTAGTAGTAGTAGTAGTAGTAGTAGTAGTAGTAGTAGCAATAGAAATAGTTGCAGCAGTAGTAGAAGTTGTAGTAGCAACTACAACAATAGCAGTATTAGGAGTAGCTGTAGTAGGAGAAGGAGTAGTTGTAGTTGTAGCAAGAGTAGGAATAAGTGTAGAAGTAGTAATAATCATAGTAGTAGCCGTAGATGTGTATGTAGTAGTAGCTATAGGAGTATAAGAAGTGGATGTAGTAGTATGTGTAGGAATAGTAGTAGTAGTAGCACAAGTAGGACTAGGAGTAGTAGTAGTAATTATGCTACTACTGCTAATACTACTACTACTACTACTACTAGTAGTAGTAGAACCACTGCTACTTCTACTAATGCGACTGCTACTGCTGCTGCTGCTATTTTTGCTACTACTACTATTGCCACTATTATGGCTACTACTGCTACTACTTCCACTGCTACTGCTACTACTGCCATAGCTACTACTTCTGTTGCTATTACTTCTACTACAACAACTGTTACTGTCGCTACTCCCACTACTATAACTTTTACAATTGTTACTACTGCTACTACAGCTACTACTATTACAACCACAACTACTACTGCTGCTTATACAGATACTGCTACTACTATTGCTACTACTACAAATTCTACTTCTACTACAATTGCTAAGACTAGTGCTACTACTACAAATATTACTTCTACTACTACTACTTCTCCTACAACAACAACAACTACTACTACTACTCCATCTCCTCTTGCTATATTGTTTTCACTGCTACTACTATTACAACTACTGCTACCACTACAACTACTACTCCTTCTACTACTACAACCGCTACTACAACTTCTACTAATGCTACTACCATTACTACTACTACAACTGATACAGCTACTGCTACTACTACAACCACTACTACAATTGCTAGTACTACAAATATTGCTATTACTATTATAACTACTGCCACAACTACTACTTCTCCTACTACTAATAGTTCTCCTACTAGTATTACTTCTATTATTATTACTACTACTACTACTACTACTACTACTACTAATAATAATAATAATAATAATACTATTACAACAACTACTACTAATACTAATATTACTCTGACTACCACAGCTACTACTACTACTATTACTACAACTACTACTCCTTCTACTACAACTTCTCCAAGTACTGCTATTACTCCTAACATTCCTTCTACAACAACTACTACTGCTAAAGTTATCAACTACTACATCGACTACTAAACATCTACTACTGCTACTGCTGATCGATATCCAGCGGAATAAAAACTGACCTACACTTCCATCCTGTGGCACTCCGGCCAACTAGTCGCTGAAAAATCCTGGATTGACCCCTCGGGTGGCACAGAGGCTGGACCTAATAAGTCCACCACAAGGTCAATATTGGGAAAGAAGTAAGCGTTAGCTAGTTGTCTAGAGAGTCCGGGAGTCTCAGGACTTGCTTACGACTACGACAACACAAGTGTGTCTCTTGATTGCAAAAGGCCGCAGTGCGCGTAAATCTGCAAGAGGCAGTAGCTGCCAGTCGGATGAGCATGAGGGCTAACCACCGGGGATGACGTATACCATGTGAGTTCTTTGATCCTTTAGAACAGAGCTTGCTTCTGATAGAGAAGCACTCCACACTCGGAACCCAGAGTACCTAGATTG
The DNA here is from genome assembly GCA_005019695.1 of Trichopus zeylanicus subsp. travancoricus. Taxonomy (NCBI): domain Eukaryota; kingdom Viridiplantae; phylum Streptophyta; class Magnoliopsida; order Dioscoreales; family Dioscoreaceae; genus Trichopus; species Trichopus zeylanicus. Next base: position 343,796 of record RXID01021756.1, read on the forward strand.
TTTTCAATTGCCACCAACCAACTCTGTGCTCTTAGTTGATGAACACCTTCCTTCCCGCTAAAACAACCTCTTCTTACCACGAAGCCTTACAGGCAGTTGAACCCATTGAAAGCCCGGCTATTGGGTTTGTCAAGCCCAGTGACAGTATTAACACTTCAGCACAAGATATAGCCATTATCAAGCAAAATAATACCCAAATCCAGCTTTTAGTCCAAATTGCCGAAACCTTACGGGATCTCCAAGCCGAGATCTACGTCCTCAGAAAGCAGCAAAAGAGGAGTGGCAGTCCAATTCTCCCAGAGTCCCTACTCGCAAAGCTAGAGAATCTGTCCCTCCATCCGAAAACCAAGCCTCCCGAACCACGCGGGAGACACCTTGTCTTTAAGGACCCCTTACTCATTCTGCAGGAGGAACAGGCAAAGCTGAATGGCAGCGGCGGTATCTCAAATCGAGCTAGAACAAGCACCTCAACCCCTGGTCGAGCACCAAATTCGGGGGTATAGGCATAATCAGCGATGCCTTTACAACGCACAACAAGCAACACTGCGGATAGTCCGTCGTTTAACTGGGCAACCTACCCCTCAACATGTCCTAGAACGCGCAGCCATAGCTCCAGCGGAGTTTCTCTATCATTCTAGAGCAGATGATGAGCACCACCGAGTATACATCCACCGCTCGGAGGAGTCCCTCAGTTGCGTCGGGGATGCACAGGTGGACCAGAACTTCATCCAAGATGACAGCTACCGGCAGTTACGAAAAAGTGGTATGAAGTTCATACACCTTGGTGTTTTGCAGGTACGACTGTAGGTGCTCCATCGACACGCAGAAGGAATATTGGCGCTTGTCGTGTTCTGAGACAACCGGTGGCAGGGTGATAAAGCATTAATTGCCACCATGGAAGTTAATCTCACATAGGGAAGCCAATTGGTTTATATTATCCCTGATATGATGCTTACTATTGGAGATTTTTTCAGAAATATTCAAATCTCCATCCTTACTCGGGTATATGATACCTGGCACCATGGTGAGGCCACCTTGCTGGTAACCAGAGGACTAATCGGGAGGCTATCGAACACTCCAAACGTGGCTTTTGCTTACGAGGTCTCAGGAGTCATTGATTACCTGGCAAGCCACGATGTTCATGCCCTCCCTGGGAAACGGTACTTGGCGGCACAGCTGTGTGGGATAGATTGGCTCCTGAAACCTTCTCAAATCTTGCTTGTCCTGACACCCACCGAGGTGTCCAGCCAGACACTCCTGGATGGGCGGATCTCACTGAGCTTCAACCAATACACCACTCTTCCTGACACCACAGAGGATGATGAACTTGTTGCCACCCTCACTCAGGCGGAGGCTCCGGAGGAAGTTTGGGACACCCTGGGTGAACCCAGCAGAAGGTACGATTACTATGTCCGGTATTCCGCTCCTCCGTCCTTCTTCATGCCCTTTCCTATCACACCGACGGGATGGGATGATCCGGAGGCCGACCCACCAGAACAACAACCTACCCTCGGTGAGCAGCCTAAGCCGGCTCATCTGGCTCCTCGGAAGGTGATGCCAGCTAAAGAGTGGCGACGCCGCTTTGCCTAACAACAGTCAGCAACCGGGCATCTTGTGTGGTGACCCAAAGGACGAGGAGACCAGAATCCAACTTGCAGAACTCATGCAGGAGATACACGCCTAGGGGCCTCTGTACTCCGGTCTATGGAACCTCTGCAGGAAGGAACTGGAGACAACATCCACCTTCTAGCCACGTGGCGTCTGACCAACCAAGAAGGCAACTCTGACACTGAAAATGACCCAGATGAGTATTGTGAGTACCTGCAATATTATACATGTTTGGGCGACACCGAACTCATTGCCACTTTCGCAGAAGAAGAAGACTGGGGCATGGAATATCCCCAGCGGGCACCACCGGCGCCACCCCAGCGAGCGAAGCCGACGGAACGACTTTGCTCCTCCTCAATTGTCTCTGAATACAGGCCCCCAGTGGACTCAACCATGGGCCCTGTTAATTATCCCCCAGCGGCAAGACCTACTGAACGCGGTCCAAGCCAGGAACCCATCTTTGGAAGATATAAACCCAGGGGTTTGAGGTTTAAAGCCAGAAACACCTCAGAATGGTGGAATCTCCTTTCTGCCAAACAGCAATCCGGGGCTATCTTTGTTATGCCCCACCAGATTGGGCAATTCAACGATGTTTTCATGCGTTGGGAGTCCATCACAAAAAACACCGTTGCTTTATAGGGTTTCACAAATTCCCAGACAAAAGCTGAGTTTATTAAAAATCTGCTTGGGGAATCTGAGAAGCTCGCTTGGATCTAGTGGCGGATGGCCTACCCCATGGAATATCAACACCTGTTGAATCATGTAGATGGTGCTGACGGTACACAGAACATCCTTTCACAAATTCGGACCATCTTCGCCCTGGAAGATCCCTACCAAGGCTCGACAACGATGCAAGAGGAAGCCTATAGGGATCTGGAATGATTGTCCTGCTAAAATTTGCGGGATATCATTCCTTTTCTTAACGAATATATGCAAGTAGCATCTCGGACTGGCCGGTTATTCACTGGCCCAGAGCTTTCGAAAAAACTCTGGTCAAAAATGCCTGGCTCCATTGGCAAAAAGATCGAAGCAGCTTTTGAAGCCAAACATCCAGGTAATACTATCGGAGTCTATCCTCGAGTCCTATTTACTTACAAGGACCTAAAGAAGCATGCAAAGAAGCAGCCTTCACCCAGGCCCTCAAGGATTTGTCGTTCTGCCACGACATTCCAATCCCTGGGTACTATCAGCGACCCCGACGGAAGTTTGGTGTTCGGCGGTCGACAACCTACAAAGGGAAGCCCCATGCTTCGCATGCTCGCATCGAAAAGAAGAAACACCTCATCCGCAATCGGAGGTGTCTATGCTTCCTCTGCGGAGACGAGGGACATTTTGCCCGAGAATGCCCCTTTGAGTGACGAAAAGTCAAGCGCGTCACCATGTTTGAATAGCTTGACCTCCCAGAAGATTGTGAAATTATGTTTGTCCAAGAAGGCAATGACCCTAGTGATGCCATCTACAGCATTTCTGAAGGGGAGGAGGACACGGCAGTCCTGCAGGAGGAAAAGATTTTTATGTTTCGGGAAGACAACCGGACCTGGTGGATTGGCCCTACAGGGGGCTACCGCGCCATGATCCGAGTATCACAACAGCAGTACAAGTGTAGCTAGACTTGGGACATGAATCAAGATATGCCTGACGCCTACGAACAGTGCTATTGCTGCCAGGCGCCTTCCCAAAAGCGCTACCACATGCACTGCCCGATCTGTAAGCTGATAGTCTGTGGCAGGTGCAGCTCGTACTACTTTAAGAAAAGAATTCCAGTGGCCCAGACATCCTTGCCAAGGTATGATTCCAACGATTTACTACTTGAACAACAAAATTACATTTCTGCTTGTGAAAGGAAAAAATGGCAGCTGCAGCAGCAGCTCTCCCTTGGCCAAGATGAGAGGGAGGCCCTCCAACAACGCCTCCTTCTTGCTCAGAAGGAAAGCCAACGCTAGCAACATGAGTCTGAAAATTGGAAGCTGAAATACAAGGAGCTCGAAGACGCCACCATGGAACTTGACCGCATGGTGCTCGAGCGGATCGATCTTCAAAAGGAAATACAACATCTCCACCAAGGGAAAGGAACACTCAAACTACAGCAGCAGGAGAATGAACCGGCGGATGCCGACGACCTCAACGTCTTTCTCATTGACAGTACTCAGTGACTCCTCTCTGCTGAGATGCGGGTGGCAACACCACCCCGGCGGATGAAGAATATGCTTTACAATCTCAAGGTGAAGTTTGATATTCCCCATGTTGTGCCATTTGAAGTAAATGCAATCCTCGATACAGGGGCTACAACCTGCTGTATTGACCAAGGAGCGGCTCCTGTTAGCGCCCTGGAGGACAATCCTTTCCTTGTACATTTCAGTGGCATCAACTCCCGCACTTCGGCCACCAAGAAGCTTAAGTTTGGCCGCATGTTGATTGGGGAGAACGGCTTTCGGATCCCTTACACATATGCCTTCCCGATGAAGTTGGGCGAGGATATCCAGATGATCCTTGGCTGTAACTTCATCCATGCCATGCAAGGCGGCGTCCGCATCGAAGGAAATACGGTTACGTTCTACAAAAACGTGATCACGATTCATACTCTCCCATCTGTACCTACTGCAGCAGCTATTGAAGAGTTGGACTTAGATGAGGATGAGTACATACAAATACAGGAGCTAGTGCAGTATGCAACGGACCAACAGCCATCACGAAGCTTCACCAGTAGCGTCGGCCCCTTGCTTGATGAACTCCGACGCCAAGGGTACATTGGTGAAGACCCACTGAAGTACTGGTCCAAAAACCAGGTACTATGCCACCTGGACATCAAGAACCCGGATTTCACCATCGAAGACCGGCCCTTAAAGCACATTACACCGCAAGCCAAGGCTACGTATGCAAAACATGTGAAAGCACTTCTGGATCTTGGCATTATTCGCCCCAGCAAAAGCCGGCATTGCACTACTACAATCATTGTGAACTCCGGCACACCAGTTGATACCCGTACTGGCCAGGAGATCAAAGGCAAAGAACGGATGGTCTTCAACTACCGGCGCCTGAATGATCTCACCAACAAGGATCAATACAGCCTGCCCGAAATCAACACTATCCTACGGAAGGTAAGCAGAAGCCGCATATACTCAAAATTTGACCTGAAATCAGGTTTTCATCAAGTGGCTATGCATCCCGCCTCCATAGAATGGACGACATTCTGGGTGCCAGAAGGCCTCTATGAGTGGCTCGTAATGCCTTTTGGCTTCAAAAATGCACCCGCCGTGTTCCAGCGCAAGATGGACAATTGCTTCAAGGGGACTGAAGACTTTATTGCAATCTATATTAATGACATCCTGGTCTTCTCTTTCTCTGAATTGGAGCATGAGCAACATCTGCGGGTCATGCTCCAGATTTGCCAAACCAATGGGCTAATCCTGAGCCCAACCAAAATGAAGCTAGCAGTCTCAAAAGTGGAATTCTTAGGGGCAGTACTCGACAATCAACGAATCAAGCTGCAGCCCGACATCATCAAGAAGATTGCAGACTTCCAAGAACAGGAACTGACTACCACAAAAGGCCTCCGATCCTGGCTCGAAATCTTGAACTACGCCCGAAGCTATATCCCTAATATGGGAACTCTACTCGGGCCACTCAATGCAAAGACAAGTCCTACGGGAGAGAAGCGCTGGAACTCCCAAGACTGGGACTTAGTCACTAAGATCATGGCCTTGGTACAAAAGCTGCCGGATCTCGAACTCCCACCAGAAGCCAGCTATATGATCCTCGAGACCGACGGCTGCATGACGGGATGGGGCGGCATATGTAAATGGAAGCCCCAAAAATATGACCCTAAATCAATGGAGAAGGTATGTGCCTATGCTAGCGGCAGGTTCCACCTGATCAAATCCACTATTGATGCGGAACTCTATGCCGTCATGAATACGCTGTAAGCACTGAAAATTTACTACTTGGATAAGGCTTACTCAACTATTCGGACCGACTGTCAAGCGATCATTAGCTTCTTCAACAAGTCGGCCAACAATAAGCCTTCCCGCGTACGCTGGCTTGCCTTCACCGACTACATTACTGGCACGGGACTCGCCATCCAATTTGAACACATCAGCGGAGAGGATAACCAGCTGGCAGACACTCTCTCCCGCTTAATTACTTCTCTTGTCATTTCAGGATGGCCTCAGCCTCATAGCTACCCGGTTACAGGAGGCTCACCAGACACCCTCTCAGGAGGCGAAGAAGGAGCACCTGGAGGCAACTCAAGCCTTGTGCTACAATATGAATCACAGCTACAGCTCCTACAAAACCTCCCCATGTCCATTGATACCTACGACGCCATCAGACGACGGCTCCGACAGCTTGAACGACAGAGTGCCCAGGAGGCACTTGCGGCCGTTCGACAATTTCGTGACCTACACGCCCTCAAGCTAACCGAAGCCACAAAGCGCGCGAGCCGCAAAAACACGAGAAATTTCTTGGCCCAGTGGCATCCTGTTGTCACTCAAATTGATATCCAGCTTGAAACAGCAGTCAAAGTCACAACTGATGCAGCTCAGCGACTGCCAGCTTTCATGTTCTGAGAACAATCGGGCTAGCTTGCGCAGGACAAAAGATGGAAAAGGATGAGGCAAAAGCAAGAGAGAATAAAGTAAAGAGATGTGATATAAAGTAAAGTAAAGAGATGTGATATAAAGTAAAGTAAAGAGATGTGATATAAAGTAAAGTAGAGTAGATACAAAGTAGAGGTGATGTAAAGTAGATGTGATAGATGTGATGTAAAGTAGATTACTACCATCCTGTGATTGCTACTACTACGACTATGATTGTTACTCCTAATAGTACTACTACTGCTACCACTAATATTACTACTCTTACTGCTACTACTACTGCTACTATTCCAACTCCTACTCCCACTACTACGCCTACTACCATTACTACTACTATTCCTACTACTATTCCAACTCCTACTCATACAGCTGCCACTACCACTACTCCTACTACTACTCCTACTACTACAACAACGATTCCTACTACTACTACTACTTCTTCTACTACTATTCCTACTCCAACAACTATTACAGTTGCAACCACTACTCCAACAACTACAACACCTACTACTACTCTTACTATAACTGCTACTACTATTACTACTACTAATCCTACTGCTAATACTATTGATACTACTTCTAATGCTAATACTATTTCTACTACAACTCCTATTACTGCTACTACTACTCCAATTACTGCTTTTGCTACTATTACTATGACTACTGCTATAATAACAACAACTACTACTACTTCTACTACTACTACTATTACTACTACAGCTATTGCGGCTACTACTTCTACTACTTTTATTGCTACTGCTACTTCTACTACTACTACTACTACCACCACCACTACTGCTACTACTGCTACTACTGTTACTACTACTTCTACTACAAGAACTACTGCTATTGCTGCTACTACTACTAATACTATTACTACTGCTACATACGTTGCTACTACAACTACTACACTGCTACTACTACTACTACTTCTGATGCTACTACTACTGCTAGTAGTGCTACTACTACTACCACTACCACTACTACTACTATTATGACTTACTGCTACTACTGCTACTACTACTACTAGTACTAGTACTACTACTACTATACTACTATTGCTACTGCTGCTACTACTACTCTTATGAGTTATACTCCTACTACTGCTTCCACTACTACTTCGACTACCACAAATATTACTACGACTGCTACTACTGATACTTCCATTACTACTTCGACTACCACAAATATTATTACGACTGCTACTACTACTACTACTACTACTACTACTACTACTACTACTACTACTACTACAAATCCTGCTGCTACTATTACTTCAACTACTACTACTATAACAATTACAACAACTACTCCTACTACTACTAACATGACCTCTACTACCTCTATAGCTACTCCTACTACTACAACAACAACTACTACAACTAGTATTACTTCTCCTATACGCATTCCTACTAATACTCCCACTACAACCACAACAACAACAACTACTACTACTATAACAACAACAACAACAACAACAACAACTAGTACTACTTCTACTTATGCTACGACTAGTACTGCTACTTGTAGTACAACTACCACTACTACTACTGCTATTGCTACTACTACAACTAATGTGACTACTACTACTACTACTGTTGTAGCTATTGTGATTATTACTACTTCTACTATTACTCCTAGTGCTAAAACTATCACTGTTGCTGTTACTACTACTGCGACTACTACTACGACTATTGTTGTCACTCCTGCAACTACTAATATGGCTACTACTACTACTGCTAGTACCTCTATTACCACAAAAACTACTACTACTAATACTACTAGAACTAGTACTACCACTACTGCTGCTGTTGTTGCTGCTACTGCGATTAATACTACTACTCCTACTACTTCTACTGCTACTACTGAAACCACAACTACTACTACTACTACTCGTACTACTGCTACTACTTCTACTGCTACAATTACTACTACTACTATTGCCACTACAGCTACTACTATAACAAATACTACTAGTACAACAACGACAACAACAACTACTACCACTAGTTCAACTGCTAGAGCTACTACTCTTAGTCCTACTATCGCTACTGCTCTCAGTACTGCTACTAGTACTACTGCTTCAACTGCTACTGCCACTATTATTGCTACAACAGCAACTATTATAGCTACTGCTGCTACTACTAGCACTACCGCTAATACTCTTGTTAGTACTATGGCTACTACTACTACTACTTGTAATACTATTGCTACTACTACTGCTACTGCTACTACTACAACAACAACAACTGCTGCTGCTACTACTATTGCTACTACTACTACTAATCTTACTACTACTACTACTACTACTTCTGTTACTAAAACTACTACTACTTCTGTTACTACTACTACTACTCCTACAAAAACAATTGTTGTTACTACTAATACTACTGTTAATACTAGTACTACTACTACTAATGCTACTTCAGCAACTACAACTACGACTGTTGCTACTGCTACTACCACTACTACTACTAATACAACAACTACTACCCCTACTACTACTACTACTACTACTACTACTACTGCAATTACTAATAATAATAATAATAATAATAATAATGTCACTGTTGCTCCAACTACTACTCCTACTACCACTATTGCTACTATTACTACAACTACTACCAGTATTGCTACTGCTGCTAATGCTACTACTACTATAGCTACTACTTCTACAACTAAAACTACTACTACTACTTCTCAAACCACTGCAACTGCTACTACTACTGCCACTATGGCTATTGCTACAACTTTTCCTACGACTACTACTATCACTACTACTACTACTACTACTACTACAACTAGTACTACTGCTATTGCAGCAGCTGCTACTACTTCTTCTACTACTACTGCTGCTACTGCTACTACTACTACAACTGCGACAACAACAACAACTACTACTATTACTTGCACTACGACTACTGCTATTGCTGCTGCAACTACTACTACTACTACAACTACTATCGCCATTCTATTATTCCACTACCACTACTACTACTATTACTATTGCTATGAATACTGCATCAACTACCATTATTATTACCACTACTACTACTTTTACTTCTAAAACTATTACTATTACTACTACTACTACTACTGTTGCTGCAGCTGCGGCTGCTGCTACTACTACTACTAATATTACCTCTACTGCTAATAATACAACTACTGCAACTGCTGCTGCTGCTACTATTTCTGCTACTACTATTGCTACTACAATACCGGCTTCTCCTACTACTATACATACTTCTTCCCCAACTGCTACTACTGCAACTACTTCTGCTGGCACTATTACTACTTCTCCGACAGCTACTATGGTTACTACCACTACAACGACTACCGTAATTATAACTGCTACTATTATTGCTACTACTACTACTACTACTACTACCACCACCACCACCACCACTACTACTATAACAACTACACCTACTACTGCTACTGGTGCTATTTCAACTACTACTGCTATCATTGCTACTATTACTACTACTAATACTACTACTACTACCACTACTGCTACTATTACTACTGCAACTACTACTACAACTACTACTGCCATTACTACTACTACTAGTACAACTACTGCTACTACTGCAACAACTAATACCGCCACCACCACTACTACTACTACCACTACTACTACTAATATTATTACTACTACCACTGCTACAACTATTGCTTCTATTACTAGAGCTACTACTACAACTACTACCAAAACAATTACTACTACTACTACTACCAGCACTACTGCTACTACTGCTGCTAAAACTAGTACTGCTACTACTACTACTACAACTACTACTACTATTAGCACTACTACGACTTCTAGTAGTACTACTACTAGTAGTACTTCTACCACTACTACTTCTACTGCTGCTAGTCCTACTACTATGACTATTACTACTAATACAATTATTACAGCTACAACAACAACTACTACTACTATTACGACTACTACACCTACTGCTTCTGTTACTACTACTACTCTACTATTACTGCTATGGCAACTACTATTACTGCTATTACTGATACTAATACTACCGCTACTACGACTTCGGCTACTACTCCTAATACTACCACTACTACTTCTACGCCTACAACTACTCCTACTACTACTACTCCTCCTCCTATTACGACTGCTACAACCAATACCACTACTATTACAACTACTACTGCTACAATTACTACTGCTACTACTACTACTACTACTATTACTACCGCTGCTACAACCACTTCTACTGCTACTCCTACTAGTACTCTGACTTCTAGTACCACTACTTCTAATACCACTGCTACTACTTCTACAACTTCTACTCCTTTTATTGTCACCATTATGGTAACAACTATCACTACTACTGCCACAACTACTACTACTTCTACTGGTATTACCACTACTAATACTACCTCTACCACTACTACTACTGCTATTGCTACACACCACAATTACAACTACTAATAATACTACTATTGTAACTACTGCTGCGGCTACTACTACTACTACAACTACAACTACAACGACTACTACTACAACAACAACTTATATTGTAGCTACGACTACTGCTACTACTGCTACTATTACTAATACTACTACTACTACCTCTACAACTACTGCTCCTACTACTATTGCTACTACTACAACAACAACTACTACTACATCTAATACTACTACTACAACTACTACTGCTACTATTACTGTGACTTTTGCTACAACTACTGCTAATACTACAACTAGTAATACTAGCCTATTTACTACTACTTTAACTACTACTACTTCTACTCATACTACAGCTAATGCTACTACTGCTATAACTACTACCACTACTACTGCCGCTACTACTGCTACTACTATTGTAACTACTACTACTACTTCTGCTTCGACTACTACAACTAAGGCTACTACTGCAGCTACTACTACGAATCCAGTTACTACTACTACAACAGCTGCTACTTCTACTACGGCTACTGCTACTACTACTTTTACTACTAGTACTGCTACAATTACTACTACTATTACTACTACTCTTCTACTGCTACAACGACTACAACTACTGCTACTCATACTAATGCTACTACTGTAAGTACTACTACTATTTTTATTATTATTACTACTACAACTACAACTACTATAACTACTGCTACTATTGATTCTGCCGCTATAAGAACTACTGCTGCTGCTGATGCTGCTACTACTACAACTACTACTATTGCTACAACTACGGTGACTGCTACTACTACTATTACTACTACAATGGCTACTACTACTACTACTACTACTACTACTACTACTACTATTGTTACTAATACTACAACTACAACTGCTACTGCTGCTATGACAATTATTACTACTACTACTACTACTGTTACTATTACAACTATAGCTATTATTACTACAAGTACAGCTACTACTATTGTTGCAACTACTACTATTACTACTACTAAAGCTATTAGTTCTACTATTACTACTACTAAAGCTATTACTGCTGCTGCTATTACTCCCACTACTAGTAATACTGCTACTACTACAAGTACTACTACTACTACTTCAATTATTACTGCTACTACTGCTCGCAATCGGATTGTTGCACGTAATGCTACTCCGACTACTACTACTACTTCTACGACTACTACTACTACTACTACTACTACTATTGCTGCTACAACTTCTACTACTCCCACTACTACTACTACTGCTACTGCTAGAACAACTACTGCTGCTTCTACAACCACTACTCCTACTCCTATTACTACTACTACTACTATTACTACCACTACTACTAATACTACTACTACTACTACTATTATTACTACTACTACATCTACTACTGCTGCTGCAACTACAACTACTATACTGCTAATGCAAATAGTGCACCAACTTCTGCTATTACTACTGCTAAAGTTATTACTACTGCTGCTCACACTACTAATGCTACTACTTTGGTTCCTACATGTCATGCTACTCCTACTACTACTTCAACTTCTACTATTACAACTACTACTTCTACTACTAATAGTACTACAGCTACTGCTTCTACTACTACTAGTAGTAGTACTACTATTGCTGCAACTTCTACTATTACTACTTCAACTACTACTGGTATTGCAACTACTACAACTACTACTACTACAATTGATGCTATTACTACTACTACGACTACTACTGCTGCTACTATTACCGTTGTTGCTACTACTCCTACTACTACTACTTTGGCTACTACTAGTGCTACTGTTACTACTACACCTACTACTACTACTTCGGCTACTTCTACTACTACTATTACTACTACACCTACTACTACTACTTCGGCTACTTCTACAGCTACTATTACTACTACACCTACTACTACTACTACTACTGTTGTTGCTGCTGCAACTACTACTACTACTACTACAGGTACTCCTACTACTACTATTGCTGCTGCAACTACTACTACTACTACTATGGGTACTCCTATTACTACTACACCTACTACTACTGTTGTTGCTGCTACTACTACTACTACTACTATGGCTATTAATCCTACTACTTGTACTACCAGTACTTCAATCACCACCACCACCACTAGTACTCCAAATACTACTACGACTACTGCTACAGTTGCTATTGGTACTGCTACTCCTACTACTACTACTACTACTACTTCTCCTACAACCTCTACTACTACTACTACTACAACTATACGACTACTGCTTCAACTACTACTGCTGCTACGACTACTACTATTTCCGCCAAACTATCACTTCTATTACTACTAGTACTACAATTAGTTCTACCTCACCCACTGCTACTACTACTGTAGATACAACAACTACGACTACTACTACGACTACTATGACTACTACTACTACTTCTGCTGCTACTGCTACTACTGCTACTACTACCATTACAACAACTATTACTAATGCTGCTACAACTACTATTACAACTATAATTACGATGACTACTACTACTAATACTACTACCACCACCACTACTACTTTGCTCACAATAACCACCGCTACTCTTTCTCTTACTACTACAATTGCTGCTATTACTACTACGACTACAACTAGTCAAATTCCTACTACTACTACTGCTACTACTACAACTACCTCTACTATTGCTACTGCTGCTACTACTTCTACTACTACCACCGCTACTATAGCGACTATTGCTACTTCTACAACTTGTAATTCTATTATAGCTATCGCTACTACCACTACTACTACTACTTCTACTACTGCTACTACTAGTGCTACTACTAGTACTACTAGTACTACTACTACTTTTGTTACTTCTTTTACTGCTGCTGCTACTACTACTACTGTTACTTCTTTTACTACTGCTTCTGCTACTACTTGTACTGATACTTCTACAACCACTCCTACTACTACTACAACTCGTACTACTACTACGACTACTATGACTACCACTGTTGCTGCTACTACTACTACTAGCACTATTACTATTACAACAACCACAACAACTACTACTGTTACTACTACAAATACTACTACTACTATTTCTACCACTACTCCTACTCCTATTACTACCCCTACAAATACTGCTACTTCTACTACTTGTACTCCTACTCCTACTACTACTCCCACTACTACTACGACTATTGTTATTGCTGCAGCTACTACAGGAACTACTGATACTACTACTATTAATACTACCACTACTAGTTCTAATATTACTACTGCTGCTACTGCTGCTGCTCCAATGGCTACTACAACTACTACGTTACTACTGCTGCTACTACTACTACTACTACTTTTCCAACAATAACAACTTCTCCTTCTCTTACTACTACGACAACTGCTACAACTGCTATTATTACTGCTAATACTGCTACGACTAGTACTACTACAACTACTTCTTCTACTTTAACTACTGCTACTTCTACTCATACTATTGTTGCTGCTACTATTTCTATAACTGCTACTACTAGTACTGCTACTACTGCTACTACTGTTACAACTACTACTACAATAGCTACTACTACTACTACTACTAATACTAGTACGACTACTATTGCTACTACTACTACAGCTACTGCTAGTACTACTTCGTTTCCTACTACCATTACTTCTACTACTAGTACTGCTACTACTACTACTATTATTACTACTACTAATGCTACTACTACAATGACTACAACAGCAACAACAATTACAGATGCTACTACTGCTAATGCTTCGACTACTACAACTGCTACTACTACTACAATTATTATTACTACTACGACTACTGCTACAACTACCACTACCGATGCTACGATTAATTTTGCTGCTCCAACTACTACTACTATGGCCACTGCTCCTGTTAATGCTACCACTAGTACGACTGCTACTATTGCTACTACTACCGCTACTCCTACTCCTACTACTACTGCATATACTACTTCTACAACTAAAGCTACAACAACAACTGCCACTGCTACTATTACTGCCACTACTATTGCTACTCCAGCGACTAGTACTACTACTACAACACCTCTAGTTCTATTGTTGTTGCCGCTAATACCTGTCCTACTACAACTACAGTTGTTGCGACTACTACTGCTGCTGCTCTTACAACTACTACCTCTACTACAACTACTACTAATACTACTACTACTACAACAACAACAACTACTACTACTACCTCTACTACTACTACTACTACTACTACTCTGTTACTACCACAACAACTACTACTAAGATAGCAACAACAACAACAACTACTACTAATACTACTGTTATCACAATTGCTGTTATTGCTGCTACTACTACTGCCACTACTACTGCTGCTGCTGCTACTACTACTGCTACTGCTGCAATTACTGCAACTACTACTGCTACTACTGTTATTACTACTGCTGCTACTACTACTACTACTACTACTACTGCTACTACTACTACTACTACTACTACTACTACTGTTGTTGTTGTTTCTTCTTCTTCTACTACTACTACTACTTCTATAACTTCTGCTGTTGCTGCTGTTACTATTGCTGCTGCTACTACTACTACTGTTACTTCTGTAGCTGCTATTCCTCGTACTACTACTACTTCTACTACTTATCTTACTACTACTACTACTGCTACTACAACTACTACTATTGAAGCAGCAGCTGCTTGTAATACTATTATAATTTCTACTACTACTGCTGTGATTATTGCTACTGCTATTACAACTACTACTACTGTTGCTACTGTTGATAATCCTACGACTATGAATTCTCCTACTACTACTACTACTGCTATTACTACCACTACTACTACTGCTACTCCTACTCCTAGTTCTTCTACTGCTGACGTTGTTGTTGTTGCTGCTAATACTAAAACTACCACTACTGCTCCACTACTATTACTGTTACTACTACTAATGCTACTGCTGCTGGTGCAGCTACTACTACTACTGCTGCTGCTACTACTGCTACTTCGACCACAAATGCTGCTACTACTATTACTAATACTACTACTGGTGTTGCTGCTGCTGCTTTTACTGCTACTACCGCTACTACTACTCCCACAACTACTAGTACTATTGTAGCTACTGCCCCAACTAGTACAACAACTCCTACTACTTATCTTACTACTCCTACTACTACTACTACAACTACTGATGCGGCTACCAGTACTACTGCTGCTGCTGCTACTATTAGTACCACTACTATTGTTAATAATACTACTACTGCTATTACTACTTCTTCTGCTACCACTGCTGCTATTACTGTTTCTTCTACTACTACTATTGTTGGTACGTTTGCCATTGCTACTACTACTACTACTACTACTACGACTACAATAGCTACTACAACTACTGCTTTTACAACTACTACTACTACTATTGTTGCTGTTGCTGCTACTACTACTTCATCTACTACTATTGCTACTGCAGCTACAATTGCAAGAACTACTGTTACTACTACTACTATGATTGCTTCTTCTACTGCCGCTACTATAACTACTACAACTACAACTTCTGCTACTACTACTAGTGCTACTACTACTAGTTCTACTACAACAACTTCTCCTCCTCCTCCTCCTCCTCCTCCTCCTCCTACTACTACTACTACTGCTGCGGCTTCTACTACTATTGCTATTATAACTAGTACTACTACCATAAGCAATACTACTACTACTACAGCTGCTGCTGCTGCCAATGCTATCATGACTATCACTACTACTACAACTACTTTTGCTGCTCTTGCTGCGACTACTACTACTGCTGCTGCTGCTGCTACTAATATTGTTACTACAACAACTACTGCTACTACTACTGCTACTGCTAATACTGCTGCTGCTGCTGCTACTACTGCTACTGCTAACACTACTGCTGCTGCTACTACTACTGCTACTACTACTAGTATTGCTGCTGTTGCCATAGTTACTACTAGTACAACTCCTGCTACTTCTGCTGCTACTGCTGCTGCTTCTACTATTGTATTGACTGCGACTGCTACTACTGCTACTACTGCTATGACTTCTACTACAATTTCTACTAGTTCTATTGCCACTACTTTTGCTACTACTATTACTACTACTGCTACTACTATTGCTACTTCTACTGCTACTATTGCCACTACTACGCCTACTACTACTACTACTACTACGACAGCTGCTACTACTACTACTACTACCACCACCACTTCTACTGCTAGTAATACTACTACTACTACAACTAGTACTACTACCACTTTTCCAACAATAACAAGTACTACTACCTCTGTGACTACTGCTACTTCTTTTCAAATAATAACTACTACTACTACTACTGCTGCTACTACGATTATTGCTGCTGCTACTACTCCTACTCCTGCAGCTACTGGAACTACAACTTCTATTACTACTGCTACTACTACTCCTGCTACTATCACAACTACTACTACTATTACTACTATTTTAACTACTACTACTTCTGCTGATACTGCTCCTGCTATTGCTACAGCTACAACTACTGCAACAACGACTACTATTGCTACTGGTACAACTGCTCCAACTACTACTACTACTACTACTTGTAGTACTGCTACTAGTACTAATTCAACTACTACTACTACTAATACTATTACTACTGCTACTACTATTGCTACAACTACTTCTTTTTCTACTATTACTACTTCCGCTACTAGTATTGTTACTACAACTACTACTCTTACCACTGCTACTGCTACTGCTACAACGACTACAACTACTGCTACTACAATTGCTACAACTACTGCTACAGTTACCACTACTACGACTGTGACTACTGCTACTACAACCACTATCATTGCTACTACTACTACTACAACAACTACTACTAAAACCACTTCTACTACTACTATTGCTACTACTATTGCTACTACTATAGCTTCTGCCACCACTACTGCTGCTGCTGCTGTAGTTACTACTACTACTACTACTACTTTGACTACTACTACAACATTAGCTACAACGACTACTGCTATTGGTACTTTTAATGCTATTGGTACATTAGCTACAATGACTGCTACTACTACTCCTACTTCTACTACTACTACAACTAATAGAATACTACTACTGCTGCTGCAGTTGATGCTACCACTAGTTCTACCACAATTATAGTTGCTGCGATTATTGCTACTACAAGTGTGACTACTACTGTTGCTTCTCTTACAACAATAACTACAATTATTGCTACTACTAATGCTACTACAACTATTGCTACTACAACTACTGCTACTACTGCTACTAGTGCTACAGATAGGGCTACTTCTACAACCTTGGCTACTACTTCTGCTACTGCTGCTGCTACTACTACTACTATTGCTACTACTACTAGTAGAACTACAACAGCCACTACCGCTGTTACTACTACTACTACTGCTACTTCTTCTTCTTCTTCTTTTACAACTACTACTACTACTTCTATTTCTACTACTATTACTACTACTACTCCTACTACTACTACTACTAATCTTAATACACCGACTGCAAATACAACTATTACTAATAGTAATACTGCTATTATTACAACTACTATGATTATTGTTACTACTACTACTACTACTACTACTATTACCGCAACAACAACAACAACTACTATTACTAATACCACTCTTACTACTACTACTACTGCTGCTGCTACCACTACTACTTATATTACTACCACTATAACTACTATTACTACTACCTCTACTACTACTTCTACTGCTACTCCCACTACTACTACTATTTCTACTACTACTCCAAAAACTACTATTCCAACTACTACTACTACCACCACCACTATTACTACTATTACTACAACTACTACAACAACAACAACAACTTCTACTGCTACTACTAGTACTACTGTTACTACTGCTGCTACTGCCACAACTACTACTACTACCACTACAACTACTTCTACAACTGCTACTAGTACTACTACGACAACTATTGCTACTACTACTACTACTATTAATTCTACTGCTAATATTACTCCTAATACGCCAACTACAACTACTACTATTATTACTACAACTACTACTATTGCTACTACTACGACTGCAACTACTATTCTTATTACTACTACTAGTGTTGTTGTTGCTGCTACTACTACTACTTCTACGGCCACCACTACTACTACTACTATTACTACTACAACACCTGCTACTACTACTACTACTTCTACTACTACTACTACTACTACTACAGCTACAACAACTACTGCTATTGATCCCATTACTGCTACTACTACTACTACAACACAACTATTTCAGCTGTTGTTGCCACTACTACTAGTGCTGCAACTACTGCTACTACTACTGCTACTGCTACTACTACAGCTAGTACTATTACTGCTACAACTATTACGAATACTGCGACTTCTACAATACCTACAACTACTATCACAACTACTACAAAATGTACTGCTACTGCTACTGCAACTACTACTTTTGTTACTATAGCTACAAATACTACCGCTACTACTACCACTACTACTGCTGCTGCTTCTACTACAATAACTAGTACTTCTAGCCATACTGTTGCTCCTACTACTACCGCTACAACTGCTACTACAACAACTACAGCTACTATTGCTACTACTATCACAACTACTACTTCTACTACTTCAGCTTTTACTAGTGCAACTACTGCTACTACTATTGCTACTATTACTAATCCAATTACGTCTACTACAGCTAATACTACTACTATAATTGTTTCTACTACTACTGCTACTGCTAGTGCTATTACTACTTCTATTCCTACAACTACTATTTCTGCTACTAGTACTGCTACTACGACTAATACTATTACTACTACTATTGCTACCTTAACAACAACTACAACTACTGCTACTATTACTACTGCAACAATTACTACTGCTACTACTACTACTACTACAGTGACTACTACTACAACTACAACACTAATACTTCTGCTATGGTTATCGCCATTACTAGATCTACTACAATTGCTGATGCTCTTACAACCACAACTACAACAACTCCTCTTGTAACTACTACTATTACTACTACAATGACCACTACTACTATAACTATAAGTATTAGCACTACTACTTCTGCGACAACAACAACAACTTCTTCTTCTACTACTACTAGTACAAATGCTATTGCTGCAATTACTACTACAACTGAAGCTACTGCTACTACTACTACTAGTACTACTACAACTAATACTACTACTACATCAACTGCTACTATAACTACTTCCATTACTACTACTCCGAAAACTGCTATTATTACTAATACTAATGTTACTACCACTACGACTACTACTACTACTCCTATTACTACTACTCCAACTACAACAACTACTACTACCACTACTACTACTACAGGTACTGCTCCAACTACGACTTCTACTACTACTATTCTAACTGCTACGACAACTATGATTACTACTACCACTGCTACTGCTACTACAACTACTAATGCTTCTACTACTACTACAACTACTACTACTACCACCACCACTACTATGACTATTACTACTACTGCTACTACTACTACGACATCAACAACAACTACTATGACTACTACAACCCCTACTACTACTACTACTATCGCTATTAGAACTACTACAACTACTTCTACTACAACAACGACAGCTATTGCTAATTCAACTACTACTACTGCTGCTACTGCTGTTGCTGCTACTTCAACTACTACTGCTGCGACTACCACTACTCCTTCTACTACTACAATTATGACTACTACTCCTACTACTACTGTGACTACCACTACTCCTTCTACTACTACAACTATGACTACTACTACTATTATTGCTAGTACTAATAAGTACAACTAAAGTACTACTACATGAATTGCTACTTCTATTGCAACTACTACTATTGCTAGTACTAATACTACTACTACTCCTTCAGCAACTAGTACTTATTATACTGCAACTATTACTTCTACTGATACTTCTATTGCTCCAACGACTACTACTATGACTCCTACTACTATGACTATTTCGCCTACTGCTACAATTAATACAAATTCTCCTACTACAACTACTAATACTGCTAGTACCACTACACCTTCTACTACTACTGCTACCACTACTACTTATTACTTCTACTACTACTACTACTACTACTACTAATGCAACTACTACTACAGCTACTACTACTTCTTCTACTTCGACTCCTACTACTACTCCAGCTACTACTACTTCTACTACTACAACTAATACTACTACCACTACTGCTATACTACTACTTCTGCTTCTGCTAGTACTACTACTAATACTACTACAACTGCTACTACTACAACAACAACAACAACTACTAATACTGCTATAGCTACTACTACTCCTATGCCTATTACAAGAACAACTAATGCTACTACTGCCCCTATGGAAACAACTAGTACTACTTCTACAACTACTGCTACCAATACTACTACTTCTGCTCCTACTACTACTGCTACTACTACTACAACAACTACTACTACTACTACTACTACGACAAATACTACTAATACTGCGACTACTACTACCACTACTCCTGCTACTAGTATGAGTTCTACTACTACTTCTGCAACTACTAATACTACAATAGAAACTACTACTACTACTACTACTACTACTAAAACTGCTGTTACTGCACCTAAAATTGTTATAATTGTTAATTCCACTACCACTGGCACTACTGTTACTACTACTACTGCAACTACTGCTACTAATGTTGCTACTGCTACTACTACTACTACCACTGCTACAACTACTACTCCTACTACTACTATTGCTGCTGCTACCACTACTACTTGTACAATAACAACAACTACTCCTTCTCCTACTATTACTATTGCTGCCACTACTCCATCTACAACAACTAGTACTAGTACTACTATTACTGCTACTACTACTACTGTTAAACTATTACGGCTACAACTATTATGGCTACTGCCACTTCTGCAACAACTACAGCTACTATTGCAACTACTACAACACGTACTACTACTACTGCTACTACTAAGACACCTACTGCTACTGCAACTACTACTTCTATTACTATAGCTACAAATACTACTACTACTACTACCACTAGCACTACTGCTGCTACTACAAATGCTATTACTACTGCTGCTGCTTCTACTACAACTACTACTACTTCTAGTCATACTGCTGCTCCTACTACTACCGCTACAACTGCTGCTACAACAACAACTACTTCTACTACTTCAGCTACTACTATTGCAACTACAGCTACTACTATTGTTACTATTACTAATCGAATTATGACTACTACAACTAATACTACTACTACTATAATTGTTTCTACTACTACACTACTCTACTGCTATTACTACTTCTATTCCTACTACTACTACTTCTGCTACTAGCACTGCTACTACGACTACAAATATTACTACTACTACTGCTACTGCTACAACAACTACAAGTACTGCTACTACTACTACTGCAACAATTACTGCTACTACTACTACTACAACTACAACAGTAATACTTCTGCTATTGTAGTCACTGGTACTAGACCTACTACAATTACAGATGCTCTTACAACTATAGCTACTGCGACTCCTCTTCTAACTACTACTACTACTACAACAACAACAACCACTACTACTATAACTATGAGCATTAGTACTACAATTTCTGCGACAACAACAACAACTTCTTCTTCTTCTATTACCAGTACAACTCCTAATGCTGCTGCTACTCCTACAACTGATGCTACTACTACTACTACTACTAGTAGTACGACTACTACTAGTAGTACGACTACTAGTACCACTATTACTACTACTACAACAACTGCCACTATTACGACTTCTATTACTACTACTCCCACAACTGCTATTATTACTAATACTAATGTTACTACCACTACGACTACTACTACTACTCCTACTACTACTACTTCGACTACAACAACTACTACTATGACTACTACTACTACAGGTACTGCTCCTACTATGACTACTACTACTACTATTCTAACTACTACGACTACAACTATGATTACTACTACCACTGCTATTACTACTACAACTACTAATGCAACTACTACTACTATAGCTACTACTACTACCACCACCACTACTACGACTACTACCACTACTTTTACTACTACTACTACTACTCCTTGTACTACTATTACCATTGGCACTACTTCTCCAACTACTACTAATACTACTACAACAACAACCACTACTACTATAACTATGAGCATTCGTACTACAACTTCTGCGACAACAACAACAACTTCTTCTTCTTCTACTACCAGTACAACTGCTAATGTTGCTGCTTCTCCTACAACTGATGCTACTACTACTACTACTACTACTAGTACCTACTACTACTACTACTATTACTACTACTACTACTACTACTACTACTACTACTACGACTACTAGTACAACTATTACTACTACTACAGCAACTGCCGCTATTACTACTTCTATTACTACTACTCCGACAACTACAATTATTACTAATACTAATGTTACTACCACTACGACCACTACTACTACTCCTACTACTACTACTCCAACTACAACAACTACTAATATGACTACTACTACTACAAGTACTGCTCCTACTACGACTACTACTGCTACTATTCTAACTACTACGACTACAACTATGATTACTACTACCACTGCTACTACTACTACAACTACTAATGCAGCTACTACTAATATAGCTACTACTACTACCACCACCACTACTACGACTACTACTACAGCTTTTACTTCTACTACTATTACTACTACTACTACTTCTCCAATTGCTACCACTTCTGCTGCTATTACTATAGCAACTACCACAACCACAACAACAACAACAACTACTACTACTACCATAATACTTCTACAACTATTGCTAGTAATTTGAATACAACTATTACAGCTACTACCCCTATGACTTCAACTACTTCTACTTATGCTACAACGGCTACAACTTCTACTAAAGCTACCATTACTATGACTGCTACTACAGCTACTTTGCTGCTACTACTACTATAACTTTTACAACTAATACGACTACTACTACGACTACTACCGCTACTACTGCTACTACTTCTACTACTACTATTACTATTACTACTACTACTACAACAACTAATACTATTTTTACTACTTTCCCTTCAACAACAACACCAACTACTACTACTACTTCTCCAACAACTACTTCTGCTGCTACAATCACTACTACTACTACTACTACTACTACTACTACTACTACTATTACTACAACAATGACTACAACTACTATTGCTTCTATTACTACTGCTACTACTACTAGTACTACTACTGCTGTAGCTGCTACTGCAACAACTACTATTTTGCATACTACTACTACTACTGCTACAACTACTGCTACCATTGCTACTGCTACTATTTCTCAAACTACTATTAGTACTGCTACTACAATTGTTACTTCTACTCTTACTGCTACTACTACAACAACTACTACTACTACTGCTACTGCTAATGCATCTACATCTACTTCCACTCCTAGTACTACTACTACTACTACTACTATTTCAACTACCGATACTACCACTTAAATTACAGCTGCTACTGGTATTGCTACTACTGCTACAACTACTACTATTACTACTACCTATACTACGGTTGCTGCAACTACTACTATTACTTCCCTTACTGCAACCACTACTGCTACTACTACTTCTACCAATACAATAATGACTGTGACTATTGCAACTTCCAGTACTGCTATAGCTATTGCCACTACTTCAACGACTACTTCTACCACTACTACTATAGCTACTACTACTGCTCCTACAACAACTGCTGCTACTTCTACTACTACAACTACACTTGCTGCTACTGATGCTACTAGTACTGTTAGTGCAACTAATATTGCTACTACAATAACCACTACTACAACGACCACGACATATACTACTGCTACTACTACAACTACTACTAGTACAATTTCTACTACTACTACTACTGCTAATACTACTACACCTGCACTATGACTACTAGTACTACTACTATTACTTCTACTACTACTATTCGTGCTGCAACCACTACCACTACTACTCTTGCTGCAACTACTTCCACTACTACTCATATTTCTGCTACTAATACTACTACTACTACTATTATTACTACTACTGCTGCTACTGCTGCTACAACTACTACTACTCCTACTATTACTACTACTACTACTAAAGCTACTTCTACTAGTACTAGTCCTGCTATTGCTACTACTATGACCACTACGACTACTACTATAGCTACTACTACTACTACAACAACAACAACAACAACTACTACTACTACTTATGCTATAACTACTATAGCCACTACTGCTACTGCTACAATAACTATTTGTACTACTACTTCTACTGCTGCTACTGCTACGGCTACTACTACTACTACTACTATTGCTACTGTTGCTGCTACTACTACTACTCCTACTCCTACTGCTACTACTACTACTACTACTACTTCAACTACAGCTACTACTGCTACTACTATGATTACTACAACTACTACAACAACAACAACAACAACTTTTACTGCTACCACTACTAATTCTACTACTACTGCTATTAGTACTATAACTACTACCACTCCAATTGCTACTACTACAGCTACTTCTAGCTACTATTGCTACTACTACTACTACTAGTGCAACTAATATTACTACAACTACTGCTACTACTACTACTTCTATTCGTACAACTACAACTACTGCTACAACAACTACCACTAGTACTACTACTACTACTACTACCTCTACTACTACTACTACACCTGCTGCTACTACGACTACTACAACTACTACTACTTCTACTGTTACAACTCAAGCTACTACTACCACTACCACTACTTATATTCTTGCTACTAACACGACTAATACTACTATTATTACCACTACTAATACTACTACTATTGCTGCTACTACTATTATTTTTACTACTACTACTATTACTACTAATACTACTACTACTACTACTCCTTGTACTACTACTACAACTACTACTACTCCAACTACTACTACAACAACTACTACTTCTTGTACTGCTGCTGCTACTGTTGCTACTACCGCTTCTGCAACTACTGTTGCTACTACTAATACCATTACTACTATTACTGCTACCATCACAACTTCTACCACTGCTACTACAACTATTGCTAATACTACTCTAGCTACTGCTACTACTACTCTTGCTACTACTACTACTACTTCAGCTACCACTGCTAGTACTACTACTACTGTTGCTGCAACTATTGCTACTTCTGCTACAGCCGTTACTACTCATACTACTTCTACGGCTACTACTGCTACTGCCACTGCTGGTCCTACTATTACTACTACTACAACTGCTACTATTACTACTGCTGTAGCTACCGCTGCTGTCGCTGCTAGTACTACTATTGTTGCTCCTATTCCTACGATTACTCCTCCTCCTCCTCCTCCTCCCCCAACTACTACTACTACTACTACTACAATGACTACTACTACTTTTACTACACCAAGGACTCCAACTAATCCAACTACTACAACTCATACTACTACAACTACTATTGATAGTTCTACTACTTCTACCATGACTAGTACAACTACTACTACTCTACTACTACTACTACTACTACTACTAGTACTATCACTACCACTTCTACTACTACTACTTCAACTTCTACTACAACCACTACTACAGGTACTAATGCTACTACTACAACTACTACTACTACTATTACTCCTACTACTGCAAGTACAACTACAACTACTACTACTCCTACTACTGCTGCCACTATTACTACTACTACTCTTACCACTACTACAACTACTACACCTGGTGCTACTACTACTACTAATATAAATACTACTACAATAACTAATACTTTTACTAGTACCACCACTACTACTACTGTTACTCCTACTCGAAGCACTACCACTCTTACTTCTACTTATACTAGTGCTACTACTGCTACTACTACCCCTATTACTTCTACTACTACCCCTTTTACTACTACTACTATAACAACTTAGACTATTATTGTTGCTGCTACTACAACTACTACTACAACTACTACAACTACAGCAACTACTACTACTACCACTACTATAAGTCAACTACTTGTACTACTGTTACTACTATTGCTACGACAACTACTACTACTGTTACTGCAACTGCTACTACAGCTCGTACTACTCTTACTACTCGTACTACTACTACTGCAGCTACCACTGATTATACTGCTACAACTACTACTCCCACTGCTTCTACTACTACTCCTACTCCTCCTACTACTACTACTACAACCATAATTATTACTAATACTACTATTACTACTACTACTACTCCTCCTACTAGAACAACTACTCCTGCTACTTCTATTACTACCATGACTACTAATACTACTACTACTACTGCTACTACTACTACTAGTACTACTACTACTACTACTACTATTGCTACTACTACTACTCCTACTACTAGTAATCCTACAACTAGTAATCCTACTACTACTGCAACCACTACTACTACTACTACCCCAGCTACTACTACTACTATGACTACTACTACTTCTACTAGCTCTACTACTATAACTACAACTACTACTTCTACACTAGTACTACAACTACTACTACTGGTACTAGAACTAATACAATAACTACAACTATTACTACAACTCATACTACCACTTCTAATACTAGTACTACTCCTCCTCCTAATGCTACAACAACAACTCCTTCTACTACTACCACTACCACTACAACAACTACTACCAATTCTACTACACCTACTACTGCTACAACTACTACTTCTACTGCTACCATTGCCTCTACTACAACAACTACCACTTGTACTAATACTATGGCTACCACTACTACTACACCTTCTTCTACTACTACAACTACCACTGCAACAACTACTGCTAGTATTGCTACTACTACCATTAGTACTACTTCCACTACTATTACTACTACTACAACTATTATTTCGACTACTTCTACTACTTCTACTATAATCACTACTACTATAATAATTACTACTATCGCAATAGGTACTACTTCGACTACTACTACTACCACAACAACAACAACAACTACTACTACTACTACTATTACTACTATTACTACTATTGCTACTACTACAACTAATACTATTACTATTACTAATACTACTACTACTATTACTATATTACTACTACTATTGCTACTACAACTACTACTATTACTATTACTATTACTACTACTACTACTACTACTACTACTATTACTATTACTACTACTCCTACTAATACAACTACCACTAGAGCAACTACTACTACTCTTCCTTCTATTACTACATCAATTATTACTACTACTACTGCTAGCTCTTCGATTGCCACTCCTACTACTACTCCTACTACTACTTCTACTACTTCTATAGCTACTAGTACTCCTCCTAATACTACTCCTACTATTGAGGCTACTACTTCTTCTTCCACTCCTACTACTACAACAATAACAACAACTACTACTACTCTGTACCTACTCATACTAATATTACTACTACTACTTCTACTACTACTACCACCACCACCACTATTACTACTACAACTACTACTAGTACTACTACATCTACTACAACTACTACTCTGACAACTACTACTACTACAACTACTGCTACTACAACATGTACTACTACTTCTACTTGTCCTATTACTGCTATTACTTCAGCTACTACTACCACTACTACTACTGCTACTACTACTACTACTACTACTACTACTGCTGCTGCTATCACCACACTACTACTCCACTAGTACTATAACTACTACTATTGCTACTAGTACTACTCCTATTACTGCTACCATTGCTACTACTACTACTGCTACTACTACAACAACAACAACAACAACTACTACTACTATTACTACTACTCCTACTACTCCACTACTACTACTACTGCTACTACTACTACTTCTACTTGTAGGAGTGGCATTAGTAGTAGCATTAGTAGTAGTAATAGTAGTAGTAGTAGTTCGAGTAGTAGTAGCATTAGTAGTAGTAATAGTAGGAGTAGTAGTAGTAGTTCGAGTAGTAGTAGCATTAGTAGTAGTAATAGTAGTAGTCGGAGGAGTAGTTGTTCTAGTAGGAGAAGTAGTAGTGTTAGTATCAATAGAAGTAGTATTAGTAGTAGTGTAGTAGTAGTAGTAGTAGTAGTAGTAGTTATAATAGTAGTAGTTATAGTAGTAGTAGTTATAGTAGTGGTAGTATTTCTAGTAGTATTAATTGTATTAGTAGTGTTGTGGTAGTAGTAATTGTAGTAGAAGTAGTAGTAATTATAGTAGTAGTAGTAGCAGCAAGAGTATCTATAGTCACTGTAGTAGTAGTTTGAGTACGAGTAGTAGTAGTCATAGTAGTCATAGTAGTAATAGTAGCAATATTAGTATAAATAGTAGAAGTAGTAGAAGTTGTACTATGAGTAGAAGCAGTAGTAGCAACTGCAGAAGTAATAATAGTAGTAGTAGTATTAAAAGTAGTTGTACTAGTAGTTGTTGTTGTTGTAGTAGTAGTAGTTGTTAATACTAGTAGTAGCAGCACAAGAAATTGTAGTAAAAGTAGCAGCAGTAGTAGTACTTGTTGTTATTGTTGTTGTAGTAGTAGTACTAGTAGCAGCAGGTGTAGTAGTAGTAGTAAGATTAGTAATAGTAGGAGTAGTAGTTGTTGTTGTAGTAGTATTTGTAGTAGTAGTAGCAGTAGTAGTAATAGTTGGAGTATTAGCAATAGCAATAGTAGCAACAGTAGTAATAGTAGTCATAATAGTAATAGTAGTAGGAGCAGTAATAGTAGTCATAGTAGTAGTAGGAGTAGTAATAGTTGTAGTAGGAGTAGCAGTAGAAGTAGTAGGAATAGCAGTTGTAATAGAAGTAGTAGTAGTAGTAGCAACAGCAGCAGCAGTAGTTGCTGTAGTAATAGTAGCAGTAGTAGGAGTAGTAGAAGAAGCAGTAGTAGAAGTAATATAAATAGTAGCAGTGATAGTAGGAGTAGTTGTATTAGGAGTAGTATGAGTAGCAGTCATATTAGTAGTAGTAGCAGTAGTAGTAATAACAGAAGTAGTATAAGCAGTAGTAGTTATTGTTGGAGTGGAAGTAATAGTTGTAGTTTTAGTGGTAGTAGTAATAGTATTAGTAGTATTAGCAGTAGTAGTTGTAGAACTAGTTGTAGTATTAGTAGTAGCAGTATTTGTAGGAGCAGCAGTAGTTGTTGTCGTTGTAGTTGTAGTAGTATTGGTTAGTGTAGTAGTTATAGTAGTAGTAGTAGCAGCAGCAGCAATAGCAGTAGTAGTTCTTAGAATAGCAGTAGCAGTAGTAGTAGTCGTAGCAACTGTAGTTGTAGTAGCACTTGTAGTAGCTGCAACTGCAATAGTAGTAGTAGTGTTGTAGTACTGGTAGTAGTCACCGTAGTAGTAGTAGTAGAAGCAGTAATAGTAGCAGTAGTAGCTGTAGTAGTAGTATTTGTTGTCATTGTAGTTATAGTAACGATAGCTATAGCAACAGTACTAGTAGTAGTAGCAGTAGTAGCAGTAGTAGCTATAGTAGTAGAAGTAGTTGTAGCTATCATAGTAGTAGTAGGAGTCGTAGTCATTGTACCAAATGTAGTAGCAGCAGTCGTAGTAGTACAAGTAGTAGTAGTTGTTATTGCTGGAAAAGTAGTTGTAGTAGCGGTTGTAGTAGTCATAGTTCTAGTAGTAGAAGTAGTAGTTGTAGTGGTCGTCATAGCAGTAGTAGAAAAGTAGGAGTAGTAAAAGTAGTAGAAGAATTAGTAGTTGTAGTCGTAGTAGTAGTTGTTGTATCTGCAATAGTAGTAGCAGTAGCAGCTGTAGCAATAGTAGCAGATGCTCTAGTACTAATAGCAGTTGTAGTGGAAGTAGTAGCAGTAGTACCATTAGTAGTAGTAGAGGTAGTTGTAGCAGAAGTAGTAGCAGAAGTAGTAGTAGAAGTTGTAGCAATGTAGTTGCAATAGTAGTACTAGTAGTAGTAGAAGTAGTAGGAGAAGTAATAGTAATAGTTGTAGTTGCTACAGCAGAAGCTGTTCGAGAAGTAGTAGTACTAGTAATAGTAGTAGGAGAAGTTATAGTAGTTGTAGCAGTAGTAATAGTAGTTGTAGGAGTAGTTGTAGTGGAAGTTGCAGTAGATGAGGTTGTAGTAGTAGTAGTGGCAGTAGTGGTACTAGTGACAATAGTAGTAGCAGTAGTTGAAGTAGTATTAGTAGTACTAGTAGTCGTATTAGCTGGAATAGTAGTAGTAGAAATGGTAGTTGTAGTAGTACTAGTAGCAGCAGCAGCAGTAGTAGTAATATTAAAAGTAGTAGTAGTGATAGCTATAGTAGTAGTAGTAGCAACAGTAGCAGCAGTACTAATAGTAGTAGTAGTGGTAGTAGTTGTTGTAATAGTAGTAGTAGTACCACTACTACTACAACTACTACTGCAACTACTACTATCGCTACTTCTGCTGCTACTGCTACTACTTCTATTACTACTACAATTGCAACATCTACTGCAACTCCTTCTGCTACTGTAGCTACTAGTACTACTATTACTACCGCTATTACTGCTAGCACTAGTACTAGAACTACCACTACACTTGCTCCTCCTGCCACCACTACTGCTACAACTACATCTACCACTACAATAGTGCCACTACTCCTACCACTACTACTACAACTACTGCTACTATTACTACTACTACTTTTAGTGCTGCTACTATTGCCACTACTACAACTACTATCACTACTACCACTGTTGCTGCTGCTGACTACTACTTCTCCTACTCCAACTACTACTGCTACTACACCTACTAGTAAAGCACCAACTACTGTTGCTATCACTATTACTACTACAACAGCTGCTATTGCTGCTACTACTTCTACTGCTGTTGCTACTACTCAACTTGTCCAACCTCTACTGCTGCTACT
The DNA here is from genome assembly GCA_005019695.1 of Trichopus zeylanicus subsp. travancoricus. Taxonomy (NCBI): domain Eukaryota; kingdom Viridiplantae; phylum Streptophyta; class Magnoliopsida; order Dioscoreales; family Dioscoreaceae; genus Trichopus; species Trichopus zeylanicus. The sequence continues at coordinate 375,352 of RXID01021756.1, forward strand.
ACTACAGCTGCTACGACTATTGCTGCTACTTATATTACTACTATAGCTACTACGACTACTACTACGACTTTTGCAACCAGTACTACTACTTCTACTAATACCACTACTACTGTAGCTACCACTGCTACTACTACCACTACAACTACAACTACTACAGCTACCACAACTGTAAATACTGCTACTCCTAGTACTACTTCTGCAACTACTACTGCTACTGCTACTACTACTACTACTACTACTACTACTACTACTACTACTACTACTACTACTACTACTACTACTACTTCTACTACTACAGCTGCTACAACTACTGCTACTATTACTACTACTGCTGCTACAACTAATATTGCTGCTACTACTACGACTACTGCCACTACTATGATAAACTACGACTACAATGACTACAACAACAACTACTAATCCTGCTAATGCTACTGCTGCTACCGATACTACTACTTCTGCTACATCTACTACTACTACTTCTTCTACTTCTACCACTAGTGCTATTACTATGGCTGCAACTACTACTACTACTTCTACTACTACTACTACAACTACAGCTACTACTTTTACTACTGTTACTTCTACTACAGCTTCTACTTTAACTACTACTACAACTGATACTACCGCCACTACTGCTACTATTGCTACTATGACTATTACTATAGCTACTACTACTACTACTACTTCTACTAGTACTACTGCTACCCCCACTACTGCTATTGCTACTACTGCTATATCTACTACTACTACAACAACAACAACTGCTGCTACTACTACTAATACTATTGCTACGACGTCTGCTACTACGACTACTACTATTACTTCACCAACAACTACAGCTACTGCTACTACCACTACTAGTATTACTGCTCCTACAGCAACTGCTAATACCACCACTATTGCTGCTGCTACTACTACTACTACTGCTCCTACTGCTTCCACTGCTACTACTGCTCCTACTGCTTCCGCTGCTACTACTGCTACTACAACAACTACAATTACTAATACTACTACTACTACTACTACTACCACTACTATTAGTATGACTACGACTACTACTACTACTACTAGGGCTACTACTTCTCCTATTATTACTACTTCTGTCACCACAACTACTAGTTTGGCTACTGCAACTGCTATTACTACTATATCTACTACCGCTATTACTACCACTGCTACAATTGCTACTACTACAACTACTACTAATGCTACTACTACTGATACTGCTACTACTAATCCTACTACTTCTACTACTACTATAACTATTGCTACTGCTACTACTACTGTTGCTATTATAGCTATTAATACTGCTGCTGCTAGTACTACTACTACAACACCTACTACTACTACTACAACCACTGCTTCTCTTTTTACTACAAATACAACTACTACAACTACTTCTTCTTCTACTACTACTACTACTACTACTACTACCACGGCTTCTATTGTGACTACGGCTTCTACTACTACCACTACTACTCCTTCAACTACTACTATTACCACCACTGCTACTACTGGTTCTACGATTACTACTTCTACTACTGCTACTACTGCTCCTACGATTACTGTGCCTACTACTACAATTGCTACTACTATTGCTACCTACAACTAATTCTACTACTATCACAGCTACTACTGCTATGACTGCCGCTACTACTACAACTACCGCTGCTACTACTACTGCTACCATTGTTACTACAGCTATATCACTACTACTACAACTGCTACCACCAATGCAACAACTACTCCCATTGCTAATTCTACTACTATAGCTGCTGCTACTACTAATACTACCACTATTACTCATACTCCAACTCGTAGTACTACTACTACTAGTAGTACAACAACAACAACAACAACAACAACTACTACTACTGCTGCTGCTGCTACTACTTCTGCTACTACTACTACTAGTACCACAACTCCCAAGTACAACTACCCCTACTATTTCTCCAACTCCAACCACTACTATTACTACTACTATTACAACTACTATTACTACTACTACTATTGCTACTGCTGCTGCTGCTGCTACTACTACTACCACTACTACTATTACTGCTACTACTACTACGAATTCTGCTACTATTACTACTCCTATTACTACAACTACTATTACTACTACTACTATTGCTACTGCTACTACTACTACTACTACTACTACTACTACTACTACTACTCCAAATCATACTCCTACTACTCCTCCGACTACTAGAACTACTACTATCACTATAGCAACTACTACTACAACTGCTATAGCTACTGCTGCTGCTACTACAACTGCTACTACTACTGCTACTACTACAGTTGCTACAACTACTACTACTACTTTTACTACTACTACTACTACTACTACTACTGCGAGCTACTACAACCACTACTAATCCAACTCCAACTCCTACTGCTACTACTACTCCCACTACTACCACGACCCCTATTCCAACATGTACTACACCTACTACTATTCCTACACGAACTCCTACATCAACTACTACTATTAGTACTATTACTACTACTACTGCTACTATTACTACTACTAGTACTCTTACTACTACTACTAGTACTACAACTACTTCTACTACTACTACAAGTACTACTATTACTATTACTACTACTATTGCTACTACTGCTATTGCTATTACTACTACTACTAGTACTACTAGTAAACCTGCTGCTGCTATTACTACTACTGCAACTACTACAAGAACTACAAGAACTACAACTACTACTATTGTTGCTACTACTACTTCTACTACTACAACTACTTCGCCTACTACTACTGCTGTTGTTGCTACTTCTACTTCCACTATTAATACTACTACTACTACTTCTGCTGCTACTACTTCTTCTACATCTAACACTATAACAAATACTACTGCAACTACTGCTACAATTGCTACTTCTACTAGTACTACTACTACAACAGCTGCTCCTGTACCTACTTCTGCTACTACTATGGCTACTACTACTACTAATACTGCTATAATTATTGCTACTACCACGACTACTGTTACTACTACTGCAACTACTACTAATATTACTAACACTACAGTTGCGACTACTGCTACTCTACTATTACTACTACCGTTGTTGCCACTACTACTATACAACTCCTACTAGTACAGCTACTAATACTACTACTACTATTACCATAACTATTGATAGAGTTGTTGTTGTTGTCACTACTACTACTACTTCTATAACATTTACTACTGCTGCTATAATCATTGCGGCTGCTACAACAACCACTACTACTAAAACTACTACTACTGCTACTACTACTACTACAACAACCACTACCACTACCCCTGCTACTAGAACTACTCCTACTACTGCTTGTACAACTAAAACTACTAATACCACTACTATTACTACTACTATTACTACTAAAACTACTACTACAACCACAACAACAACAACTACTGCTACAACAACAACAACTACTACTACGAACATTACTAGGACAACAACTTCTAATCTTACTACTACTGCTACTACGACTATTGCGATTACTACAATTACTAGAACTGCTACTGCTGCTACTGCTACAATTATTACTACTACTGCTACTGCTGCTACTACTAGTACTACTACAGCTACTATTAATGTTGCTGCTACTACTACTGCTATTACTGCTGCTATTGCTACTGTTGTTCCTACTACTCCTAGTACTACTACTACTAGTACTACTACTACTACAACCATTGCTACTATTATTGCTACTACTGGTACTACTATTACAACTACTATTACCCCTACTGCTATTGCTTCTACTGCTACTCCTACTACTACTACTATTATTGCTACTACTGGTACTACTATTACAACTACTATTACCCCTACTGCTATTGCTTCTACTGCTACTCCTACTACTACTACTATTGCTATTGCTAATATTGCCTCTATTGCTACTACTGCTACTACAACTACTACTACAACTACACCTACTATCACTGCTACTACTACAACAACAACAACAACTACTACTACTACTCCTTGCACAACTATTATTACCACTACTTCTTCTGCTACTACTACTGCTATTACTGATACTACTACTACTATTACTACCACTATTAGAGTTACTGCTACTACTGCTTCTACTACTACTAATACTACTCCTCTTCGTACTACTACCTCTCCTACTACTATTACTAGTATTACTACTTCAAGTACTTTGCCTACTACTACTACTTTTGCCACAACAACGATGGGAACAACCACTTCTACAGCTACTACTACAACTAGTACTACAACGTTTACCGCTACTATAGCTTTACTGCTACTACAGCTACTACTACTACCACTACTACTACTACACTACTATTATAACTTAGACTACAAGCACTGCTACTGCTCCAACAACTACTACTCTTACTACTTTGAATACTACTACTACTATTACTATGGCTACTACAACTACTCCTACAGCTATTAGTACTATTCCTATTACTACCTCTACTACTACATTTCTGCTACAACAACAACAACAACAACAACTACTACTACTACTACTACTTCTACTACTCCTACTCCTATAGCTACTATTACTCCTAATGCTACTGCTTGTACTACAACCACCAATATTACTACTACTACTACAAAGACTACTCCTAGCACTGCTACTATGACTCCTCTTGCTACAACTTCTATAACAACCACTACTGCTACTACTACTATTGCTACTAGTACTACTACTAGAAAAAAAACTACTACTACAATTACTACTACTACTACTACTATGACTACAACTACTATGACTACAAATACTACTGCAACTACTACTATTACTATCACTACTACTACTTCTGTTGCTACGAATACTACTACTACTACTATACTTATTACTACTAATATTACTACAACTATTGCTACAACTACTTCTACTACTATTACTACTACAACTACTACTACTAAAACTACAACAGCCGCCACTGCCATTATTGCTACTACAACTATTACAATTCGAAATAACACTACTGCTACTACCATGACTGCAACTACTACTACTACACCCGCTAGTACTACTCCTATTACTCCTACTCCTACTACTAATACTACTACTCCTATTACTCCTCCTATTACTACTACTACTACTACCCCTACACCAGCACCAGCACCTATTAAAACAACAACTGCTTCTACTAATACTATTACTACTACCACTTGTACTGCCACTACTACAACTACTACTTCAACTACTTCTACTACTGCGACAAGTACTACTACTACTGCTACTACTACTACTGTTATTACTTCTGCTATGACTACTAGTACTGGTATGACTAATACCACCACAACAACTGCTACAACAACAACTGCTTCTACTAATACTATTACTACTACTTGTACGACTACAAATGCTACTGCTGCAACTCCTACTGCTATGACTACTACTACTAGTACTATTACTCGTACACCTACTCCATCTACTGCTTCTATTACTACTCCTATTACTCCTATAACTACTGCCGCTACCACTCCTGCCCCAACTCCTGCTGCTACTACTAGTACTTCTTCAACTATGACTTCCCATACCCCAACTACTACCACTTCTACTACTACACTTGCTCCAACCCATACTACTACCACTGCTACTACTTGTACAACTACTACTAAAATAACTACTACTACTACTACTTCCACTACTACTACTATTGCTACCACTACTACTACTCCAACTACTACTACAACTACTACTACAACTAGTACTATAACAATTAGTACAACAACAACAACTACTACTACAACTACTATTACAGGTACTAATACTAATAATTCAAACACTACTACTACTACTCCTATAACTACTACCACTAAAACTACTACTCCTACACCTACTCCGACTACCACCGCTACTACTTCAACTACTACTACTACTGCTGCTGCTGCTACTACTAGTACTATTACTACTAATACTATCTCTACTGTTGCCGCTACTGCTACAACTACTACAACTATAACTACTGCTACTATTGCTACTATTACTACTACAACTACAATTACTGCCACAATTACTATGATTGTTGCTGCTGCTACTCCAATAACTACTACAGCTACTACTGATACAGCTAATGCTACAACTACTACTACTACTACTGTGTCTACCATTCAACAAATTCTGCTGCTGATACTACTACAATTGTTGCTGCTGCTACTACTGCTACTGCTTCTACTGCTACTTGTACTATTACAACGGCCGCAACACTTACTCATGCTACTATTGCTACAACTGCTTCTACTACTACAACCACAACTACCACTACTACTACTTGTAATCCTACTTCGACTACTACTACTACTACAACTACAGCTGATGCTTCAGCTACTACAACTACTACTGCATCTTCTATGGCTACTACTATTGCTACTACTACTATAACTGCTACTACTGCTATTGCTACAACAACAACAACAACTAGTACTACTAATACTACCACCACGGCTACTACTACTATAATAATAACTTCCACTACTACTATTACAACGACTACTACTACGATTTACACTACTACTGCTACTGCTACAACTACTATTGCTACTGTCGTAGCTAACACTACTACTACGATTGCTACCACTTCTACTACTACTATGACTACTACAACTTCTACTACTAATGCAGCCACTACTACTACTACTACTACTACTACTACTACTACTACAACAACAACAACAACTACAACTACTATGACTACTACTACAACTCCTAATCTGACTCCTATTGCTTCTACCACTCCCACTACTACTACTACCCCTACTCCAACTATTACTACTACAAATACTGTAACACGAACAAGAACGACAACCACAACAATAACAACTACTACTACTACAATGACTACTACTAATACAGCTATTGGTCCTACTACTCCTACAACTAATGGTACTACTACTCCTCCTACTACAACTACAACTATTGCTACTACAATTACTACAACTACTTCTCCTACTACTATTGGTACTACTACTTCGAATACTAACACTACTACTACAACTACTACTACTCCTCCTACTACAACACCTACCAATAAACCAACTCCAACTACTACTCCTGCAACTATCCCTACTCCTACACCTATTACTACTACTACTACTACTATTACTATTACTACTACTACTTGTTGAACCACCACCCCTACTCCAACTCCAACTACTACTACTGCTACAACAACAACAACAACTGCTACTACTACCACTACTGCAGCTACTACTACAACTACTACTAGTACTTTTACTACTACTCCTACTATTACTACTACTACTACTACTACTACTACTACTACTACTACTACTACTAATACTACTACTACTATTACTACTACCTCTACTACAACTGTTACTCCTACTACAATTGTGATTACTCTGACTGCTGTTACTGCTTCTACAACTACAACTACAACTACTAGTACTCGTACTAATACTACTACTCAAAACACTCCTACTACTACTCCTGCTACTACCACTGCTATTACTACTAATACTACTATTTCCACTACTACTACTGAGACTACTAATACATTACTAGTAGCATAACTGCTACTACTACTACATCTACTACTACAGCTGTTGCTACTAATATTACTACTACTACTACTACAACTACTACAACCTTTCCTACTCTTCCTACTACTTCCCTTCCTACTTGCTAGAACTATAGCTACTACCACTACAACAACAACAACAATAACAACAACAACTACTACTACTACTACAATAACTACTACTATTACCATGACTTATACTACTACTAGGCTCCTACTACTACAACTACTACTACTATTACTTCTGCTACTAATAGTACAATAGCTACTACCATAGCTACTACTACTACTACTACTACTACTACTACTACTACTAATACTAGCACTATTAATACTACTGCTACTACAATTACACCTACTACTGTTCCTGCTCCCACACTTGCAACCACTAATACTCCTACAACTACTATTACTTCTACTACTATTAATACTACTACTAATCCTAATACTCCTAATACTACTGCTAAAACTACTAGTATTACTACAACTACGACTACTACAACTAGTACTCCTAGAACTCGTACTACTACTACTGTTGCTACTGCTGCTATTACTACTACTACTCGTGCCACTACTACTACCACTACTACAACAACAACTACTGTGATTACTACTACTACTATGACTACTACTTCTACTATTGATGCTGCTACACTTGCCACAGCTGTTGTTGCTATTGCTACTACAACTACTATTACAATAGCAATAACAACAAAAACAACAACAACAACAACAACTACTACTACTACTACAACTACAACAACTACTACCACTACTACTACACCTACTACCTATACAATTGCTACTATTTCTACTCGTACTACTACTGGTACTAACACTACTACTACTACTACTATTGCTACTATTAATACTAACACTACTACTACTCCTATTACTACTACTACTACAGCTACTACTTCTACGACTACTACAACTACTAATACTACAACTACTACTGCTACTACTTATACTACTTCTACTACTAGTACAATTCCTGCTATTACAACTCCAATTACTACTAGTACTACTACCACTAATACTAGTACTATTACTACAACTACTATACTACTACTAATACAAACACTCTTACTACTTCTACTATTACCACTACTACTCCTAACACTACAATGACTTCTATGACTAGTACTCCAACTACTACTACTACCGCTGCTACTACTACTACTACAACAACAACAACAACTACTACTACTACTACTTCTACTACTATTACGACTACTCCAACTGCTATTACTGCACCTACTACTACTACTACTACTACTACTAGTACCAATCGTACTAATACTACTACACCAAACACTCCTCCTACCACTACTACTTCAACAACTGCTACTGCTATTGGTACAACTACTACTAATACTAATACTACTACTATTACTACTACTACTACTAGCACTACTACTAGTAGTAGTTGAAGTAGTAGTAGCAGTATTATTAGTAGTAGTAGTTGTAATGGTAGTTGATCAAGCAATAGTTGTAGTAGAACTAGTAATAGTAGTAATAGTAGTATTAGTGACAGTAGCAGTAGTTGTAGCTGGAGTAGCCGTAGTAGTAGATACAGTAATAGTAACATAGTAGCAGTGGTAGTAATAACAGTAGTAGTAGTAGCAGCAGCCATAGCAATAGTAGAAGTAGTAATCATAGTAGCAGTAGTGGTAATAGTAACAGTAGTAGTAGCAGCAACAACATTGTTGCTGGGCTGAGGGCAAATTCCATATCTCATTGTTTGTTGCCATCCTAAAAGTCCCTTTTCATTGCTCTTGAAGATTGGCTCCTGTCTTGATGAGGAGGGGGTCAAGGCTGGAGGATAGCTTGGGGGTCCCATTGATGTGTCCATGGGGGACCTATAAGGCGAAGTCACAACGCTTGAATACAGAGCTTCTGACAATTTTTTGAGCATCGGGTATTCGAGCGTCTCCTGTGGTTCATTATTTTCACATCCCATTACAATAATGTTGTTGAGGCAGCTCCCATACTCCTCATCATCTGGATAAGAATCCCAGACCGGTTCATCCTTCATGGGGTAGTCGAATGTTCCATCATGTTCAAAGACTTCATCCTGCAGTCTGTTGGAATATGTGTCCTCCCTTTCATTAGATTCCTCCGATGAGGGGTCCATGGACCAAGGTACGGAGGCCCCTGGGCATGTATCCTTTGCATGGATCCTCAAGGGTTTCCCTTGATATTGGCCAGAACTCTCCTTCTGTGCTGGAGAAGTCTCGGCTAGAAGGACAGCCACAATGTGTTGAGAGCGAATTTCCTCTTCATCGCTCTGCACTTCCTCATCCCCCTTTTTATAGTAAGATGCCCTGGGGGTTGTGGTGGCCGCATAATTTCGGAAATTTAGTGCGATGCTCCCGTCAATCAAGTTGTAGCTGATGACTTCTGTGGGCTACCTCGGGTTCAGGGCTTGTGCTGGCCTTATTACCCAATTGAGTCTCTGGAGTGCTGCTGTCGAGTATCTCCTTCCTGGGAGAGCCCTTACACCATGACTCACCAGATAGTCAACCACCCCTTGGACTTCGAAGGCAAACCCAATATTAGGAGTGTTGGATAGCCTTCCAATGAGGCCCCTTGTAATTAGAAGGTTGGCCTCGCTATTTTGCCACTATATGTAGCCCCTAGTTAGAATAGAAACTTGAATGTTTCTAAAAAAATCACCAATTGTTAGCATCATATTGGGGATAACATATACAAGCTGACTTCCCCTTGTCAGATCTACTTCCATGGTAGCTAGTATTGACTGGTCTCCCAGCCATCTATTATCCCTAAATAATATGAGGGATAACGTACCTTCCTCCTGCATATGGAGCGTCTGGATCCTTACTTGTAGAACGCCCAAGTGGATATATTGAAATCCACTCCGTTGAAGCTGCTCATAGCTTTCCTCCTGGATGAACATCCTGTGGTTTTTTTGGAAACTATATTTTGGAAATTATAATAACTAGAGATAAGAAGAGATATGGAAAACTTGTAGACTCTAATTGCTATAAAAGAGGTTTATTGGGATGGAATTCGATGGTTACAATCGTGCTGCCGCCCTCCTTATATAGAGGGCGGGCTGAGCTAATGACGTAAGCGCTTACATCATAATGCTACAGTGTGCTACAATGTACTGCTATAGTGCGCACTGCCCTATGTACAGTGCTCTACAGTGAACACCCGCCCTATGTATAGTGATCACCGTCCTATGTATAGTAACCCTATACTAGAGTACAGAATGGTACAGTGACAGCTGTCGTTCAGCTACAGTGACAGCTGTTTGTACGACTACAGTAGCTACAGTGTAGCGACAGTGTTATTGTTCATCTTTCCCCCCACCACACTTCTGTTTGCTAGGGATGAGCGGGAGGCTGCTGGTTCGGGTGATGGCATCTTGGACTTGTTAGGTAGCGTTTCAGAGCTGTTGATCGATCTGTGCTATGGCGGGATACCATGAAACCCAGAATTGATCCCTGGTGCTTAACTGCCTGCACGCCTGTAGTTTAAAGTTGTGGATGGCGCAGAGTTGTTGAAGCACCTTGATAGTAGTAGCTGCTGTTGATGGTCTAGCGTCGTTATTTTGGGGGCTGGTAGGGAACTCTGTAGATGTAATAGTATCCCTGTTAGCTTCTACTGCCCTTGCTTTGTTGGTGCTTCGTGGACTTCTTGTATTGCGATTGCTGCGAGCTCGAGGTTGTCGAGATCTTTTTCGTTTGGCCATCCTGCAAACACTAAGGAGGAGAGTAGCCTAGATAAGGCATCAGCAAGCTGGTTATCCTAACCTTCAATGTGCTCGAAATGTACCGGGATACCGATCCCAGTTATATAGTCGGTGAAGGCCACCCACCACACCCTAGATGGTTTGTGGTTAGGGGACTTGTTGAAGAAGCTGATGATGGCTTGGCAGTCAGTTCTGATGGTCAGTTCCTTCCTGTCCAAGTAATAGATCTTCAGAGCTTCTAGAGAATTCATGACAACATATATTTCTGCATCAATTGTTGACTTGAGTGGATTGAATTTTCCACTAGCATATGCGCAGATGCGTTCAGTAGACCTAGGGTCGAACTGGCATGATTTCCACTTACAGATTCCTCCCCATCCTTCCATACAACCATCCGTTTCCAGGATGATGTAACTCCCTACCGGTGGTACTTCTAGATCCGGTAGTTTCTGGACCATCTGCTTGATTTGGCCCACCAGGGCCCAGTCCTGCTGATTCATTTTTTTCTCTCCGGTTGGGCAGGTCTTGGCATAGAGTGGGCTAAGTAACTTCTCCAGATTTGGAATATAATTCCGGGCATAGTTGAGGATCCCTAGCCATGAGCGAAGTCCTTTTCTTGTTGTTAAGGACCTATCTTGCACTTCAGTGATCTTCTTGATTATATGTGGTTGTAGCCTGATCCTCTGCTTACCTCTAATAGCACCAAGAAACTCTACCTCTGTGACTACAATCTTCATCTTAGTTGGGCTTAGGACAAGCCCATGATTTTCACAGATGTCAAGCATAGTGCTTAGGTGTTTTGCGTGTTCCTCCTCTGTCTGAGGGAAAATGAGGATGTCATCAATGTAAACAATAATGAAATCCTCCGTACCTTTGAAGCAAGCATCCATCTTTCGTTGAAAGACAGCAGGGGCATTTTTAATCCGAATCGCATGACCAACCATTTGTATAAGCCTGTGGGGACCCAGAATGTGGTCCATTCGACGGAGTCCGGATGCATGGCTACTTGGTGAAAGCCGCTCATTAAGTTGAACTTTGAATATACCTTGTTATTGCTGATCCTCCTTAGGATAGTATGATTCCTGAGAGGCTATACTGGTCCTTGTTGGTGAGATCATTGAGACGTTTGCAGTTAAAGACCAGTCTTTCCTTCCCTTTTACTTCTTTGCCTGTTGCTGGGTCAATTGTCGTCCTAGAGTTGACGACGAAAGCTGTTGTTCTATGTCGGCTCTTGCTCGGCCAAATAACTCCTATACTTAGCAAGGCTTCTATATGCCGCTTGAATGTGTCCTGTAGTTGCGACTTAACATGCTTCAGTGGGCGATCTTCAATGACAAAATCTGGATTTTTTATATCCAGATGGGACACCACTTTATTTTTGGCCCAATGCCTGAGTGGGTTTTCTCCGATGAACCCAACTTCCTTGAGTTTTGTTACTGTGGGTTGGAACCTGCGGATGAAGGACTCCCTGTTTTCTCCCACGCTGTAGTATACTGATTGCTAGACATCAATATACTCATCTTCTTCTAGTTCCAATTCCTCTATTGCAGCGGCTACCGATGCTGTGGGGGAAGTACTAATTACAGTTAGATTTTTATAGAAGGTAATGATAGTACCTTTAATTCTGACCCCTCCTTGCATGGCTTTGATAAAATTGCATCCGATTATCATCTGGATGCCATCTCCCAGCTCCATCCTGAAGCTATATGTATAGGGGATTTTGAAGTTGTTTTCCCCGATATGCATTTTTCCTCCTTTTAGCTTCTTTCTTGCCGTCTGCCTTGAGTTTATTCCACTAAATTGCATGAGGAAGCTATTTTTCTCCAGTGCTTCTGGTGGTACTGATGCTTCGTCAATACAGCAGGTGGTAGCTCCTATGTCTAGTATTGCTCGTACTTGAAACCTGGGAACATTTGGTATTTCAAGTTCAATAGTCATATTGTAGAGCATTTTTTACCATTCTTGGTCCTATTTTGAGTTGAGCTGCTTCATCTGTTGCTGTTTTATAGACACTTTCCTAGAATAGAACATTGGTATGTTCTTGTCCTTCCTCCAGTCCAGCTTCCGGTCCTGCTTCCTTTCCTTTATCGAGCTCCTCATAGTCTTTTCGTAGATCTGCTTCTAGCTTTAGCTCCTGCACTTTCCCTTTGTAGTATTCTACTTCTTTCTTCAGTTGCTCGATCTCTCCATCGCACAATGCAATGTAGTGTTGTTGCTCCAGTATAAGCTTTTGAGATGGGAATGGTGCGGGTGGGGCTGGTGCAACTGGAACTTCAGTTTTGAAGTAGTATGGCCCACATAGGTTACATGCAGTAACCTTGCATTTGGGGCAATGGATTCTTGCCCTTTGAATTGTTTGGTGCATGCAGCATACACACCTCTCCTCTTGTGGTTATACAACATCATTATGCTGCCATGAATGAAGACATTGTTCTTGTGAGTCAGGTAAGGTTACCTGCGGGCGATATCCTCCTTCAAGTTCTCCGAGGACATAGATTCTTTCGCCCTGTATGAGAGGACTGAGGGAAATGTGGAGGTTCTGAGCATCCTCCCCTTCAGAGATGCTAAAAATAGCATCACTTTGTTCCTCTCCTTCCTGCACAGAAATTAAGTCATAGTCTTCAGGAATATTGAGTTGCTCAAATATGGCAACTCTCTTCACATTTCTCCTATCATTAGGACATTCTCTGGCGAAATGTCCTTCATTGCCGCAAAGGTAGCATTTGCACTTTTTATTCCGCACCAGGTGCTTCCTCTTCTCTATTCGCACGTGGGTGTCGTGCAACTTTCCTTTGTATGTCTTTGCCTTCCTGGCTCCGTATTTCTTTTCTTTGGCATAGTGCCCTGGGATCGGGATCTAGCTGCAGAAGGAAAGATCATTGAGATATCTTTTGAACGCCGCATCCTTGCATTCCTCTTCCAGATATTTGTAAGCAAACAAAATTCGGGGTATTACCCCAATATTCACTCTGGGGTATTTTTTGTCAAAGGCCGCCTTCATTCGTCAGCCCAATTCACCTGGCATCTTCATCCAGAACTTTTTAGATAAATCAGTACCACAATATAATCTTTCAGATTTTGTTGCTAACCTGAGATAATCATTCATGTAGAGGACAATGTCTTTAACGTTGTCACATGAAAGCCTTTCGAGATCTCGGTATGCTGCATCTTGTATCATGGTTGATCCTTGAGATGGATCTTCTAGTGAGAATACTCTTCTCATCTAGGAGAGGATGTTTTGGGTTCCCTCTCTCCCTTCACCAGCTGCAATGGTAGCCTGGTATTCATTTGCATACATCATGCGCCACTGTATCCAGGCAAGCCTTTCAACTTCACCTAGCAGATTCTCAATGTATTCTATTTTGTCCCTAACGTCGGTGAATCCTAAGCTGGAGACATGGTTCCTTGTGATGGCTTCCCATCGAGAAAATGCATCTTCGAAGAGACCGAGTTGCTCGGGAATCACGAAAAAAGCTCCGCCACTCTGCTGTGTGGATGGGAGCGTCCACATTTCATTGTTAAATCCCCGCTTGAAGTTTCCCTGACTTCTTTGCTCAAATGTAGGTGCCTGGGACGTTGATGGGTCTGTATTCTCCGCCGGTGGATAACTTGGGGCTCCCATCATCGCATCTTGAGGGGGCATATATGGCCTGTTGGGAGATGCCGCCGTAGTAATTATACTTGCGTATAATTGTTCCGCCAGCTTTTTCAAAGTGGGATACTCCATCTCTGGTTCATCCTCAAATCCTGTAGCAATAATGTTAGCTACTAGGGGGAGGTTGGCGTTACCTTTGGTACTTTGCGGAAAGATCGGTGGATCAGCGGGTTCTCTTTCATCATCAGTATGATCAGCATGATCAGCGGGTTCTTCTTCATCATCAGCATCATCATCCCACATGGGCCGACTTGGAGTGGGATAGTCATAATAAAATGATTCTGGGGGTGAGTAGCGTACGTAGTAGTCAAACTTACCACTAGGCTCTCCCAGTGTATCCCAAATTTCTCCTGGGTGTTGGTAACGACGATCCCTGGGAATTGTGCTACTTCCAGGGGCAATTTCCTCTTCATCAGGGTACTCATCCAATTTTGTGGCTCGGGATGGGTAGTCTAGTTCTCCTTCGGAGAATTCCTGATCTTGTTGTAGATGAAAATAATCTCCATCTTCCTCGTTCTCAGATTCTTCTATCAGGATGGCTATTAGATGAGGTGCTCTGCCGAGCTCCTCTTCATCACTGGAAGCTTCGTCATGCTTCTGGTCGTAACACGACCTTCAATGCATTATTGCTGGTTTATATCCTCCGAAGCGGAGGGAAATGCTTCCATCTAGGAGGATTCTTCTTGTTACCTCCTCTGGTTGCGCCGGGGTTGAGATTTGGGTTGGGCGAACAACCCAACTTCGTCCCTACGATGCCTCCACAGAGTATTTTCGCCCAGGGAGGGCGTGTACCCATGGCTTGCTAGGTAATTTATGACCCCTTGGATCTCATAGGCGAAGCCTACGTTTGGGGTATTGGACAGTCTTCCTACCATGCCTCTGGTGATCAGGAGATTTGACTCCCCGTTCTGCCAATTGTCATATCCTCTGGTCGGGATGGAGACATGGAGGTTCCTGTAAAAGTCGCCAATTGTCATCATGGCATCAGGTATGACGTAGACCAGTTGGCTTCCTTTGATCAGGTCCACTTCCATTATAGCCAGTAGTGCTTGGTCTGCCGCCCACCGATTGTCCCGAAAGACAATTAATGCCAGCATACCGACCTCTTGTCGGTGTAAGATCTGGATGTGGAGTTGTAGTACTCCCAAGCGTATGTACTGCATTCTGCTTCTTCGTACTTTATTGTAACTTTCCTCCTGTATAAAAGGTAAATCAACTTGATCGTTATTAATGCACAAGATGGCTTCTTCTGACCTATGCATATACACCCGATGGTGTGCATCATCCCTGCGGGAGTGATACAGGACTTTTGCTGGAACTATTGTCGCTCATTCCTGAATTGACAACCTCAATTGTTCCTGTGGGTCAATCTACTGCTCCAGCGTGTTCTGCAGGGCACTTCTCCCTGTGAGGAGTCTGCTCATTCTTCTTGTTGCTTGCTGAGCAGTGTAGAGGTGCCTCTGGCTCCTCCGGTATCCTCGAATTTGGTCCTCAAATAGAGGGGGAGTGGTTGAGGAGGAGGGTCGTTCCTGGATCAGCTGGGTGGTAGTGTGTGATGTCATTGGTTCTCAAGCTTCCGTATTTCTTCCTGGAGGATATAGTAAGGATCCCTAAAGATCCTTAGTTTTCCTCTCGCTTCCCGAGGCCTTTGAATGTTGTGTCTTTCGAGCTATTGAAGAAGCTCTTTCAGCTGAGCTAGGCCTTCGTTTGGTTTCGTGAGCTGTGTGAGGCCTCCGTTCTCAGGTTG
The DNA here is from genome assembly GCA_005019695.1 of Trichopus zeylanicus subsp. travancoricus. Taxonomy (NCBI): domain Eukaryota; kingdom Viridiplantae; phylum Streptophyta; class Magnoliopsida; order Dioscoreales; family Dioscoreaceae; genus Trichopus; species Trichopus zeylanicus. Next base: position 392,019 of record RXID01021756.1, read on the forward strand.
CCTAACAACTTCAAGTACAAGTTCTCGTGCTTCCTATTTTGTGAAAGGTCTGTTGTCGAGAACTGCTGTTGTAAGAGTTCTGAGGGAAATCTCCAACTTTGAGATTTCCTGTGTTGTGTTATTGCACAGTTCAAGTAGTTGCTTAAAATATTTCAGATTAACTCTTGATGAAAGGCAGGTTTTATCATAGACCACAGAGAGATTATGGGCTAGTTGATTTGTTGAAACTTTTGGTGTTGAGGCAAGGTCAAGGTACTCGAGATTTGCGGTTCGGGAATGCTCATACCATTCCTGGATGGATTTTTCCCATGTTTCAGACATCTGAGCTTATTCACAGTTTACTAAAATCAGCCAAGGATAAGTTCCAGATTAAATTAGATTTAAACTAGGATCACACAAGTGTGCCCTTGTACTTACCATCGGCCTCCTGCCTTCATTGCCAAGTGAGGACTTGTTCTTTTTCTTAGCTAAATCATAACTTAATCCGCATAATACCACAAGGATGAAAGTAGTTACTTATGAATTTTAGCACAAAGTCTTGGCATTGTAGTAAATGACAGGAATTTGGTAATCGCGAACCATTACCTTGATCTCGTCGTACCCTGACCTTTGAGGTGTCTACTCCTCCATATCTTTGGCAGGCTCTAATACCATGTGGTTTTTTTGGAAACTATATTTTGGAAATTACAACAACTAGAGATAAGAAGAGATATGGAAAACTTGCAGACTCTAATTGCTATAAAAGAGGTTTATTGGGATGGAATTCGATGGTTACAATGGTGCTGCGGCCCTCCTTATATAGAGGGCGGGCTGAGCTTATGACGTAAGCGCTTACGTCATAATGCTACAGTGCGCTACGGTGTACAATGTACTTGCTACAGTGTACAGTGTACTGCTACAGTGTGCACCGCCCTGTGTACAGTGATCACCGTCCTATGTATAGTAACCCTATATTAGAGTACAGAATGGTACAGTGATAGCTTTTGTTCAGCTACAGTGATAGCTGTCTGTACGACTACAGTAGCTACAGTGACAGCTGTCAGTGCATAGGATGGCCTCCTCGGATCTATGCATATAGACCCGATGATGAGTGTCATCACTTCTGGAGTGGTAGAGGACTTCAGCGGGAACTATTGACGCCTGTTCCCTCATTGATAGCTGCAACTCATCTTGAGGGTCAATCTGCTACTCCAGGATTTGCTGGGAAGGTGGCTTCCCAACTAGGCACCTCCCGATCCTCCTAGCCCCCTGCTGCAAATTATGCAGGCAGCGTTGATTTCTTCTATACCCCCTAATTTGATCCTCAAAAAGGGGAGTTGCGGCCGATGTTGACGCCTACTCCAGATCAGTTCTTGTAGCCATTAGCTTCCCTCCAACTTTTCGTTCTCTTCTTTGAGGATTTTAAATGGGTCCCTGAACACCTGTAGAGTGCCTTTTCCTTCCTTCGGCTTCTCTTGCAACCTGGGAGAGAGACCCTGCCCCTTTATCTCTTCTAAGTCCTCTTGAATATCCCCTAACTTCCTGCTTATATCTCTAGGAAATCCTAGGGACTCTCTTCTTGGTCTCTCTTCTATGTAAATGGCAGTTAGGTTTTTTAAGGCCTCCCTGAGATCAGAGACTTATTTTTTAAGCTCGTCAAATCTCTCAAGAATTTGTTTAAAATTTTTCAGATTCACTCAGGATGAGAGGCAAATATGGTTATGTATAACTTCTATATTATTGGCCAATTAGTTCAAGGTAACACCTTTGGCTGAAACAAGATCAATGTATTCGAGGTTTGAGGTTCGGGACTTGCTATACCACTCTTGTATTGCTCTTTCCCAGACTTCAGACATCTATACTACCATAAGTTCTACTCAACCATAACCGAGTGTGTCCTCTCAAATCTCAGCTCATCTAGGTGTGCCCTAGGGCTTACTCACGGCCTCATGCCTTAACTGCCAAGTTAGGACCTAGCCTTTTGTTTTGCCTTTAGATAACTCAAACGGTTATTATTTAGCAGCCCTTAAGATAGTACAGAAATTGAAGTAGGAGAAAATAACAAAAATGAATAAAACAGACCTTCCCCTAAACCTTTCGTACCTTAACCTTCAAGGGTTCTACTCCAAAGCCATATCTTTCAAGCCTTGCTCTGATACCAGAAACTGTGGCGGCAGCGTGGAAATGAGGCAAAAGGCAAGGAAAATAAGGAGAACATATATGGAAGAAGTCATAGATAACTCTGTGCTTCGCTCAAAAACTTTGTAAATGGTCGATGTTCGTCAAAATGGTCGATGTCTCTTATTATGATACCCTCCCCTTTTTATAGGAGGAAACTTACACCTGGAGACACGATAAGATCACATCTGCTTTTACAAAAGTAGCTTTACATCACATCTACTTTTACAAAAGCAGCTTTACAAAAGTAGCTTTACCAAAAGGTACTTTAGCTTTATGTCATGTTGCGCATCCACTAAGGCATTTGATAAGATATTTTATGTAAAGAGGCAATCTACTCTCCACCATGCTTTTGTTGAGTAGTTGGCTGAAAGGCAGCTGTCCGCTGGATGGAACTGATAGTGAGATTGATGGCTCACTCTAGTTGGTCGTCTATCTGTTGAAAGGTCGGGTACCATTGGGACCAAAACTTCTCCGTTCGCCGTAGTTTTGAACATTCCTTCATTTTTAAGGAATGTATCTCCCGTAATTGTAAGAGGGCTGCAAGTGCTTCATGTGTTGCCTATTGCTCCAAGTGCTGGAGGTCACTTTGAATGGAGTTATGGACGTCCGGGTGTAGTGACTTGCTTCCAAGTTGCCGGATGAGTTGTGAGTAGCGCACAACGCCACTAGCATTATTGCTAGCTAGTTCTGGGCCTCCTTGTGGGGTTCGGTACTGACCTCCCGTAGGGCTATCACAGTGAGGCTTAGCTTGTCCTATTCTTCCTCCATCGGCCATCCTGAAATAATAACATAGTTAATTAACCTGGATAGGGTGTCCGCCAGCTAGTTGTCGCCTCCATTGACATGCTCGAATTATACAGGAATCCCTATTCCTGTTATGTAATCCGGAAATGCCGTCCATCTGACTCTGGATGGTTTGTTATTGGAGGATCGGTTGAAAAAGCTAATAATCGCTTGACAATCTGTTCGGATAGTCAATTCTGCCCTTTCGAGGTAGTAAATTTTGAGTGCCTCTAAGGAATTTGTGATGGCATAGATCTCTGCATCAATTGCAGACTTTGGTGGATTGAACTTGCCACTCACATAGGCACACACCCTTTCTGCTGTCTTCGGGTCATATTTCTGGGGTTTCCATTTGCATATACCCCCCCATCCTTCCATGCAGCCATCTGTCTCTAGGATGATGTAGCACTTTTCAGGTGGTACCTCTAGGTCGGGCAACTTCTGGACGAGGTCCTTTATCTATCTCATAAGGCTCTAGTCTTGTGAATTCCACCATCTTTCACCTGTTGGACTTGTCTTTGCATATAATGGCCCCAGTAATTTTCCCAAATTTGGGATATAACTCCGGGCGTAATTGAGAATTCCCAGCCAAGACCTTAGTCCCTTCGTAGTGGTTAGCTCTTGTTATTGAAAATTAGCAATCCGTTTAGTTATGTGGGGCTGAAGTTCTACCTTCTGATCTCTGATTACTGCCCCTAAAAACTCTACCTCAGGAACTGCTATTTTCATTTTCGTAGGGCTGAGGATTAACCCATTGTCCCTACAGATCTGTAGCATAACTTCCAAGTGCTTTGCGTGCTGTTCTTCATTTTCTGAGAAAACCAGAATATCGTCAATATAAACTGCAATAAAATCTTCTGTACCTTGGAAGCATTTATCCATCTTTCTTTGGAATACTACAGGCGCATTCTTTAATCCGAAAGGCATAACCAGCCATTCATACAGTCTGTCCGGAACCCAAAAAGCGATCCACTCGATTAAGTCATGGTGCATTGCAACTTGATGGAAGCCACTTTTCAAGTCAAATTTTGAAAAGATCTTGCTTGTACTTACCCTTCTCAATATTGTATTGATTCCTGGGAGACTGTATTGGTCTTTATTAGTAATATCATTAAACCTTTTGTAGTTAAAGACCATTCTCTCCTTTCCTTTAACCTCCTGCCCTGTCTTTGGATCAATACTTGTCCCTGAGTTGACAATGATTGCTGTCGTTCTGTGCCTGCTTCTGCTACGTCTTATGACTCTGATTTCAAGCAGTGCCTGCACATGTCTTTTGAATGCATCATGTAAACGGGAAGTAATATGTTTGAGGGGCTTATCTGTGATGGTGAGTCTTGGTTTTTGATGTCCAATTGGCAAACCACCTGGTTCTTTCACCAGTGCCTCAATGGATCTTCACCAATTTAGCCAGCCTCCTTCAGCTTTCATATCACAGGTTCAAACTCCCGCAAAAATGACTCCCTACTTTTCTCCTGGTTGTAGTACACTGACTCCTTGATGTCAATGTACTCATCTTCCTCCATATCCAGCTCCTCCAAGGTTGTTGCTACTGCTGCTATAGGGGTAGTATTAATGGTAGTTAGATTTTTATAAAAAGTCACCATACTATCTTCTATACGCACTCCCCCTTGCATTGCCCTTATGAAATTGCACCCAATAATCATCTGGATACCATCACCCAATTCCATTTTGAAGCTGTAAGTGTACAGGATTCTAAAGATGTTATCTCTTATGTACATCCTTCCTTGCTTCAGCTTTTTGTCCGCCGTCTGCTTTGAGTTAATCCCACTGAAGTGCAATATAAAGCAATTCCTTTCAACAGCTTCTCCTAGGATAGATGCTTCATCTATGCAGCATGTGGTTGCACTGATGTCAAGTATTGCTCTAACTTGGAATCTGGGAATCCCAGAAATCTCAAACTCCACCTGCATGTTATACAGCATATTTTTCACTATTCTGGGTCCCGCTTGTTGTTGTGGTTCTTTCTGCCCGGCTACAGAGGCTTTGAGAATCCTTTCCTGCATCAAAATATTAGCATCTTCCTCCTTCTTTAGCCGCGAAATCTCCCCCTCACACCAGGAGATGTAATATTGTTGCTCCTGAATTAACTGTTGTGGAAAAAATGGCGCAGGTGCAGCTGGCGCCACCGGAACCTGCCTTGTAAAATAATAGGGACCACATAGGTCGCATGTGGTTACCTTACATTCCACGCAGTGAATTCGTACCCTCTACAACGACTTTCTTTTACAGCATGAGCAGTTTTCATGCTGTGGTTGAACAAAGTCGTTATGCTGCCAATTATGCAAGCAGCTCATCTGTTCCTCAGGTAGTTTCACCGGCGGTCGGTATCCTCCTTTGATTTCTCCCAACATAAAGATAGACTCCTCCTGAGTCGCCGCTTTGAGTGGCTGCATCAGCTCCCCATCTTCTCCTTCGGAGATGCTAAAGATGGCGTCGCTCTGTTCCTCGCCTTCCTGAACTGATAAAATATCATAATCATCAGGAATAGCCAATTGCTCAAATATAGCTACCCTTTTCATGTGTCTCCTGTCATTGGGGCATTCTCTAGCAAAATGCCCTTCTTGTCCGCAGAGAAAGCATTTACATTTCCTGTTTCTGACCAAATGCTTCCTCTTCTCCACCCTAATATGGGTTTCATGAGGCTTCCCCCTGTATGTAGTAGATTTCCTTAAACCATACCTCCTCTCCTTCTTATAGTAGCCTGGTATTGGAATTTGGCTACAGAAGGAGAGAACTTTCAAGGACCTCTTAAACGCTGCGTCCTTGCATTCTGTCTCCAGGAACTTGTAAGCAAAGAGTACTCTAGGAAGTCCTCCCACCTGGACTCCTGAGTATCTTTGGTCAAATGCCTCCTTTATCTTTCTCCCCAGATCTGCAGGCATCTTTAACCAAAATTTTTCAAGCAATTCAGTACCTGTATAGAGCCTTCCCGTCTTGGCGGCGAGTCTTATGTAGTTGTTCATATATTTGACAATGTGTTTGACATTGTCACATGACTGGCGCTCAAGGTCTCTATACGCTTCATCCTGGATAGCAGTAGATCCAGTAGTGGGGTCTTCCAAGGTAAATACTCTTCTTATCTGGGATAAAATATTTTGCGTCCCTTCTCATCCTTCCCCCGTTGCGATGAACCCCTGGTACTCTTCCCCATACAGCATTCTCCACTGGATCCACGTAATCTTCTCCACCTCCCCCAGTAAGTTTTCTATGTAGTCAAGCTTGTAGTAGTAGTAGCAGCAGCACTAATAGTAGTAGTACTAGCAGCAGCAGCAGTAGAAGTAGTTGTCGTAGTAGTAGTAGTAACAGTAGTAGTTGTAGTAGTAGAAGAAGTAGTAGTGGTAATTATAGTTGTAGCACCTATAGTAGTAGTAGAAGTAGTAGTAGTAGCAGCAACAGTTGTTGTAATAGTAGTAGCAGCAGCAACAGAAAAAGTAGCAGTACAAAAGTGTAGTACTACTAGTAGTAGTAATATTAGTAGTAGTACTAGTAGCTATGGTACGAGATGTTATTATGGTCGTAGCAGTAGCACCAGTGGCAGTAGTAGTACTACTAGCAGCAATAGTAGTACAGTAGTAGTAGTAGTAGTAGTAGTAGTAGTAGTAGCAGTAGCAGTAGAGCAGTAGTAATAGTGATACCAACAGCAGTTACGGAAGTGGTAGTTTTATGATTTATTGTAGTGGAAGTAGTGGTAGTAGTAGTTGTAGTAGAAGTAGTAGTACTAGAAGTTGTAGTAGCTGTAGTAGTTGTAGCTGTAATAGCAGTAGTGGTTGTAGTAGCAGTAGCAAAAGTAGTAGTAGCAGTGGTAGTAGTATAGTAGTAGTAGTTATTATAGTTGTAGCAATATTAGTAGTTGTAGTAGCTATAGAAGTCGTAATATTTGTATTTGTAGTAGAAGGAGTAGTAGCAGAAGTAGTTGCAGTAGCAGTAGTTGTTGTAATATTAGTATTTGTTGCAGTAGTAGTAGAAGTAGTAGTAGTAGTAGCATTAATATTAGTAGTAGTAGTAGTAATAGTAGTAGTAGTAGTTGAAGTAGAAGTAGTAGTAGTATTAGTCATAGTAGTAGTTGTAGTAGTAGCAGTAGTAGCAGTTGTTGCTGTGTTAGTAGTCGTAGTAGATGTAATGGTAGTATTAGTGGAAGCTGTAGCAACAAAAGTAGCAGCAATAGTAGTAATAGTGGTCATAGTAATAGTAATAGCAGTAGTTATAGTACTTGTAGCAGCAGCAGCAATTGTAGTAGTAGGAGAAGTTGTAGTAGTAGCCGTATGAGTAGTATCACTAGTAGCAGTAGTAGTAGAAGTAGTAGTAGTAGTTCTACTAGTAGTTGTAGTACTACTACTACGAGTAGTAGTATTAGCAGTAGTAGCTGTAGTAGTAGTAGTAGTAATAATAGTAATAGAAGTAGTAGTCAAAGTAGTTTTAGCAATAATAGTTGAAGTAAAGGTAGTAGCAATCATAGTAGTGGTAGCAAAAATAGTAGTGGCAGTAGTGATAGTAGTAGAAGTATTTGTTGGAGTAGTGATAGTAGTAGAAATAGTGGTCATAATAGTAGTAGCATAGTTAATAGTACTACTAGTAACACTAGTAGAAGAATTACTAGTTGTAGCAATAGTGGTATTAGCCTGAGTAGTAGTAGTTGTTGTAGCAAAAGTAGTAACAATAGTACTAGAAGTGGCAGAAGTAGTAATCGTAGTAGTAGAAGTAGCAATAGTAGTAGTTGGGCTAGTTCTAGCTGTTGTAGTAGTAGTAGTAGTAATAGTTGTAGTACTAATTGTAGTAGTAGTATTATCTACAGTAGGAGAGGAAGTAGTAGTGGTAGAAGTTCCAGTAGTAGCAGTTGGAAGAGCAGCAGCAGTAGTAGCAGTATTAGTAGTGGTAGTAGTAGTGGGAGTCACAGTAGTAGTAATTATAGTAGCAGTCACAGTAGTAGGGGTAGTAGTTTTAGCAGTAGTAGCAGTAGCAGTGGTAGTAACAATAATAGTAGCAGTAGCAGTAGCGGTAGTAGTAGTTGTAGCAGTAGCAGCAGTAGTAGTAGTAGTAGACGCTACAGTAGTATTAGTAGTAGTAGTGGTAGCAGCGGTAGTAGTAATAGTATCAGTAGTAGCAGTAATAGCTATAGTAGTAGTAGTACGAGCAATACTTGTAGTAGCTGTAGTAGTAGCAACAGCAGTAGTAATAGTAGTAGTAGCAAAAGTAGTAGTAGTAGTAGTAGTAGTAGTAGTAGTTGCAGTAGTAGTAGTAGTAGTAGTAATAGCAGCAATAGTAGTAATAGTAGTTGCAGCAGTAGTAGTAGCTGTAGTAGTAGTTGTAGTAATAGTAGTAGCAATGGTAGTAGTAGTAGCAACAGTAGCAGTAGTAATAGTAGTAGTAGTAGTACCAATAGTTCCAGTAGTATTTGTACTATTTGTAGAAGTAGCTGTAGTGGTAGCAGATGTTGTAGTAGTTGGACTATTAGCGACACTAGTAGTAGCAGAAGAAGTAGCAGCAGCAGTAGCAGTGGAAGAAGTAGTAGTTGTAGTAATATAGTAGGAGTACTATTAGTTGTTGTAGCTGTAGTAGTTGTGTCAGTAGTAGTAGTGGTAGTAGAAGTAGAAATTATGGTGAAAGCAGTAGATGTGTTGTAGTTGCAGCGGTAGTAGTTGTAGTAGAAGAAGGAGGAGCGGTAGTAGTAGTAGTGGTAGTTGTAGTAGTAGTTGTTCTAGCAGTAGAAATAGCCAGAATTGTTGTAGTAGAAGTAGTTGTTGTACTAGTTATAGTAGTAGTAGTAGTAGTCATCGTGGTAGTAGTAGGAGTAGTAGTAGCAGTTGTAGTAGCAGTAGTAGAAGTACTAGAAGTAGTAGCAGTAGAAGTAGTTGCAGTAGTAGCTGTAATAGTAATAGCAGCAATAACTGCAATAGTAGTTGTAATTATTTAATGGCAGTAGTTGTGGTAGTAGTAGCAATGACAATAGTAGTCATTGTAGTTGTAATAGCAATATTAGTAGCAGAAGTAGTAGTAGTAGTACTAGTAGTAATAGTAGTAGAAGTAGTAGTAACAATTGCTGTAGTAGTAAGACTAGTAGAAGTAGTAGCCTTAGTAGTAGCAGCAGTTATTGTGGCAGTAGTAGTAGCAGTAGCTGAAGTAGTAGTAGTAGTAGTAATAGTTGCAGTAGCAGCAGTAGCCGTTGAAATTGCTGTAGTAATAGTAGCAGTAGTAGCAATAGTAGTAGTAGCAGCAATAACAGTAGCAGTAGTAGTAGTAGTAGGACTAGTAGCACCAGTAGTTGTAGCAGTAGTAGTAGTACTTGTAGTAGTAGTAGTAGTAGTCGTAGAAATAGTAGTAGTAGTAGTAGTAGTAGTAGTAGTAGTAGTAGTAGTAGTGGTAGTCATAGTAGTAGCAGTAGTAGTACTAGTGGTAGTATTAGAAGTAGTAGCAGTAGTAGTACTAGTAGTAGTAGTAGTAGTAGTAGTAGTACGAGTTGTAGTAGCTATAGGACTTGTAGTAGTTGTTATTATTATTGTAGCAGCAGTAGCAAAAGTAGTAGCAGTAGTAGTGCTAGTTGTTGTAGTAAATGTAGCAGTAGTATTTGTAGTTGTATTCGTTGTAGTAGTAGTAGTTATAGTATAAGTAGTAATAGTAGCAGTAGTAGGAGTAGGGCTAGGAGTAGTACTAGTAGTGGGAGTAGCAGTAGTAGTAGGTGTATTAGTACTAGGAGTCGTAGCAGTAGCAGTTGTACTAGCAGTAGTAGTAGTGGTAGTGGTAGCAGTAGTAGCAGTAGCAGTAGTAGTAGTAGTAGTAGTAGTATGAGTAGTAGTAGGAGTATTAGTTGTAGTAGTAGTGGTAATGACATTAGTAGTAGTTGTAGAAGTAGTAGCAGCAGTAGTAGTAATAGTAGTAGCAGTAGAAGTAGTGATAGTAATAGTTGTTGTAATAGTAGTAGTGGTAGTAGCAGCAGTAGTAGTACTAGGAGTAGTAGTAGTAGTAGTAGTAGTAGTAGTAGTAGTGTAGTAGTAGCAGTAGTAGTTGTAGTAGTCATAATTGTTGCTATAGTAGTAGCTATCGTAGTAGTAGTAGTAAGAGTGGTAGTAGGACTAGTAGTTGTGATAGTAGTAGAAGTTGTTGTTGTTGCAGTAGTAGTAGTAGTGGTGGTAATTGCACCATAGTGATAATAGTACTAGTAGTCGTAGTAGTAGTAGTAATAGTAGTAATAGGAGGAGGAGTCGTAGTAGTAGTAGCAATAGAAGTAGTTGCAGTAGTATTAGTAATACTAGGAGTAGTAGTATTTGTTGTTGTTGTAGCAGTAGTTGTAATAGCAGTAGTAGTACAAGTAGTATTAGTAATAGTAGTATTAGGAGTAGCGGTCATACTAGTAGCAATAGTAGTAGTGGTACTAATCGTACTACTAGTTGTACAAGTAGTAGTTGTAGTAGTAGAAATAGTTATTGTAGCAATAGTAGTAGTAGTAGTAGTAGTAGTAGTAGTAGTAATAGTAGTAGTAGTAGTAGCAGTAGTAGTTGTAGGTGAGGGAGGAGTTGGTGTAGGAGTAGCAGAAGTAGTTGTAGTAGTAGTTGTTGTTATTGTTGTAGTAGTCACGGTAGCAGCTGTAGCAGCAGCAGTAGTGTTAGTACTAGTTGCAGCTGCAGTAGTAGTTGTAGTAGAAGGAGCAGAAACAGTAGTAGTTGTAGTAGTTGTAGTTGTAGTAGTGGTACTTGTCGTAAGAGTAGTGGTAGTAGTAGTGGTAGTAGCAGTCATAGTAGTGGTACCAGTAGTACCAGTAGTAGCAGCAGCAGCAGCAGCAGCAGTTGTTGCAAAAGTAGCTGTTGTATAGTAGTAGTAGCAGTACTACTAGTAGTAATAGTAGTAGAAGTAGTAGTCATAGTAGTAGTAGTAGCAGCAGCAGTAGTAGTGGTAGTAGCAGCAGTAGAATTAGTAGTAGTTGCAGTAGTAGAGATAGTAGCAGTAATAGTAGTGGCAGTAGTTGTAGTGGTAGTTCTAGTAGCAGTAGTAGTAGCAATAGAAGCAGTAGGAGTAGTAATAGCAATAATAGTAGTGCTAGTAGAAGTTATTGTAGTAGCAGTTGTAGCAAAAGCCATAGTAGCAATAGTAGGGGTAATAGTATTGGCTATAGTAGTAGTAGTTATAGGAGCTATAGTAGTAGTAGATGTTGTTGGAGTTTTAGTAGTAGTAGCAGTAGTGGCACTAGCAGTAGTAGGTGCAATTGCAGTAGTAGTAATTATGGTAGTAGTAGCAGTAGTAGTGGTAGTTGTAGTAGGAGTAGTAGTAGTAGTAGCAGTGGTAGGAGTAGTAGCTGTACTAGTAGTTTTTGTTGGAGTAGTAGTAGCAGTAGTAGCAGTAATAGAAGTAGCAGTAGAGCTGTAGTAGTAGAAGTAGTACTGGTAGCAGTAGAGCATTAGTAGTAGTTATAGTTGTTGTGGTAGAAGTTGTTGTATTAGCAGCAGTAGTTATTGTAGTAGTTGTGGTAGTAGTAGTGGTAATAAGAGAAGTAATAGTATTAGTGGCAGTCATTGTAGTAGTAGTATACTCGCATTAGTAGCAGTAGTAATGGTAGTAGTAGTAGTTATTGTTGTTGTTGTTGACATAGTAGTAGTAGTAGTTGTCATTATTGTAGTTGTTGTAGTAGTAGTAGTGCTAGTTGTGGTAGTTGTTGTAGTAGTAGTTGCAGTCGTAGTGGCAGCGATAGGTGCAGTAGTAGTAGTAGCAGCAGCAGTAGTAGTAGTTGTTGTAGTAGCAAAAGTAATACCAACGGTAGTAGTGGTAATTGCCATAGCAGTAGTAGCAGTCATTATTGTACTAGTTGTGTTGGTAGTGGAGTAGTAGCAATAGCAGGAGTAGTAGTAATTGTAGTAGTAGCAGCAGTAGCGGCAGCAGAAGTAGTTGTAGCAGCAGCCGTAGCAATAGTAGTAGTAGCAGTTAGAGTAGTGTTAGCTATAGTAGATTTAGTCACAGTAGTCGCAGTTCTTATAGTAGTAGAAGTCGTAGCAGTAGTAGTAGTAGTAGCAGTAGTAGTAGTATGAGTAGGAGAAGTAGAGTAGTAGCTGTAGCATTAGTTGTAGTAGCACAAGTAGTATTAGTAGTAGTCGTGGTGGTATAATTAGTAGTACTACCAGCAGTAGTAGTACTAGTAGAAGTAGTTGTTGCCATAGTAGTAGTAGTAGCAAAAGTGGTAGTTGTAGGTAAAGTAATAGTAATATTAGTAGCAGTGGTAGCAGTATTAGTAGTAGTAGTAGTATTAGTGCAATTGTAGCAATAGTAGGAGTAGAAGTAGCAATAATAGTAGTAGTACCTGTTGTATTAGTAGTAGTAGCTAGCGTAGTAGCAATTGTAGCAGTAGTAGTAGTAGTAGTAGTTTGCGAAGTTGTCGAAGTAGTAGCACTAGTTGTAGTAATTGTAGTAATAAGAGTAGTAGTACTAGCAACACCAGAAATAGTAGTCACTGTAGAGGAAGTAGTAGTAGCAGCAGCAGTAGTATCAATAGTAGTAGTAGTTCTAGTATCAGTTGTAGTAGTAGAAGCAGTAGCGGTAGTAGTTGTATTAGTTGTAGTACTAAAAGTTGTAGTATTAGTAGTAGTAGTAGTGGTGGTGGTAAAAGTAGCAGTTGTAGTTGTAGTCGTAGCAATTATAGTAGTTACAGTAGTCGCAGTAGAAATAGTAGAAGTAGTAGAAGCTATAGTAGTAGAAGAAGAAGTAGTAGTAGTAGTAGTAGTAGTAGTAGTAGCAGAAATAATATTAGAAGTAGTAGTAGAAGTAGTAGTAGGAGTAGGAGTAGTAAATGTAGCAGTAGGAGTAGTAGTAGGTATAGTAGTAGTAGTAGCAGCAGTAGTAGTAGTAGGAGGAGTAGTAGCAATAGTAGTTGTAATAGTAGTAGTAGTAGTAATCATACTGGTAGTAGTAGTAGTAGTGTAGTAATACGAGTAGTAGTAGTACTAGTAGCAGTAGTAGTTGTAGCAGCAATAGTAGTAGTAGTAGCATTAGTAGCAGTAGTAATAGCAGCAGTAGCAGTAGCTATAGCATTAGTTGTAGTAGTAGCAGCAGTAGTAGCTGTAGCATTAGTTGCCGTAGTAGTAGTAGTTGCATTAGTAGCAATAGTAGTAGGAGTAGTGGTAGAAATAGAAGTAGAAGCAGCAGCAGCAGCAGCAGTAGTAGTACTAGTAGTAGTTGTTGTTGTTGTTGTTGTCGAAATAGTAGTAGTTATTGTTGTAGTAGAAGGTGTAGGAGTTAGTGTAGGCATTGTAGTAGTAGTAGTGTTAGTAGTAGTAGTGTAGTAACTGCAGCAATAGTAGTAGTGGTAGAGGTAGTAGTAGAAGTAGTACTTGCAGTAGTAGCCGATGTAGTAGTGGTAGTAGTAGTAGTCGTAGTAGTTGTTGTTGTAATAGTGGCTACAGCAGCAATAGTTGTGGTAGTAGTAGTAGCAACAGCAATAGTTGTAGTAATAGAAGAAGTAGTAGTTGTAGTAGTAGTAGCAATAGGAGTAGTAGAAGTAGCAGCCAGAGTAGTAGTAGTAATCCTAGTAGTCATAGTAGTAGAAGTAGTAGCAGTAGTAGTAGAAGTTATGGTTGAAGCAGTAGTAGTGGCAATAGTAGTAGTAGTAGTAGCAGGAGTAATTGTGGTAGTAGCAGGAGAAGTTTTAGTAGTTGTAGTTGTAGTAGTATTATTATTTGTAGTAATAGTAGTAGCTACAAAAGAAGTAGTGGTGCTACTAGTAGTAGTAGTAGTAATCAGAGGAATAGCAGTAGTAGTAGTAGCAGAAGAAGTAGTAGTAAAATTGGTAGTAGTAGTAGTAGTAGTACTAGGAGTTTGAGTAGAAATAGTGGTAGAAGTAGTAGTAGTAGTAGTAGTAGTAGTAGTAGTAGTAGCAGCAACAGTAGTAGTAGTAGTCATAGTAGTGGTTGTTGTAACAGTAGCTACAGCAGCTGTAGTTGTGGTAGTAGTCGTAGTAGCAGCAATAGTTGTAGTAGTAGTATAAGTAGTAGTTGTGGTAGTAGTAGTAGTAGGAGTAGTAGAAGTAGCAGCTAGAGTAGTCATAGTAGTCCTAGCAGACATAGTAGTAGAAGTAGTAGCAATAGTAGTAGTAGTTATGGTTGAAGCAGTAGTAGTGGCAATAGTAGTAGTAGTAGCAGTAGCAGGAGTAGTTGTTGTAGTAGTAGGAGAAGTTTTAGTAGTTGTAGTAGTAGTAGTAGTATTATTATTTCTTGTAATAGTAGTAGTTGTAGAAGTAGTAGTAGTGGTGGTAATAGTAGTAGTAGTAGTAGTAATAGGAGTAATAGTAGTAGAAGTAGTAGCAGAACAAGTAGTAGTAGAATTGGTGGTAGTATTAGTAGTAGTAGTAGGAGTTTGAGTAGAAATAGTGGTAGAAGTAGTAGTAGTAGTAGTATTTGTTGTTGTTATTGTAGTGGTGGTAATAGTAGGAGTAGTAGTAGTAGGTGTAGGTATAGTAGTAGTAGCAGTACTTGTAGTAGTAGTAGTAGTAGTAGTCGCAGTAGAAGGAGTAGGAGTAGTAGTAGTTGTTGTAGGTGTAGGTGTAGTAGTAGCAGCAGCTGGAGTAGTAGGAATAGGAGTAGTTGTAGAAGTAGTTGTAGTAGTAGTCGCAGCAACTATAGCGACAGCAGTAGCAGCCGCAGCTATAGTTGTAGAGGTAGTAGTAGTTGTAGTAGGACTTGTAATTGCAGTAGTAGAAGTAGTGATAGTAGTTGTTGTAGTTGTAATATTAGTTGCATTTGTAGTAATCCTAGTAGCAGCAACAGTTGTTGTAGTAGATATAGTAGTTGGAGCAGCAATAGTAGCAATAGTTGGAGGAGTAGTAGGAGCATTAGTAGTAGTAGTAGTAGAGCCGTAGTAGGAGTAGTAGTTGTAGTAGCAGTAGTAGCTGTATGAGCAGTAGTAGTATTAGTAGTAGCAATAGTAGCATAAGGAGTAGTAGTATCAAGAGTAGTAGTAGTAGTAGTAGTAGTAATAGGGGAAGTTTTAGTTGGAGTAGTAGTAGCAGTAATAGTAGTAGTTGTACTTGTAATAGTAGTAGTAGTAGCAGTTGTGGTAGTAGAAGCTGTAATAGCCATTGTTGTAGTAGTAGTAATATTTGCAGTAGTATTAGTAGTTGTTGTAGTTGTCATTGTAGTAACAGTAGTAGTAGTAGTAGTAGCAGTAGTAGTAGCAGTAGTAGTTGTAGTAGTAGGTGGAGGAATGTATTACTAGTAGTAGCTGTTGTTGTTGTAATAGTAGTAGTTGTAGTAGTAGTAGTCACCAAAGTAGTAGTAAGTGTTGCAGTTGTAGTAGAAGTATTAGCAGTAGTAGTAGTAGCAGTAGGGGTGGGAGTAGTTGTGGTAGTAGTAGTGGAAGTTGTAGTAGCAGCAGCAGTAGTTGTAGTTGTAGTAATAGTTGTTGTACGAGTAGTAGCGGCAACAATAGTAGTAGTAATAGTAGTAGTAGTAGTATTAGTAGAAGTAGTAGTGGTAGTAACACAAGTAGTAGTTGTAGGAGTTATTGTTGTAGCAGGAGTAGTAGTAGTAGTAGTTATAGAGTAGTAGCAGTAGTAGTAGGAGTACCTATAGTAGTAGAAGTAGTAGTAGTGGTGGTGGTGGTGGTGGTAGTAGTAGTTGGAGTAGTTGTAGTATGAGAAGTGGTAAAAGTACTTGTAGTAGTAATAGCAGCAGCAGCAGCAGTAGTTGTAGTAGTCGCAGTAGGTGTAGTGTTTCTATTATTAGGAGTAGGAGTAGCAGTTGTAGGAGTAGTAGTAGTTGTAGTAGTGGTACTCTTGGCAGTGGGAGTCAAAGTAGGAGTAGGAGCAGCAGGAGTAGTACTAATAGTAGTAGTAGTAGTAGTGTAGAAGAAGAATAAGATGTATTAGTGGTGGTAGTTTTAGTAGTAGTTGTAGTGGTAGTAGTAGTAGTTGAAGTTGTAGTATTAGTAGTAGTAGTAGGAGTAGTAGTAGTAGAAATACTAGTAGTAGCAGTTGTACTATTAGAGTAGTAGTAGTAGTAGTAGTAGTAGTACGAGTAGGAGTAGAAGTAGTAGTAGAAATAGTTGTAGTAGTTGGAATAGTAGTAGTAGGTGAAGTAGTTGTAGTAGTAGGTGAAGTAGTCGTGGTGGTGGTGGTAGTAGTAGTAGTAGTAGCAGCAGCTACAGCAACAGTTGTAGTGGTAGAAGAAGTAGTAGTAGTTGTGGTAGTACTAGGAGTAGGGGTGGAAATAGTTATAGTAGGAGTAGAAGGACGAGTAGTAACAATATTAGTAGGAGTTGCTATAGTAGTAGGACTTGTAGTTGTTGTTGTAGTAGTAGTAGTGGTAGTAATAGTAACAGTAGTAGCATTAGTAGTAGTAATAGCAATAGTAGTAGTAGTATTATTACTAGTAGTAGTAGTAGTAGTAGTAATAGTAGTAGTAGTAGTAGTAGTAGTAGTAATAGTAGTAGTAGTAGTAGTAGTTGCAGCAGCAGTAGTGGTAGTAGTTGCAGTAGCAGTAACAGTAGTAGTAGTAGCAGCAGCAGCAGTAGTAGTAGTAGGGGTAGTAGTGGCAGTAGTAGTAGTCGTAGGAGTCAGAATAGAATAAGAGTAGTAGTAGCAGCAGCACTAGTAGTAGTAGTAGGAGTAAAGTAGCTGTTGGAGTTGGAGTAGGAGTTGGAATAGTAGTTGCAATAGTAGAAGTAGCAGTAGTAGTTGTGGTAGCATTAGTAGTACTTGTAGCGGTTGTTGTAGTAGTAGGAGCTGTAGCATTAGCACTTGTTGTTGTAGTAGTAGTAGTAGTAGTAGTAGTAGTAGTAGTAGTAGTAGTAGTGGTAGTAGTAGTAGTAGTAGTAGACGAAGGAGTAGTGGTAATAATAGTAGTAGTAGTAGTAGAAGGGATAGTTGCAGCATCAGTAGTAGTAGGAGGAGTAGTGGTAATAATAGCAGTCGTAGTAGTAGTATAGATTGTTGCAGCATCTGTAGTAGTAGTACTATTGTTAGTTATAGTAGTAGCAATAGGAATTTGAGTAAGAGTAGTCATAGAAGTAGTAGTAGTTTTAGTAGTAGCAGTAGTAGCAGTAGCAGAAGTAGGAGTAGGAGTAGTAGTAGCAACAGTAGTTGCAGTAGTTGCAGTAGTTGTTGGAGTAGGTGTAGGAGTAGGAGTAATAGTAGTAGTTGTAGTGGTGGTTGCAGTAACAGTAGTAATATTATTAGTAATAGTAGTAGTGGTGGTAGTAGTAGTCTTAGGAGTAGTGGTACTCGTAGTAGTAGTAGGAGTTGGATTAGCAGTTGGAGTTGGAGTAGGAGGAGTAGTAGTAGTTGGAGTAGTAGTCATATTAGTTGTAGTTGTAGTAATTGTAGTAGTAGTAGAAGTAGTAGCAATAGTGGTGGTAGAAGTAGCAGAAGTAGTAGTAGCAGTACCTCTACTCGTAGTAGCTGTAGTAGGAGGAGTAGTAGTAGTAGTAATAGTAGTAATAGTAGTACTAGTAGTCGTAATAGTAGTAGCTGTAGCAGAGGTAGTAATAGCAGTTTTGGTAGTAGTAGTAGTAGTAGTATCAGATGTAGGAGTAGCAGTAGGTGTAGTAGTTATAGTAGTAGTGATAGCAGTAGTAGTCGTAGTAGTAGCAGTAGTAGTTGTAATAGTAGTAGAAATAGTAGTAGTAATAGTAGTAGTATGAGTTAGAGCAGGAAATGTTGTTGTAGTAGTAGTAGGAGTTAAGAGTAGGAATTGTTATAGTATTATTATTATTATTATTATTAGTAGTAGTAGTAGTAGTAGTAGCAATAGTAGAAGAAGTAGTAGTCGAAGAAGTAACTGCAGCAGTAATAGTTGTTGTTGTAATAGTAGTAGTAGTTGTTGTTGTAATAGGAGGAGTAGTAGTAGCAGTAGCAGTAGGGGAAGGAGTTACAGTCGTAGAAGCAGTAGCAGTAGTAGTAGTACGAGTACTAGTAGGTGTAGTAGTTGTAGTAGTAGTAGAAGTTGAAGTAGTAGCAGTAGCGATAGGAGGAATAGTAGTAGTAGTAGTAGTAGCAGTAGTAGCAGCAGCAGCAGTAGTAATAGGAGTATTAATAGCATTCGTAGTATTGTTGTTGTAGTAGTTGTAAAAACTGCAGTAGCAGGAGTAGTAGTAATTTAGTATTGGTAGTTATAGTAGTAATAGTACGAGTTGGAGTAGTAGTAGTAGGAGGAGTAATACTTGTAGGAGTAGTAGTAGTAGTAGCAGTAGGAGTAGGAGTAGTAGTAGTAGTAGTTGTAGTAGTAGTTATTGTAGTAACGGTAGTAGTAGTAGTAGTAATAGTAATAGTAGTAGTAGTAGTTGGAGTAGTAGTAGTTGCAGCAGCAGTAGCTGTAGTCATGGAAGTAGTTGTAATTGTGTTAGGATTAGAAGTAGAAGTAGTAGTAGAAGCAGTAGAGTAGTCGTAGTATTCATATTAGTACTAGTAACATTTTTAGTTGTAATAGTGGTAGTAGTGGCAGAAGTAGTAAAACTAGTAGAACTAAGACTTGTAGTAGTAGTAGTAGTAGTATTAGTAGTAGTAATAGTAGTAGTAGTCGGAATAGCAGTAGAAGTAGCTGCAGCAGTAGTAGAAGTTGTAGTAGCAACTACAACAATAGCAGTATTAGGAGTAGGTTTAGTAGGAGTAGTAGTAGCAAGAGTAGGAATAGGTGTAGAAGTAGTAATTATCATAGTAGTAGTCATAGAAGTATACGTAGTAGTAGTTGTAGGAGTAGGAGAAATGGCCGTAGAAGTATATGTAGTAGTAGTTGTAGGAGTAGGAGAAGTGGTTGTAGTAGTATGTGTAGTAATAGTAGTAGTAGTAGCACAAGTAGGAGTAGGAGTAGTTGTAGTAATTATGCTGCTACTGCTAATACTACTACTACTCCTACTAGAACCACTGCTACTTCTTCTACTAATGCAACTGCTACTGCTGCTGCTGCTACTTCCGCTACTACTACTATTGCCACTATTAGGGCTACTACTGCTACTACTTCTACTGCTATTGCTACTACTGCTACTACTACCATGGCTACTACTTCTGTCGCAGTTACTACTACTACAACAATTTTTACTGTCGCTACTACCACTACTATTACTTTTACAACTGCTACTACTGCTACTACAGCTACTACTATTACAACCACAATTGCTACTGCTGCTTATACAGATACTGCTACTACTATTGCTACTGCTACTACTTCTACTACTACTACAATTGCTAATACTAGTGCTACAACTACAAATATTACTTCTACTACTACTTCTCCTAGAACAACAACAACTACAACTACTACTCCAGGCTCCCGACGAGAGGGGGGGTGGCCGGCGAGACGGTGGAAAACGACGGCGAAGCCCGCGACCACTACCACTGACGACTGCCGGACGACGACAACACAGACACCTGCGACGAAGCGACGATCAGGACTATCGACTCCGATTACGCCGACGGCTACGACATATCTGACACTGCGACAACTGCTACTACTACAACCACTGCTACAATTGCTAGTACTACAAATACTACTATTACTATTATAGATACTGCCACAATTACTACTTCTCCTACAACTAACAGTTCTCCTACTATTATTACTTCTCCTATTACTACTCCTACTACTACTAGTACTACTACTCCGGCTACTACTACTACTACTAATAATACTATTACTACTACTACTACTACTACTACTAATACTAATATTACTCTGACTGCCACGGCTACTACTACTATTATTACTACAACTACTACTCATTCTACTACAACTACTCCAAGTACTACTACTACTACTCCAAACACTCCTTCTACAACAACTACTACTGCTACAATTATTATAACTACTACATCGACTACTAAACATCTACTACTGCTACTGCTATTACCACTACTACTACTACTTCTACGACTATGATTGCTACTCCTAAACTACTACTGCTGCTACAACAACAACAACTACTACCACTAATATTACTACTCTTACTACTACTACTAATCTTAGTAGTAGTACTACTACTACTTCTACTACTCTTCCAACTCCTACTCCTACTACTGCCACAATGACTACTCCTCCTCCTCCTCCTCCTACTACTACTACTACCG
Organism: Trichopus zeylanicus subsp. travancoricus; assembly: GCA_005019695.1. Taxonomy (NCBI): domain Eukaryota; kingdom Viridiplantae; phylum Streptophyta; class Magnoliopsida; order Dioscoreales; family Dioscoreaceae; genus Trichopus; species Trichopus zeylanicus. The sequence goes on from RXID01021756.1 coordinate 412,012, forward strand.
CGACTACTACTATTTCTACTACCATTCCAACTCCTACTCCTACTGCTACCACTACACTACTCCTACTACTACTCCTACTACTACGACAACTATTCCTACTACTACTACTACTTCTGCTGCTACTATTCCTACTACAACAACTACAGTAGTTGCAACCACTACTCCAATAACTACAACTCTTACTACTACTCCTATTATTACTGCTACTACTATTACTACTACTAATCCTACTACTAATACTATTGCTAGTACAACTCCTATTACTACTACTACTACTCCAATTTCTGGTTTTGCTACTATTACTACAACTACTGCTACGACAACTACTACTACTACTACTTCTACGACTACTACTATTACTACTACAACTATTGTAGGTACTATTTCTACTACTTCTATTGCTACTACTACTTCTACTACTACTACTACCACTACTACTACTACCACTACTGCTACTGTTACTACTACTATTACTACTACCTCTATCACTGCTACTACCATTATTACTACTACTACTACTGCTACTACTGTTACTTCTACCACAAGAACTACTGCTACTGTTATTACTACTACTAATACCATTACTACTATTACTTACGTTACTACTATAACTACTATACTGCTACTTCTGATGCTACTACTACTGCTAGTAGTACTACTACTACTACCACTATCACTACTAGTACTGGTAGTAGTAGTAGTACTACTACCACTACCACTACTAGTACTGTTAGTGTTCGTACTACCACTACTCTAACTACTGCTGCTACTACTACTACAACTAATGCTTCTACAATTACTACTATTATGACTTTTACTACTACTACCGCTACTACTACTACTATTAGTACTACTACTACTATACTACTATTGCTACTACTACTACTATATTACTATTGCTGCTACTACTACTACTACTCTTATGAGTCATACTCCTACTACTACTTCCATTACTACATCGACTACTACAAATATTACTACGACTGCTACTACTATTACCTCCATTACTACTTCGACTACTACAAATATTACTACGACTGCTTCTACTACTACTACTACTACTACTACTACTACTACTACTACTACTACTACTACTATGACTATTACTACTACAAATCCTGCTGCTCCTATTACTTCTACTACTACTACAACAACTATTACAACTCCAACTAGTATTCCTTCTCCTATACGTATTCCTACTACTACTCCCATTACAACAACAACAACTACTACTACTATAACAACAACAACAACAACAACAGCTACTACTACTACTACTTCTACTACTACTACTCCTAAAACCACAACTACTGCTACTACTATTCTGACTACTTTTGCTACTACTACTACTTCCGCTACTACTATTACTACTACTACTATTGCCACTACAGCTACTACTATAACAAATACTACTAGTACAACAACGACAACAACAACAACTACCACTAGTACAATTGCTACAGCTGCTACTCTTATTCCTACTACAGCTACTGCTCTTAGTACTGCTACTAGTATTACTGCTTCAACTGCTACTACCACTATTATTGCTACTACATCAACTATTATAGCTACTGCTGCTGCTACTAGCACTACAGCTAATACTCTTGCTAGCACTACGGCTACTACTATCGCTGCTACTGTTACTACTTCTACTACTATTGCTTCTACTACTGCTACTACTACTACTACTACTACTACTACAACAACTACTACTACTGGTGCTACTGCTGTTGCTACTACTACAACTACTACTTCTGTTACTACAACTACTACTACTACTATAGAAACTACCGCTGTTACTACTAGTACAACTGTTAATACTAGTACTACTACTACTAATGCTACTTCTGCAACTACAACTATGATTGTTGCTACTGGTACTTCTACTACTGCTTCTACCACTACTACTACTACTTCTGCTACCACTGCTACGACTACTACAACTACTACCACTAATACTACTACTACTACAACAACTGCTACTACTATTACTACACCAACAACTCCAACTAATCCAACTACTACAACTCATACTACTACAACTACTACTGATAGTTCTACTACTTCTACCATGACTAGTACAACTACTACTACTCTACTACTACAACTAATACTACTAGTACTACTGTCACTACCACTTCTAGTAATACTACTACAACTTCTACTACAACCACTACTACGACTACTATTACTACTACTACTACTACTACTACTATTACTCCTACTACTGCAAGTACAACTACAACGACTGCTACTCCTACTACTTCTGCCACTTTTACTAATACTACTCTTACTACTACTATAGCTACTACACCTAGTACTACTACTGCTACTAATGCTATAAATACTACTACAATAACTACTACTTCTACTAGTACCACGACTACTACTACTACTGCATCTCCTACTCCAAGTACTACCACTCCTACTCCTACTTATGCTAATGCTACTGCCACTACTACTACCCCTGTTACTACTACTACCACCCCTATTACTACTACTACTATAACAACTTAGACTATTGTTGTTGTTGCTGCTACAACTACTACTACAACTACTACAACTATAGCAACTACTACTACTACCACCACTACTATAAGTACAACTACTTGTACTACTACTACTACTATTGCTACAATAATTACTACTACTATTACTGCAACTGCTACTACAGCTCGTATTGCTCCTACTACTAGTACTACTACTACTGCAGCTACCACTGCTTATACTGCTACAACAACTACTGCCACTGCTTCTACTACTACTACTACTCCTACTACTACTACTACTATTACTACTACAACCACAATCACTACTAATACTAATATTACTAATACTACTACTCTTCCTGCTAGAACAACTACTCCTTCTACTTCTATTAGTACCACCACTACCACTACTACTACTACTACTACTTCTACTACTACTACCACTACTACTACTACTACTACTACTACTACTACTACTACTAATCCTACTACTACTCCAGCTACTACTACAACTATAACTACTACTACTTCTACTAGCTCTACTACTACAACTACAACTACTACTTCTAGAATAGTACTATGACTACTACTATTGGTACTACAACTAATACAATCAGTACTACTGTTACTACTACTCATACTACCACTTCTACTACTAATACTACTCCTCCTCCTCCTCCTAATGCTACAGCAACAACTCCTACTTCTACTACTACCACTACCACTACAACAACTACTACCACTTCTACTACACCTTCTACTGCTACAACTACTACTTCAACTACTACCACTACCTCTACTACAATAGCTACCACTTGTACTATTACTATGGCTACCACTATTACTACACCTTCTACAACTACTACAACTACCACTGTAACAACTACTACCAGTATTGCTACTACTACTACCATTAGTACTACTACTACTATTACTACTACTACATCTATAATTTCCACTACTGCTACTACTTCTGCTATAATCACTACTACTACTATAACAACTACTACTGCAATAGGTACTACTTCGACTACTACTACTACCACAACAACAACAACTACTACTACTAGTACTATTACTACTACTGCCACAACTACTGCTATTGCTGCTATTACTACTACTCCTACTACTACAGCTACTGCTAGAGCAACTACTACTACTCCTCCTTCTATTACTACATCAATTATTACTGCTACTACTGCTAGCTCTTCGGTTGCCACTCCTACTACTGCTTCTGCTGCTTCTATCGCTACTTCTATTACCACTCCTAATACTACTCCTACTATTGGGGCTACTACTTCTTCTTCCCCTCCTCCTACTACTACTACTACTATTACTAATACTACTACTACTCTCTTGCTACTCATACTAATATTAGTACTACTACTTCTACTACTACTGCCACCACTACTATTACTGCTACTACTAGTACTACCACTATTACTACTACAATTACTACTAGTACTACTACATCTACTACTACTACTACTCCGACTACTACTGCTACTACTTCTATTCCAACTATTACTACAACTACTGCTACTACAACATGTACTACTACTTCCACTTGTCCTATTACTGCTATTACTTCAGCTACTACTACCACCACTACTACTACGACTATTTTTACTATTACTACTGCAACTACTGCGACTACAATAATAACTACTACTACTACTACTCTTGCTACTGCTACTACTATGATTACAACTACTACTTCTACTCGTACTACTACAACAACTGCTATTGCTACTACTACTACTACTACCACCACCACCACCACACTACTACTCCACTAGTACTATAACTACTTCTATTGCTACTAGTGCTACTACTATAACTGCTACTATAGCTACTACTACTGCTGCTACTACTACTACTACTACTACTACTACTACTACTATTTCTACTACTCCTACTACTCCCCTACTACTACTATTGCTACTCCTACTTCTTCTACTTGTAGGAGTGGCAACAGCAGCAGTAGTAATAGTCATTATAGTAGGAGTAGTGGTAGTAGTCATTCGAGTAGTAGTAGCATTAGTAGTAGTAATAGCAATAGTAGGAGGAGTAGTGGTTCTAGTAGGAGAAGTAGTAGTGTTAGTTTCAATAGAAGTAGTATTAGTAGTATTGTAGTAGTAACAGTAGTAGCAGTAGTAGTTATAATAGTAGTAGTTATAGTAGTAGTAATTATGGTAGTGGTAGTATTTCTAGTAGTATTAATTGCAATAGGAGTGTCGTGGTAGTAGTAATAGTAGTAGTAGTAGTAGTAGTAGTTATAGTAGTAGTAGTAGCAAGAGTATTTACAGTCACTGTAGTAGTAGTATGAGTACGAGTAGTAGTAGTCATAGTAGCCATAGTAGTCATAGTAGTAGTAGTAGCAATGTTAGTAGAAGTAGTAGAAGTTATACTACGAGCAGCAGTAGTAGCAGTAACCGCAAAAGTAATAGTAGTAGTAGTAGTTGAAATTGTACTAGTAGTTGTTGTTGTTGTGTTAGCTGTAGCAGTAGTTGTTGTAGTAATAGTTTTTGTAGTAGTACTAGTAGTAGTAGCACTAGAAATTCTAGTAGAAGTAGTAGTAGTAGTAGCAGTACTAATAATAGTTGGAGTATTAGCAATAGCAATAGTAGCAACAGTAGTAATAGTAGCATAGTAGCAGTTGGAGTAGTTGTAGTAGTAGTAGGAGCAGTAAAACTAGTCATAGTAGTAGTAGTTGTAGTAGCAGTAGCAATAGAAGTAGTATGGAGTAGTAGTTGTAGTAGTTGTAGTAGTAGTAGTAGTAGTAGTAGTAGTAGCAGCAGCATCAACAGTAGTTGTAGTAGTAATAGTAGCAGTAGTAGTAGTAGAAGAAGCAATAGTAGAAGTAGTAGAAATAGTAGCAGTGATAGTAGGAGTTGTATTAGTAGTAGTCATATTAGTGGGAGTAGCAGTAGCAGTAATAACAGAAGTAGTATTAGTAATAGTAGTTATTGTTGGAGTAGAAGTATTAGTAGTAGTTTCAGTGGTAGTAGTAATAGTTATAGTAGTAGTAGTAGTAGTAGTAGTAGTAGTAGTAGTAGTAGTAGTATTAGTAGTATTAGCAGTAGTAGTTGTAGAACTAGTTGTAGTATTAGTAGTAGCAGTAGTTGAAGGGACAGTAATAGTAGTTGTTGTAGTAGTTATAGTAGTATTGGTTAGTGTAGTAGTTGTAGTAGTAGTAGTAGTAGGAGCAATAGAAGTAGTAGTTCTTAGAATAGCAGTAGTAATAGTAGCAGTAGTCATAGCAACTGTAGTTGTAGTAGAACTTGTAGTAGTTGCAGTAATAGTAGTAGTTCTTCGAATAGCAGTAGTAATAGTAGCAGTAGTACTAGTAGTAGTCCCCGTAGTAGTAGTAGTAGTAGTAGTAGTAGTAGTAATAGTAGCAGTAGTAGCCGTAGTAGTAGTATTTGTTGTTCTTGTAGTTCTAGTAACGATAGCTATAGCAACAGTAGTAGTTGTAGTAGCAGCAGTAGTAGCAGTAGTAGCTATAGTAGTAGAAGTAGTTGTAGCTATCATAGTAGTAGTAGGAGTCATAGTCATTGTACCGAACATAGTAATAGCAGTCGTAGTAGTTCGAGAAGTAGTAATAGTTGTCATTGCTGGAAAAGTAGTAGTAGTTGTTGTTGTAGTAGTCGTAGTTGTAGTAGTAGAAGTCGTAGTTGTAGTAGTAGTCATAGCAGTAGTAGAGAATTAGGAGTAGTAGTAGAAGCAGTAGAAGAATTAGTAGTTGTAGTCGTAGTGGTAGTCATAGTTGTTGTATTTGCAATAGTAGTAGCAGTATCAGCAGTAGCAATAGTCGCAGATGCTCTAGTACTGATAGCAGCTGTAGTGGAAGCAGTAGCAGTAGTACCATTAGTAGTAGTAGAAGTAGTTGTAGCAAAAGTAGTAGTAAAAGTAGTAGTAGAAGTAGTAGTAGTAATTGCTGCAGTAGAAGCTGTTGGAGAAGTAGTAGTACTAGTAGTAGTAGTAGGAGTAGTTATAGTAGTCGTAGTAGTAGTAATAGTAGTTGTAGGAGTAGTAGTAGTCGTGGAAGTAGTAGTAGATGAGGTTGTAGTAGGAGTAGTGGCAGTAGTAGTACTAGTGACAATAGTAGTAGCAGTAGTAGAAGTAGTATTAGTAGTACTACTAGTCGTATTAGCAGGAATAGTAGCAGTAGAAATGGTAGTTGTAGTACTGCTAGTAGTATCAGCAGCAGTAGTAGTAATAGTAATAGTAGTAGTAGTGGTAGCTATAGTAGCAGTAGTAGAAGCAGTAGCAGCAGTACTAATAGTAGTAGTAGTTGTTGTTGTTGTTGTATTAGTAGTAGTAGTAGCAGTAGTAGTAGTAGTAGCAGTAGTAGTAGTAGGAGGAGGAGGAGTAGTAGTACTACTACAACTACTATTGCAACTACAACTATTGCTACTACCATTGCTACTACTACTACAACTACTACTACTACTTCTATTACTACTACAATTGCAACTTTTGCTGCAACTCCTTTTGAAACCGTAGCTACTACTACCTCTATTACTACTGCTATTACGGCTAGCACTAGCACTAGTACTACCACTACACTTGCTCCTCCTACCACTACTACTACTACAACTACAACTAACAGTACAATAGTGCCACTACTCCTACCACTACGACTACAACTACTGCTACTATTATTACTACTACTTTTAGTACTGCAACTACTACCACTACTGCAACTACTATCACTGCTACCACTGTTGCTGTTGCTGACTACTACTTCTCCTACTACAACTACTTCTGCCACTACACCTACTGGTAAAGCAATAACTACTATTGCTACCACTATTACTACTACTATAGCTTCTATTGCTGCAGCTACTTCTACTGCTGCTATTACTACTCAACTTGTCCTACCTCTACTGTTGCTACTACTACAGCTACTACGACTATTGCTGCTACCTATATTACTACTATAGCTACTACGACTACTGCTACTACTACAGCTACTAGTACCATTACTTCTACTAATACCACTACTACTGCTGCTACCACTGCTACTACTACCTCTACTACTACAACTACTACAGCTACCACAACTGCAAATACTGCTACTACTAGCACTACTTCTGCAACTACTACTGCTGCTACTACTACTACTACTACTACTACAACAACAACTACTTATACTACTACTCCTACAACTACTGTTACTATTAATACTACTACTACTGCTACAACTACTACTGCTAACTACTACTGTGACTACTGCCACTACTACGGTAAACTACAACTACAATGACTACTACAACAACTACTACTCTTGCTGATGCTGCTGGTGCTACCAATACTACTACTTCTACTAAATCTACTACTACTACTACTTCTACTAAATCTACTACTACTACTACTTCTACTTCTACCATTAGTGCTATTACTATGGCTGCAACTACTACTACTACTTCTACAACTACTACAACCACTACTGCTACTACATTTGCTACTACTACTGCTACTATTAATACTAGCACTACTGCTACTATTGCTACTATAGTTACCACGACTACTAGTGCGACTACTTCTACAACTGATACTACCGCTACTACTGCTACTATTGCTACTATGACTACTACTACAGCTACTGATACTACTACTACTACTTCTACTACTACTACTACCCCCACTACTGCTACTGCCACTACTATTATGTCTACTACTACTACAACTACAACTGCTACTACTACTACTAGTAATATTGCTACGACGTCTGCTACGATGACTACTACTATTACTTAACCTACAACCACAGCTACAGCTATCACTGCAACTGCTACTACCACGACTACTACTGCTGCTGCTGCTACTACTGCTGCTCCTACTGCTTCCACTGCTACTACTGCTACTACAACAAGTACAATTACTGCTACAACTACTACTACAACTATTAGTATGACTACTACTACTACTACTACTACTACTACTACTACTACTACTAGGGCTACTACTTCTCCTACTACTACTACTTATGTCACTACCACTACTAGTTTGGCTACTGCAACTGCTAATATACTATATCTACTATCGCTACTACTACCACTGCTACAACTGCTACTACTACAACTACTGCTAATGCTACTACTTCTGATACCGCTACTACTAATCCTACTACTTCTACTACAACCATAACTATTGCTACTCCTACTACTACTATTGTTGCTATTATAGCTATTAATACTGCTGCTGCTACTACTACTACTACTACAACACCTACTACTACTGCTACAAGTACTACTTCTCCTTTTAGTACAAGTGCAACTATACAACTACTTCTACTACTACTACTATTACTACTTCTCCTACTACTACTACTACTACTACTACTACTACTACTACTACTACTACTACTACTACTGTGACTATGGCTTCTACTACTACCACTACTACTCCTTCAACTACTACTATTACCACCACTACTACCGCTACTGCCACTACTGCTTCTATGATTACTACTTCTACTACTCTTATTGCTTCTAGTGCTACTACTGTCACAACAACTTCTACTACTTTGCCTACTACTACTACTGCTCCTACTACGACAATTGCTACTACAATGCTAACTACAACTAGTTCTACTACTATCACAGCTACTACTGTTATGACTGCCACTACTACTACAACTACTACTGCAGCTACCACTATTGCTAGCATTGTTACTACAGCTATATCACTACTAATACAACTACTACCACCAATGCAACAACAACTCCCATTGCTAATTCTACTACTACAGCAGCTGCTACTACTAATACTACACTATTACTCATATTCTAACTCGTACTACTACTACTACTACTTGTGCAACAATAACAATAACAACAACTACTACTACTACGACTACTGCTACTACTAGTACCACAACTCCAAGTACTACTACCCCTACTATTACTACTACTACAACAACTACTATTACTACTACTACTACTATTGCTACTGCTACTATTACTACAACAACAACAACTACTATTACGACAACAACTACTACTACTACGACTACTGCTAATATTACTACTCCTACTACTACAACTACTATTACTATTACTACTATTGCTACTGCTACTATTACTACTACTACTGCTACGACCACTTCTACTACTACTACTACTTCTACTACTCCAAATCATACTCCTACTACTCCTCCAACTACTACTACTACTAGTACCACTATAGCAACTACTACTACTACTGGTATAGCTACTGCTGCTGCTACTACAACTGCTACTACTACCTCTATTATTATAGTTGCTACTACTACTACTACTACTACTACTACTATGAGCTACTACAATCACTACTAATCCAACTCCAACTACTACTGCTACTACTACTCCCACTACTACCACTTCCCCTATTCCAACATGTACTACACCTACCACTATTCCTACACGAACTCCTACAACAACAACTACTACTGCTGCTGCTACTACTATTACTACTACTACTACTACAGCTCTTACTACTCCTACTACAACTACAACTACTTCTACTCCTACTACAAGTACTACTACTACTATTACTACTACTATTACCACTACTACTGCTACTATTACTACAACTACTACTACTACTAGTACTCCTGCTGCTGCTATTACTACTACTGCAACTACTATTACTACTGCTGCTACTACTACTCCAACTTCTTCTACTAAAACTACTATTACTACTACTACTGCAACTACTACAAGAACTACAACTACTACTACTGTTGCTACTACTACTTCTACTACTACAACTACTTTGCCTACTACTACTGCTACTGTTGCTACTTCTACTACCGCTACTAATACTACTACTGCTACTTCTACTGCTGCTACTTCTGCGACATCTAACACTATCACAAATACTATTGCAACTACTGCTACAGTTGCTGGTTCTACTAGTACTACTACTATGACAGCTGCTCCTGTACCTACTACTGCTACTACTATGGTTACAACTACTAATAATACCGCTATAACTATTGCTACTGCCACGACTACAGCTACTACTATTGCGGCTACTACTAATATTACTACCACTACAGTTGCAACTACTGCTACTCCTACTATTACTACTACCGCTATCGCTACCACTACTATAACTCCTACTAGTACAACTGCTAATACTACTACTACTACTACTACCACAACTATTGCTAGAGCTGTTATTGTTGTCGCTACTACTACTACTTCTATCACAACAACTACTACTGCTACAACCATTGCTACTGCTACAACAACCACTACTACTTAAACTACTACTACTGCTACTACTACTACAACAACAACCACTACCACTACCCCTGCTACTAGAACTACTCCTACTACTGCTTGTGGAACTAAAACTACTAATACCACTACCAATACTACTACTACAATAACTACTATAACTAGTACTACAACAACAACAACAACTACTACTGCTGCTACAACAACAACAATAACAACTACTACTAGTACTACGTACATTACTAGGACAACAACTTCTTATCATCCTACTACAGCTACTGCAACTACTACTGCTACTACTACTATTGCTATTAATACAATTGCTAGAACTACTAGAACTGCTACTACTACTGCTACTACAACTATTACTACTACTGCTACTGCCACTAGTACTACTACAACTACTATTAATGCTGCTGCTGCTACTGCTGCTATTACTGTTTCTGCTGCTGCTGTTGCTCCTCCTACTCCTAGTACTACTACTACTGCAACCATTGCTACTATTATTGCTAGAATTGCTATTACTATTACTATTTGTACTACTATTACTACTACTATTAACCCTACTACTATTGCTCCTACTGCTACAACTACTATTATAAATAGTATTATTACTACTACCACTATAACTAGTATTACGACTACCGCTACAACTACGACTACTACTACTACTCCTGCTGTAATTGCGACTACTACTACTGGTGCTATGGCTACTACAACTCCTACTACTACAACTACTATTGCTACAAATACTACGGCTACTACCACCGCTACTACTAATACTGCTATAGCCGCTTCTACTGCTATTAATACTACTGCTCCTACTGCTTCTACTTCCAATACTGCTACTACTACAAGTGCTAGTGTCACTACTACTATTACAACTACAACTACTACAACTCCTACTACTGCTACTACTAACTACTACAACAACTACTACTATGACTCATACTACTACAACAACATCTTCTACTACTACTACGACTACTATTCCTCCTCCTACTACTCCTACTACTAATAGTACTATTGCTACTAATACTCCTACTATTACTTCGAAAACTACTACTACAACTTCTATTACTACAACGTCTACAACAACTACTACTGCTACTGCTTCTACTAATATTTCGACAACTGCTACTATTGCTATTACTACTACTTGTACAACTACTACTACTCCCATGACTACTACTACTACTGCTACTACTATGACTAATACTACAACTACAACAACAACTATTGCTGCTACTACTACAACAACTACTACTACTACTAATTCTGCTACTTCTACTACTGCTACTAGTACTGCAATAACTACTTCTGCTATGACTGCTGCAGCTACTGCTGCTGTTACTACTCCTACTGCTGCTACTAAGATGACTATTACTATCACTTCAACTACTTCTTCAACCGCCACTATTACTGCTACTACTACTACTACTGCTAATACTACTACAAACGCTACCACTACTACTACTACTACTGATACCATGACTACTACTACTACTACTATTGCTACTCCTACTACTATCACATCTAGAACTTCTACTACTACTTCTACTACAGCTACTACTACTACTACTACACCTACTACTAATACAACAATTGCTGCTAGTGTTGCTTCTACTACTACTACTACTACAGTTGCAACTGCTATTACTACTACTATTATTACTACTGCTACTACTAACTCTACTAGTACAACAACTTCTACTATGACTACTACTCCTACTGCTACTGCTGCTACTACTACTACTGCTATTGCTAATGTTGCCTCTACTGCTACTACAACTACTACAACTACTACTACAACTACACCTACTATGATTACTACAACAACAACAACAACTACTACTGCTCTTTGCACAACTATTATTACTACTACTTCTTCTGCTACTACTACTACAATTACTACCACTATTACAGTTGCTACTGCTACTGCTTCTACTACTACTAATACTACTGCTCTTGCTACTACTACCACCACTACGACTACTACCTCTCCTACTACTATTACTAGTAGTACCACTTCTAGTACTTCGCCTACTACTACTTCTTTTGCCACAATAACAATGGGAACAACTACTTCTACAATTACTACCACAACTAGTACTACAATGTTTACTGCTACTACAGCGGCTATAGCTACTACAACTACTACTACTGCTTCTACAATTGTTGCTGCTGCAACAACTACTATTACTACTTCTCCTATAACTAACTTAACCACTACTACTACTAACACAACTATTACTTTGCTGACAACAACTACTACTACATCTACGACTACTAATCCTACTACTACTACTACAACAACTAGCACAACTAGTACTACTACTACGACGACGACAACAACGACTACTACTACTACAACAACAATAATAATAACTACTACTACTACAATGCTAATGCTACTAGTCCTACCTCTACAACAACTACAACTAATACTACTTCTACTGCTGCTACCACTACTACTTCTACAACAACAACTAATGCTTCTATTGCAAAAACAACTGCTACTACAACAATAACTACTACTATTACGACTACTTCTACTACTACTACAACTGCTACAACGGCTACTAATTCTAGTACTACAACTACTGCTAATTTCGCTACTATTACTACTATAACAAATAGTACTGCTTCTTCTGCCGCTGTTCCTGCCGCTGCTACTACTACTGTTGCTACTGCTGCAGCTACTTCCAATACTACTACTGTATCTACTGCTGCTATTGTTAGTATAAGTGTTAGTCCGAATGCTACTACTACTACTACTACTATGAGTACTACTACTACAGCTGCTGATGCTACTACTACTACTCCTACGACTACTACTACTACTACTACTACTATTCTGTCACATACTACAACAACTACTTCTACTACTACTTCTACTACTATCGCTACTACTACTACAATACTACCACTGTTGCTTTTGCTGCAGCTACAACTGGTACTACTACAGCTAATACTACTAGTACAACTACTAATGCTACAACTTGTACTAGTAATCCTAATACTACTACTACTACAACTACTGTTGTTGCTGCTACTACCTTCATTACTACGACTACCGCTACTACTACCACACTACAACTATAACTTAAGACTACAAGCACTGCTACTACTCAAACAACTACTACTATTACTACTTTAAATACTACTACTACTATTACTATGGCTACTACAACTACTCCTACTGCTATTACTACTATTCCTACTGCTACCTCTACTACTACATTTGCCACTATAACTAATACTACTACTACTACTACTACTACTACTACTACTACTACTTCTACTACTCCTACTCCTATAGCCACTATTACTCCTAATGCTACTACTTGTACTACAACAACCAATATTACTACTACTACTACTACAAAGACTACTACTAGCACTACTACTATGACTCCTCCTACTACAACTTCTACAACAACCACTACTGCTACTACTACTGTTGCTACTAGTGCTACTACTACCATTACTACTACTACTACTACTACGACGATGACAACTACTACTGCAACTACTACTATTGCTACCACTACTACTACTTCTGTTGCTACAAATACTACTACTACCACCACTATACCTATTACTACTAATATTACTACTACTATTACTACTACAACTACTACTACTACAACTACAACAGCCGCCACTGCCATTATTGCTACTACAACTATTACAATTGGAAATACCACTACTGCTACTACTACGACTGCAGCTATACTACTGCTATTACTACTACTACTACACCCGCTACTACTATTCCTATTACTCCTACTCCTACTCCTACTACTACTACTGCTACTACTACTCCTATTACTCCTACTATTACTACTACTACTACCGCAATGCCTACTACTACCCCTACACCAGCACCAACACCTATTACATCAACAACTGCTTCTACTAATACTATTACTAATATCACTTGTACTGCCACTACTACAACTACTACATCAACTATTTCTACTACTGCAACAAGTACTACTACTACTACTACTACTACTTTTATTACTTCTGCTACTACTACTACTAGTACTAGTAAGACTAAAACCACCACAAAAACTACTACTGTTGTTGATGCAGCGTTTGTAACCCCTACTACTACTACTACTACTTCTTTGACTCCTCCTACTACTTCTAAGCTACCACAACTATGACTACAACTACCACAAGAACTACTACTACTATTACTACCACTACAACTACTACTACTATTACTACTACTGTTGCTACTTCAACTACTACTACTACTGCTACTACTACCACTACTACGACTCTTGCTTCTACAACAACAATAACTACTACACCTATTGCCACTAATATCGCTTCTACTACTACTACCAATAATAATATTACTACTACTATTGCTACAAGTACTTCTACTACTATTACTATTACTACTACTACTACTACAACTACTACTCTTGCTACTATTATTCCATCAGTTATTACTACTACTATTACTTCTACTACTACTACTACTTCCACTACTACTGTTGCTGTTGCTGCTACTAACACTACTACTCCTCCTGCTACTACTACTGGTTCTACAATTAGTGCTTCAACAGCTACTACTTCTATTTCTACTCCTAGTACTCCTACTACTACTATAACGTAGACTACCACTCCAACTCCAACTCCTACTCCCATCACTACTTCGACAACTACAACTACTACAACAACTAGTACTACTACTACCTCCACAACTACTACTTCTACTTCAACTAGTATTACTACTACTACTCCTATTGCTACTACTACTACTACTAGTACTACTACTACTACTACTACTACTACTACTACTACTACTACTACTACTACTACTATGACTACTACTATTGTAACTATTACCACTACTACTACTTCTATTACTAGTACAACTGATGCTACTCCTACTCTAACTCCTACTGCTACAACTATCGCTACTACTACTACCACCACTACTACCACTACTATAGTTACAATTACTCCAACTCCTAGTCTTACTACTACTTCTAATACTACTACTAATACTACTAATACTAGTTCTACTATTACTACACATACTACTACTAATACTACTAAGACTACTATTACTAGTACTGCTATAACTAATACTACTTGTACTACTACTAATACTACTTCTATAACAACAACAACAACTACTACTACTACTCCTACTCGTCCTCCTACAACCACTACAACTACTCCTACTCCTACTACTGCTATTATGATCCCTACTCCTGCTACCACTCCTACTCATACTACTGCTAGTACTACTACTACTAACACTACTACTACTACTACTACTACTACTATTACTATTACTCTCATACTACCATTGTTACTACTACTAGCACTACTTCTACTACTACTGCTGCTGCTGCTGCTGCTACCACCACTACAACTACAACGACTACCACTACTAATAATACTAGTACTACTGGTACTACTATTATTACTACTATTTCTACAACTACTATCCAACTGCTACAACTACTACTGCTAAAGTAGTACTAATACTACTACAACTACAAATACTACTACTACTACTACTAATGCAATTACTACTACTTTTACTACCAACGCTACCGTTACTACTACTACTACTACTGTTACTATACCCATTACTACTAATACTACTACTACAACTATTACTACTACTATACCTATTACCACTAATACTAGAAGTACTACAACAACAACTACTACTAATATTACTACTACAATCGCTACCAGTACTTCTACTCCTATTACTACAACTACTACTGCTACAACCACTACTCCTACTATGCCTATTATTACTGTAACTACTATTACCGCAACTACAACTACGACTTCTATCGGTAGTTCTACTACCGCGACTTCTACTACGACTACTACTCCAACTCCTATTACTACAATAACTATAGGTACTACAATTACTACTACAACTGCTACGTGGACTACCACTACTAGAACTACATCTACTATTACTACAAATACTACTACCACTACTATTACTACTACAACTGCTACAACTTGTGCTACTACTACTAGTAATGGTGCGACTACTACTTCTTCTACTACTACTACTACTAATAGTACTGCTACAACTACAATAACTATGACTCCTCCCCCAACTACTCCTACAACTACAACTACTACAACTGCTACTACTACTACTACCATTACTAGTACTGCCCCAAATCCTACTCTAGCTACTATTCCATCGATAATTTTTCCTAATACTACCACTACAATAACTACTACTACTACATCGACAACAACTACTACTACTACTACTACTACTAGTACTACTGCTACTACTATTACTTCTACCACTTCTACTATCAGTACTACTACTACTACTATTACTACGATGACTGCTACTTCTACTACCACTACTACTACTACTACTTCTTCTACCACTTCTACTACCACTACTACTACTACTACTACTATTACTACGACGACTGCTACTGCTACTACTGCTGCTGCTGCTGCTACTACTACTACTATGGCTACTACAACTACTACTACTCCCACAACAACAACAACAACAACAACAACAACACAACAACAACAACAACTACTACTACTACTACTACTGCTACTACTACTACTACTACTACTACTACTACTACTACTACTACTACTACTACTACTACTACTACTACTAATATTATTACTACTAATACTAGTTCTACAACTACCACTACTACTACTACTACTACGACCCTCCTCCTACTACTCCTACAACTACCACTACTACTACTACAACTACTAATACTACTACAACTACTACTACTTCTACTACTACTACTACTACTACTTCTACAACTACTACTACTAATAGTACTACTACAACAACAACAACTACGACTCCTCCCCCAACTACTCCTACAACTACAACTACTACAACTGCTACTACTACTACTACCATTAATAGTACTACTCCAAATCCGACTCCTACTACTATTCCATCGATAATTTTTCTTAATACTACCACTACAATAACTACTACTACTATATCGACTACAACTACTACTACTTCTGCTGCTGCTGCTACTACTACTACTACTATTAGCACAACTGCAACTACCTATACTTCTACTACTCGCACCGTTGCTACTACTACTACTCCTCCTGCTACTACTTCTACTACTACTACTACTACTACTACTACTACTACTACACGATACTAATACGACTAATACTATCTACTACGACTACTGCGACTACTACTAACTATTACGTCTACCACTCTCTACCAGTACTACTACTACTACTATTCTATGATGGCTTGCGAGCTTCTTCTACCACTTACTACTTCTTCTACCACTTCTACTACCACACTACTACTACTACGACTTTACTACGACGATACGACACTACTACTATACTACTACTACCGCTTACTGTGAATACTACAACAAAACTACTACACTACTACAACAACAACACAACAACAACGACAACTACTACTACTGCTACTGCGGGCACTACGACGTGCTACGACTACTCTACTACTACTACTACTACTACTACTACTACTCTACGAACTAACGACACGTATAATACTACTACTACTACGACTACTCACCTACTACTAATCCTACTCCTACTACTACTTACGACACTACTACTACTACTACTACTACTACTACTACTACTACTACTACTACTACTACTACTACTACTACTACTACTACTACTACTTCTCCTTTCACTACTACTAGTACGACTGCTACTCCTACTACTAATTCTACCGCTACTCCAGTGACTATTTCTACTAATTGAACTACTACTACTTCTACAACTACAACTACAACTGCTACTGCTACTCCTACTACTAGTCCTCCAACTACTAGTATGATTATTACTGCTACTACTACCACTGCCACTACTGCTACTGCTATTACTACTACTCCTACTCCAACTCCTGCTCTTGCTACTATTCCATCTATAATTTTTGCAAATATTACCGCTAGAACAATAACTACTACTACATCAATTACTACTACTAACACTACAACTCCTGTTGTTCAAATTACTACTATTGCTACAACTACTAATGCTACTATTGTTACTACCACCACCACTACTACTATTCCTACTACTAATACCACTTCTACTACTACTACTACAGCAGCAACAATAACAACAACTACTACTACTATTTCTTCTTCTTCTACTACTACTACAGCTACTACTAATACTACTAGTACTACTATTACTTCTTCTACCGCTATTACTCCTACTACTACTACATCTGCTGTTGCAACTACTGCCACTACTACTACTACTTGAACTCCTACTACTACTTCTACTACTGCTACTATGACTATTACTACCTATACTACTACTCCTAATACTACAACTACTACAACTATATCTACTACTACTATAACTACAACTACTGCTGCTGTTGCTACTTCTACTACTACTACTACTACTACTACTACTACCGCCACTACTACTGCTACCATTGCTACTACAACAACTACTCCTACTTCTGCTATTTTTGCTACTACTACTACTATTATTGCTAGTACTTTGACTACTGCTACTACTATTATTTCTACTACTTTGACTACTACAACTACTACTCCTACTACTACTATTAATGCTACTACTACCACTACTGCTAGTACTACTGCTACTGCTACTACTACTGCTACTTCTAATGCTACTAACACAACTACTACTATAACTACTATTACTACTACTGCTGCTATTACTATAGCTACTATAACAACAATCACTACTACTACTACTATGACTACTACTGCTACGGCTACTTATACTACCACCACTACCACTACTACTACTAGTACTGCTCTTGCAACTATTGCTACAACTATAACTACTTATGCTACTACTACTATTGCTACCTTTTCTTCTACAAATAGTATAAGTGTTACTTCTACTGCTACTACTACTTCTGCTATAGCTGCTACTAATACTGCTCCAGCGACTACAACTTCTACTACTACTTTCGCTACTACTACTATAGCTACTACTACAACTACTGCTGTTGCTACTACCACTACTACTTTTGCCACTATGGCTACTACTACTAGTAGTAGTAGTAGTACTATGGCTTCTATTGCTACTACTATTCAAACTACTATAACTATGGCTACTACTACTACTACTAGTACTACTACTATTGCTTCTTCTACTACTATTATTGCTGCTACAGCTGTTGCGGCTGCTACTAGTACCCCTACTCCTCTTACTATTACTACTACTACAGCTACTACTACTGCATCTACTGCTACTACTAAGGCTTCCACTACTATAGCAATTGGGATAACTACTATTACTTATACTAGTACTACTACTGGAACCACCACTACCACTTATGCTTCTTCGACAACTACCACTAGTACTACTACTACTGTAGTGACTACTATTACTATTCATACTATTACCACTCTACTGCTAGCACTGCTACTATTGCTATTGCTACTACTACTAGTACTACTACAGCTACTACTATAGCTACTATTATTGCTACTATTACAGCCATTACTACTACTATTATTGCTATCAATACTTCTACTGCTACTACTACTACTACAGCTGCTACTCCTACTCATACTAATTCTCCCACTACTACTACTGCTGTAGCAGCTGCTACTACTACTACCACTAATACTACTACTCCTAATATTACTAATGCAATTACTACTACTACTACTATTATTACTAATAATAAATTTAATAATAATACAACTATTATAACTTCTACTGCTAATGTTGCTACTACTACTGCTACTGCTACAACTATGAAAACTACTACTACTCCACCTACTACTACTACTACTACTACTACTACTTCTACATCTACTTCTACTACTACTACTACTATTACTACAGCTACACGTACTACTACTACTACTACTACTACGCCTACTCCAACTCGTACGACTTCTACCACTCCAACTACTACTGCTACCCCAACTCAAACTACAACTACTAACACTACTACTACTACTACCACCACCACCACCACTACTACTACTACTACTACTACTCCGGCTACTGCTACAGCTACTACTCCTATAACTACTACTACTACTACTACCATTACTTCAACTACCACTCCTATTGCTACTACTACTCCCACTACTACTACACCTTCGACAACTACTACAACTACTACACCTACTACTACTATTACTACTACTGCTGCTATAACTACTACTACTACAATAACTACGACTGCTACTACTACTACTAGAACTACTACATCTTCTGCTACTAGTACTAATACTCCTATTAGTACCACTAATACCACTACTACTACTACTACTACTACTACTACTACTACTACTACTACTACTACTACTACCATCTCGACTACCACTCATACTACTATTGCTACTCCCACACTTACTACGACTTCTACAACTACTCCAACTAATACCCCTACTACTATTGTTACTATTGCTACTACTATAACTACTACTACTACAACGACTACTGCTTCTACTACTAATACTAATACTCTTATTACTACCACTACTACTTATGCTACTACTACTACTACAAGAACTACAATTACTCCTACCACTACTAATACTACCACTACTATTTAAACTACTAGTACTAGTACTACTACAACCCCTACTCCAACAACTGCTACTACTACTACTCCTACTAGTAGTGCTATGACTACTACAACTCCTACTATAAGCCAAACTCTAACTCGGACTGCTACTACTACTACTACTACTACTACTACTCACAACTACAACTACTACTACTACGATTGCCCCTACTCCAACTCCTACTACGACTCCTGCTAAAAATACTCATAATGCTATAGCAACTACAATTACTGCTACTTGTGCTACTACTAATGTTGCGGTTGTTAGTACTTCTACAATTGCTACTTCTACGACTACTAATACTACTACAACTACTACTGCTACTATTACTACTACTTCCACTACAACCACAACTACTACTACTAGTAACACTACTCCTTCTCCTACTACTGCTACTACTACTACTACTGCAAACCTTACTACTACTACTCAAACTTCTACTCCTACTATTACTACTACTACAACTAGCACTACTACTACAACAACAACTGCTACTACTTCTCTTATTATACTACTCCTCCTAACACCCCTATTACTAGTACTACTGCTACTACTACTAATACTACTACACCTACTACTACTACTACTACCACTATTACTACTACTGTAGTAGTAGCAGTTGTAGTAGTGGTAGTAATAGGAGTAGTTGTACTAGCAGTGATAGTAATAGGAGTAGTTGTAGTAGTAGCTGTAGCAGTAGCAGTAGTAGTATAGTAGTAGTTATAGTTATAGTAGTAGTAGCCGCAATAGTAATAGTAGTAGTAGTAGTAGTAGTAGTAGTAGTAGTAGTAGTAGTAATAAAAGTTGTAGTAAGCATAGTAGTTGCAGTTGTGGTAGTAGTTGTAGTAGTAGGAGTAGTAGTAGCTATTGTAGTAGTTGCAGTAGCTGCAGTTGCTGTAGTTGTAGTAATATTATTATTAGTAGTTGTAACAGTACTAGTAGTATTAGTATTAGTCGTAGTAGTAGTAGTAGTAGTAGTAGTAGTAGTGGTGGGAGTGTTAGGGGGAGTTGTAGTTGGAGTAGTAGTAGTTGTAGTTGTAGGAGTAGTTGTAGCAGTGGCAGTAGTAGTAATAGTAATCATTGCATTAGTATAGTAGCAATAGTATGAGTAGCAGTAATAGTCGCATTAGTTGTTGTAGTAGTAGTAATAGTAGCGACAACAGTTGCAAGTATAGTAGTAATAGTAGTAGTAGTAGTCATAGTCGTCATAGTAGTAGTAGTATTGGTGGTGGGAGTGTTCGGAGTAGTAGTAGTAGTTGGAGTTGCAGCAGTAGTTATAGTAGTAGTATTAGTACTAGTAGTTGTACGAGTGATCGTAGTAGTAGCCGTAATAATAGTAGCAGTAAGAGTAGTAGTAGTAGCCCTCGCCGAAGCAATAGCAGTAGTAATAGTCGTAGTTGTAGTAGCTATAGTAGTAGCCGTAGTAGTACTTGCAGTAGTAATTGCAATAGTATTTGTAGTAGTAGTAATAGCAGGGGTACTAGCACTGGTTGCCGAAGTAATAGCAGCTGCAATAGTAGTTGTAGTAGGAGAAGTAATAGTAGTAGAAGTAGTAGTAGTAGGAGAAGTAGTAGTAGTAGTACTAGCTATAATAGTAGTAGCGGTATTAGTAGTAGCAGTAGTAGCAGCAGCGATAACAATTGTAGTAGTAGTAGAAGTAGTAGTAGTAGTAGCAACAGTTGTAGTAGTAGCAGTTGTAGCAGTAGTAGAGGTAGCAGTAGTAGCATTAGTAGTTGTGGCAATAGTGTTAACGGTAGGAGAAGTAGTAGCGATAGTAGTAGTAGTAGTAGTAGCAGCGGTATTGTTAGTGGTAGGAGAAATAGTAGTAGTTGTAGTAGTAGCAGCAGCAAAATTGCTACTACCACTACTCCAACATGCGCTCATCCTACTACTACTCCTAGGCCTACTACTACTACAACTTCTGCTACTCGTATTGCTACTACTACAACCACTTCTACTACTACTGCTACGATAATTACTACTACTACACCTAATCCTACTCTTGCTACAACTACTACTACTCCTGATCCTACTATGGCTACTCATACTCCAGTTGTGGCTACTGCTGCTACTACAACCTCTACTGTTGCTGCTGTTGCTACTGTGGCTACAACTTCTACTGCTACTCCTACTACTATTTCTACTACTATCACTATAACTAATCTTACTACAACTATCCTTACAACAACTACTACAACTACTACTTCCACTACTACTACCACAGTTGCTACTACAACTAATGCTGCTGCTACAGCTAGTACCACCACAACAACAACAACTAGTACTAGTTTGAATACAATTACAACTCTACTGCTAATACTACTACTACTACTAATACTAATACAAATACTACTACTTCTATGACTACTACTACGGCTACTGCTATTACTACTACTTCTCCCCCTATGACAACCATTACTGTGACTACTATTACTACCATTACTACTACTCCTAGCACTCCTGCTACTACTACTACTACTGTTGCAACTACCATTACAATTACTACTTTGGCTGCTATAATTGCTACTACTACTGCTACTGTTACTCTTACTACTACTACTACTACTACTACTACTACTACTACTACTACTACTACAACAACAACAACAACTACTACTACTACTAGTATTACTACTACAGCTGCTACTATAACTGTTGCTGCTGTAGCAACAACAACTACTACTACTACAAATATTGCAAATATTACTACTACAACAACTACTACTACTCCCACTACTGCAACAACAGGAATTACTGCAACTATGACTACTACTATTCCTCCTCCTACTGCTACTTCTACTAAAATTACAACTAGTACTACTTCTAATACTACTGCTGCTGCTACCGCTACTACTACTAATACTACTACTACAGCTGGTATTACTACTGCTACTACCACTGCTCTAACTTCTACTACTACTACTAATCCTACTACCACTACTATTACCACTACTACGACTACTATGGCTCCTACTACGACTACTCCTACAACTGATACTACTAATACTACTACAACTACTACTTCTACAACTACTACTGGTACTATAGCTGCTGCTGTTGCTGCAGGTGTAGCTATTCCTACCACTACTCCTACGCCTACTACTCCTCCTGCTACTGCTACTACTACTCCTACTCCTACTACTCTTATTACAACTACTCCTTCTATAGCTACTACTACTACTACTCCTACTACTACTTCTACAACTACTTCTGCTCCTACTACTACTACAACTGCTACTACTGCTACTATTGCCACTACTGCTACTACTACTATTGCTACTATTATAGCAGCTGCTACTACAACTACTATTACAATTACTGCTACTACAACTAGTACTACAACTACTACTACAACTACTGCTACTACTACTACTACTTCCTCTTCTTCTTCTACTACTACTACTACTCCTATTATTACAACTTCTACAACAATTACTACTGCTACTGCTGCTACTACTAGTATTACTACTACTACTTCTATTAATTGTATAGCTGCTACTCCTACAACTGCTATTACTACAATTAATGCTACCATTACTAAAACTACTACTATTTCGACTACTGCAGCTGCTGCTGCTCCTACTACCACTACTGCCACTACTACTACTCCAACTACTATAACTACTGTTGCTTTCGCTGCTGCTGCTACAGCTACTACTACTGCTGCTACTACTATCGTGATAACAACTGTTGCTGCTGCTTCTAGTATAGCTGTTACTACTACTACTACGACTATTGCTACTACTACTACTGCTACTACTACTACTATTACTACAATTATTACTCTGACTACTACAACTACTATGACTGGTACTACTACTAGAGCTACTAATGCCATCGCTACTACAACTACTACTACTGTTGCACTTCCGCTACTACGACACCAACAACTACTACTACGGCTACTGCTACTACTATTATAGCAACTTCTACTACTGCTACTGCTATTACTGTTGCTACTACTACTACAACTAATACTACTATACATACTGCTGCTGCTACTGCTGATACTACTACTACTACTACTACTGCCGGTGCCGGTGCTGCTATTACTACTACTACAACAACAGCGGCTACTAGTATTATTTCTATTACAACTATTGCTACTATGGCTGATATTACTACTACCACTCCCACTAAGATTACTACTGCTACAACTACTGCTACTACTACTACTACTACAACTACTACAGCAACTACTACTACTGCGGCTGCTGGTGCGGCTGCGGCTACTGCTACTACTACTACTACTATCACTCCTACTTCTACTACTAATACAACTACTGTTGCTACTGCTGCTACTACTACTACAACTCCTTCTACTTTTCCTACTACTTCTACTGCTACTACTACTGATGCTACTACTACTACTACTGCTGCTGCTGCTGCAGCTATTACTACTACTACTGTTGTAGCTGCTATTGCTAATACAACTACTCCTACTTCAGGTACTACTACTGCTTCTATTAGTACTGCCACGACTAATGCTACCACATCTACTACAAGCACTACTAGTACTACTGGTACTGATTTTGCTGCTACTACTACTACTACAACTCTTATTGTGACTACTACAACTACTTCTACTACTACTACTGCTGCAACTTCTTCTACTGCTACTATTGCTACTACTACAAGCACTCCTACTACTACTACTGTCGCTCCTACTGACACTACTACTACTACCACCACTACTACTGCTTCAACTTCTACTACTAATGCTACTACTGCTACTACATTTGCGACTATAGTTGCTACTACTACTACTACTGCTACTACTACTACTACTACTACTACTACAGTTACACCTATTACTATTACTACTACTGATGACTACTATTGATACAAGATTACTACTACTACTATTACTACTACTACAAGTACAACTCCTACAATAATTACTACTCTTATTGCTACCACTATGGCTACTACCACTACTGCTACTACCCATAGTGCTACTACTACTGCTACTAGCACTACTACTACTCCAGTTACTCCTACTTGTTCCACTATTACAGCTACTATAGCTGCTATTTCTATTTCTACTCCTTTGACACCTTCTACTACTACTCCTACTTCTACTTCTACTACTACAACCACTTGTCCTACTACTACCCCTACTCCAACACCAACGCCTATTACAACTACCATTTCAACTAACTGCTGCTACTACTACTTGTATCGCAACACCAACTACTACTGCCACTACTACTACTTCTATTAGTACTACTACTACTAATGCTGCTACAACTTCTACTACAACAACTACAAGTACTTCCACTACTACTACTACATCCACTACTACTACTACTACCACCACCACTAGTACTACAACTACTACTATCACTACTACTACTAGTACTACAAATACCACAACTACTGCTACTACTACTACTACTACTACAACAACTACTACTACTACAACTACCACTACTACTACTCTTACTTCCACTACTACTACCCCTACTTGTACTATAACAACAACTACTACTGCTACTGCTGCTACTACTACTACTAATATTACTAGTGCTACTACAACTATTACTACTATTACGACTACTACTTCAACTACTACTACTCCACCTCCACCTCCTTCTACTACTACTACTACTTCTACCGCCACAACTATTGCCACTACTATAGCTGCTACTACAACTATTGCTTCTACTTCTGCTACTACTACTACAACAACAACAACTACTACCACTACTACAACTGCTGCTACTACTACTATTATGACTACTACTACTACTGCTACTACTACTACTTCTACTGCTGCTACTATTGCTACTACTACTACCTCTTCTACTTCTACTACCACTACACCACTACTACCACTTCTACGACTAGCACTGCTACTACTCCAACAACTACTACTATTACTACTATTAATACTACTACAACTACTACAACTACTCCTACTGTTGCTATTACTACTCCTCCTCCTCCTCCTCCTCCTACTACTACTAGTACTACTACTACTTCAACTACTACCCTCCGACTGCTACAGCTACTAGACTAAGTCCTACTACTAGAACTATTACAACTATTGCCATGACCTCTACTTCTACTACTACTAAAACTACAACTTACCAATACTTCTACTATGACTCCTCCTCCTACTACTTCTACAACTACCATTGGTACTACTACAACTGCTACTACAATGACTACTATTACTACTACAACTACTACTACTGGTACTACTACTACTTGGACTTCGACTACTGCTACTACTACTACTCTTCGTACTACAACTATTGCTAGTACTACACCTATTGCTACTATTACTACAACTGCTACTACTTGTAGTACTAATATTATTACTTCTATTGCTACAAGTACTTCTACTACAATTATTACTACCGCCACTACTACTACAACTACTACTCCTACTACAACTATTACTACTTTATTACTACTACTATTACTACTACTACTATCGCTACTATCACTACTGTTACTACTACCATAGCTACTACTAATACTACTACTACTCATGCTACTACTACTGGTTCTACTACTACTACTACTACAACTACTACTTCTACTACTCATACTACGACTACTACTACTACCACTACCCTTACAACAACCCCTACTGCAACACCAACTCCTATTATAACAACTACTAGTAGTACTACAATTGCTACAACAACTACCTGTACAACTACTACTACAATTGCCACAACTACTTTTGGTACTACTACTACTTATACCACTACTACTAGTACTACTACTACTACTACTACAAGTGCTGCTACAACTACTGCTACTACTATTAGTAATGTTATTACTTCTACTACTATAACAACTACAATAAATACTACTACTGCAACTCCTACTTCTACTACTACTATTCCTTCCTCTGTTACTACTACTACTACTACTACTACTACTACTACTACTACTACTACTACTACTACTAGGACTTCAACAAGAACTACTACCAGTACTTCAACTACTACTGCTACTACTACTACTACTAGCACTAGTACTACAACTACAACAACTACTTCTATTGTTACTACTACTACTACTGCTACTACTACTACTTGTACTGCTACTACTTCTATTGCTACTACTAGTACTAATACTACAACACCTATTACTACTAATACTACCACTACTACTGCTACGACTACGACTACTACTATTGCTACTACTGCTTCTACTACTATGACAACAACTACTACTGCTACTAATAGCATTAGTATTACTTCTATTACTACTGCTACTTCCGGTACTACTACTACTGCTACTACTACCACAACTTTAACTACTAATGCAATTACTACTCCTGCAACTACTACAACAGCTACTACCTGTACTACTACTACTACAACTATTGCTACTACTACAACTACTACTACGACTGCTACTATTACTATGACTACAACTACTACTACTGCTGCTACTCCTACTATAACTACTACTACTACTACTACTACTACTACTACTACTACTACTACTACTACTACTACTACTAGTACTACTCATCCACCAACGCCTACTCCTAAAGCTACACCTACTATTACTTCTGCTACTAGAATGACTACTACTCCTAGTACTATAGTAATAGTACTAGTAATACTATTACTACTACTACTGCTACTTCTACTTCTACTTCTACTTCTACTACTACTACTATGAAAACTATTACTACTGCTACTACTACTACTGCTACTACTGCTACTACTCTTGCTACTATGACTACTACTACTACAGGTACCGATACTACCTCTACTACTACTACTACTCCTACTATGCTAATTTTACTACTACTACTATTGCTACTACAAGTACAGCTACTACGATTACTACTATTACAACGACAACAACTATGACAGCTATGACTGCTACAACTACTCCTACTACAACTTCGACTACTACTAATACTAATACTACTACTATTGCGACGAATACTACTAGTATTACTACAACTTCTACTACTACCACTCAAACTCCAACTCCTACTCCTCTACTATTCCAAATAATGCCGCTATTATAACATCTGCTGCTGCTACTACTACTACTACTACTACTACTACTACTACTACTACTACTACTACTACTACTACTACTACTACTTCGGTTAATGTTACTGCTGCGAATACTACTACTGCTGCTGTTACTACTACTACTACTACTACCACTACTACTACTAGTACTCGTACTACAACTAATACCACTACTATTACTCCTGCTGCTACTACTATTGCTGCTACTGCTTCACCTACTACTCCTACTAATCCAACTACTACTATAGCGGGCACTCCTACTACTACTAATATTGCAATTGCTACTACTCCTATTGCCACTCTTACTCCTACTCCTACGACTACTAATACTACTCTTCCTCTTACTACTTCTACTACTACTCCTACTTCTGCTACTACTAACACTACTACTCTTACAAGTTGTACTACTACTACCACTCATCTGACAACTAAAACTACTGCACAAATACAACTACTACTACTCCTACTACTATTGCTACTACTTATACAATTGCTACCACTACTACTGCTAATGCTACTACTATTACTACTTATATTGCTACTACTCCTACTACTATTACTAGAAGTACTACTACAACTACTACGACAAATACTACTATTGCAGCTGCTACTACTACTACTACTACTTCTATTACTAGTGCAATTGCTCATACTCCAACTCCTACAAGTACAGCTACTCCTCCTCCTCCTACTACAACTAGAACTACTACTATAATAGCAACAACTACTAATATTACTTCTACTTCAACAACAGCAACAATGATTACTACTACTCCTACTCCTACTCCTACTCCTACTCGTACTACTGCTAGTACTACTACAACAGGTACTACTACTACTACTACTACTACTCTTACTCCAACTCCAACTGCTACGTCTACACCTAAGACTACTACTGCTGCTATTACTACTAACACTTCTATTACTACTACTACTAGTATTATTACAATGACTACTTCTACTACTACTACTACTACTACTACTACTACTACTATTAGTAGTAGTACTTCTGCTACTACTACTATTTGTACTACTTCTACAACAACTACTACTACTACAACTACTACTCCTACTACTACAACTACTACTACAACTATTACTACTACTACTACTACTACTACAACTACAACTACTAATACTACTACTACTGCTAATGCTACATCTACTACTTCTACTACTACTACTAGTACTACTACTACTACAATGGCTACTAATACTACTACTACTGTTGTTGAGACTGCTACTACTACACCTGCTGCTACTGCTCCTGCTACTACTGCAGCAACTACAATAACAACTACTACTAATACTCCCAATAGTACCACTACTACTACTACAACTCGCACTGCCACTCCTTCTCCAGCTCCTATTCCTACCACTCCTCCGACAAGTACAAATACTACAACTTCTACAGCTACAATTACTCCTACTACTACTGCTACTACTTCAACTACTGCTACTACGACTACTATTACTACTATTACTACTATTACAACTACCACTATCGCTACAACTACTACGGGTACTTGTGCTACTACTACTACTACAACTACTACTTCTATTACTAGTACAACTTCCACTACTCCTACTCCAACTCCTACTGCTACTACGAATCCTACTACTACTACTACTGCCACTACTCCATTTACTATTACTCCCACTCCTAGGCTTACTACTACGACAAATACTACTATTGTTGCAACTACTACCACTAATACTACTTCAACTTCACAACAACAAAAGACTACTACTACTACTTGTACTCCTACTCCTGCCACTACTACTATTAATCCTACACCAGGTATAGCCACTACTACTAGTACTCCTACTCCTACTACTGCTACTCTTACACCTAATCCTATTACAACTCCTACTACTCCTACTCCAACCCCTACAGCTACTTCTACACCTACGGCTATTGATGCTACTATTACTACTACTACTATAGTGACTACTACAACTAATAATAATAATATTACAACTACTTTTGATACAATTACTTCTACTACACCTGCTACTACTAATACTACTACTACTACTACTACTAATATTACTACTACTATCACTACAATTACTTCTACTATTATTACTACTACTACTACTACTACTTCCACAACTACTACTCCTACTATTGCTATTACTTCGGTTATTACTACTACTATTCTTTCTATTAGTACTGCTACCACCACTACTGCTACTACCACTACTGCTACTACTACTACTACTACTAGTTCTACTATTACTTGTACTGCTACTAATACTTTTACTAGTACTGCTACTACTACTGCAACTACTACAACTACTGCTACTACTACTACTACTACTTCTAGTACTGCTACTATACTATGACTACTACTGCAACAACTACTTCTACTACTAATCCTACAACAACTGCTACAACTACTGCTCCCACTGCTGCTTCTACTACTTCTAGTACTATAACTACTACTACGGCTATTGCAACTACTACTACTTCTCCTACTTCCACCACTTCTGCTACTACTGCTACTACTATTACTACTTCTCCAACTAAAACTGCTCCCACAGCGACTACTGCTACTAATTTTACTGTTAATAGAGTTGCTACTACAACTATGACTACTACTACTACCACTGCTGCTATTACTACTGCTACTACCACTACCTCTCCTTCTACTAACGCTACTGCTACTACTACTTCAGCTACTTCAACTACTATTAGTCCAACTACTGCTGCGACTACAACTGTTGCTGATACAACAACTATGACTACTATTACTACTACTACTACTACTACTACTACTACTACTCCTCCTACTCCTACTACTACTACTACTACTACTACTACTACTACTACTACTACTACTACAACCACCAGCAGATTACTACTACTGCTACTGCTACTGCCACTACTACTATACTACGTATACTATTGCTATTGTTGCTACTCCCAGTACTACGACTTCT
Source organism: Trichopus zeylanicus subsp. travancoricus (assembly GCA_005019695.1). Lineage (NCBI taxonomy): Eukaryota > Viridiplantae > Streptophyta > Magnoliopsida > Dioscoreales > Dioscoreaceae > Trichopus > Trichopus zeylanicus. The sequence continues at coordinate 444,300 of RXID01021756.1, forward strand.
ACAACTACTACTACAACAACTAGAACTAATGCTACTACTACTATTACTACAGCTACTTTGGCTACCAATACTACTGAAACTACTACTATTGCTGCCACTTCTGCTATTGCTTCTACAACAACTTCTACTTCAACTATTACTACTACTATTGCTACTATGGCTACGGCTACTGCTACTACTACTTCTTATCCTACTACTACTACTACCTCTACTACTTCCACTACTTCTACTTTTAATAGTAATACTACTACTATTACTACTACTAATACTACTACAACTACTGCTACTCCAACTCCTACTAGTACTGCTACTACTAATACTTCTGCTACTACTACTACTGCTACTATTACTACTACTATTATTGGTACTACTGCTACAACTGTTGTTGCTACTACTGCTACTGTTCCTACTTCTACTACTTCTACTATGACTGATACTACTGCTGTTACTACTAGTGCTACTATTCCTACTTCTACTACGACTACAACTACTAATACTACTACTACTACTAATGCTACTTCTACTACTTCTACTACTACAACTGCTACAATGACTACTAATACTACTACAGCTACTGTTGCGACTGCTACTGCTACTGCTGCTGTTGCTGCTGCTCCTGCTACTACTGCAACAACTACAACAACTACTACTACTCCTGCTACTGCTACTACTACTACTCCTACTTGTACCTGTACTACTACTACAACTCGCACTGCCACTCCTACTCCAACTCCTACTCCCACCACTCCTCTCACAAGTACAACTACTACAACTACTACTACAGCTATTGTGACTACTATTACTACTATTACTACTATTACAACTACTACTCCTATTGCTACAATTACTACTGGTACTAGTACTACTACTACTACTACAACTACTTCTTTTATTACTAGTGAAACTTCTACTATTCCTACTCCAACTCCTACTGCTACTACGAATCCTACTACGACTACTACTGCCACTACTCCAATTAGTATTACTCCCACTCCTACCCTTACTACTGCTACAAATACTACTATTGTTGCAACTACTACTAATAATACTACTTCAACTGCACAACAACAGAAAACTATTACTACTACTCGTACTCCTGCTCCTGCCACTACTACCATTACTTCTACTCCTGCACCAGCCACTACTACTAGTACTCCTACTCCTACTACTGCCACTCTTAAACCTACTCCTATTACAACTACTACTACTCCTATTCCACCCCCTACAGCTACTTGTACACCTACGCCTATTGATGCTAGTATTACTACAACTGTTGTTGTGACTACTACTATTGCTACTACTACTACTAATAATAATAATATTACTACTACTGTTGCTACAATTACTTCTACTGCACCTAGTACTACTACTACTACTACAACTACTACTCCTACATTTGCTATTACTTTGGTTGTTACTACTACTATTGCTTCTACTACTACTGCTACTACCACTACTGTTACTGCTACTACTGCTACTACAACTCCTGCTACTACTACTAGTTGTACTATTACTTGTACTGCTACTAGTACTTCTACTAGTACTTCTACTACTATTGCAACTACTACAACTACTACTTCTACTATTACTACTTGTAGTACTTCCACTACTACTACGACTACTTCTGCAACTACTGCTTCTACTACTACTCCTACAAAAACTGCTACAACTACTACTACTTCTATTGCTGCTCCTACTGCTACTTCTACTACTTCTAGTACTACTACGACTACTACTACGGCTACTGCTACTACTACTGCTTCTCCAACTTCTACCATTTCTGCTACTACTACTGCTACTGCTACTACTACTTCTCCAACTAAAACTGCTCCCACAGTGACTACTAGTACTAATTTTACTGCTAAAACTACTGCTACTACAACTGCAACTACTACTACTACTACCACTACTGCTATTACAATTGCTACTAATGCTACTTCTCTTTCTAATAACACTACTACTACTACTACTTCAAGTACTTCAACTACTATTAATGCTACTACTGCTGCTACTACTACTGCAACTGCTACTACTGTTGCTGATATAACTACTACTACTACTACTACTACTATTACAACAACAATTATTCCTACTAGTACTATTACCACAACTACCAATAAAATTACTACTGCTACTACTGCTACTGCCACTACTGCTACTATTACTACTACTACAATGACTACTGCCACTATTGCTACCACTACTGCTACTACTACTACAACAACAACTACTACTACTATACTGCTTATGCTATTGCTATTGCAGCTACTCCCACTACTACTACAGCTACTACAACTACTACTACTACTATTATTTGTACAGCTACTACTGCTACTAATACTACTGACACTACTACTACTTCTGCTACTACTACTATTGCTTCTGCTATTTCTTCTACAACAACTTCTACTTCAACTATTACTACTACTATTACTACTATGGTTATGGCTACTGCTACTACTACTACTTATCCTACTTCTACTACCTCTGCAACTACCACTACTACTTTTAATAGTAATACTACTACAACTACTACTACTACTAATACTGCTACAACTACCGCTACTCCAACTACTCCAACTGCTTCTACTAATACTTCTACTACAACTACTGCTACTACTACTACTACTATTGGTACTGCTACTACAACTGCTGCTGGTACTACTGTTGTTAGTAGTACTGCTACTGTTCCTACTCCTTCTACTACTACTATGACTGATACTACTTCTACTACTGCTATTGCTACTACTGCTACTACTACTCCTACTACTATTGCTACTACTGCAACAACTGCTATTACTACTCCTTCTACTACTACTACTACAACTACTACTACTACTACTACTACTATTGCTGCTGCTGCTGCTGCTACTACTACTACTACTACTACTACCACTACTGTTACTACTACCACTACTACTACAACTGCTACTACTAATACAACTACAACAACTACTATTACTACTACTAGTACCACTACAACTTCAGCAACTAATCCAACTATTGCTACTACAACTACTACTATTGTCACTACTATGACTACTACTATTAATACTACTACTACTTGTTGCTGCTGGTGCTACTACTACTACTACTACCTCTACAACTACTACGACAACTACAATGGCTACTGATACCACTACTACCTCCCCTACTACTACCACTACTGCGGGTACAACAACAACAACAACTACTACTATAACTACTACTACTACTACTACCCCAACTGCAACTAGTTCTGCTACTATCGCCACCACTACAACTCCTATTACAACTGCTACTACTGTGACTACTACTACTAATTCTAATACTACAACTACTGCTACCACTACTACTATTTTGACTACGATTGTCGCTATTCCAACTACTAATACTTCTAATTCGACTATCAGAACCGCTACTATTACTACTACTTTTACCAATATAGCAACTTCTACTACAACTACTTCTCCTACCACTTCTTCGGGTACAATAACTACGACATCAACTACTACTACTTCAATTACTACTAAAACTACTACTACTACTGCAACTCCCACCACAACTACTAATACTGCTGCTACTATGACTACTACTCCTAAAACTTTTAGTACTATACTACAACTACTACAATTGCTTCTACTGCTACTAATAATGCTACTAGTGACACTATTGCTCCTACTATTGCTACTGCTACTATAGCTACTATTGTTACTATTGCTATTGATGCTATTTCTCCTATTTCAACTGCTACTATTACTACTACGACTACTACTACTACATGAAATGCTGCTGCAGCTACTACTAACACTTCTACAGCTCCAAATACAACAACTATTACTACTGTTGCTGCTATTATTACTACTACTACAACTACTACTTCTACTTCTACTACGGCTACTACGACTGCCACTACTGGTTCTACTGCTACTGCTACTGCTACTACTACTTCTACTCCAACTACTGCAACTATTACTGCTACTGCTACTGCTACTACTATGACTACTACTACTAGTCCTACTACTTCTCTGATAACTACTACTACTACGACTACTCGTACTACTACAACAACAACTACTACTACTGCAGCTGCTGCTGCTGCTACTCCTACTGCTACTCCTACCACTACTACTGCTACTATAACTACTAATACTACTACAACAACAACAACTAATAATAATAATAATACTACTTCTACTACTATGGACACTACTACTACAACTGCTCCTACTACTACTACGATTACTACTACTACTGCTACTACTCCTACTACCATTGCTACTGCTCCCACTATTACTGCGATTACTGCACCTACTACTACTTCTGCAACAACAACAACTACTACTACTGCTACAACTCCTACTGGTCCTTCAACTACAACTAATACTATAGCTACCACCACTACTGCTACTACAACTTACCACTACTACTACTCTCACAAGTGCTACTACTCCCCCGACTACTACTTCAGCTGTTACTACAACTACTGTTGCTTCTACTACCGCCACTACTATTACTACTACAGCTACTACACCTACTGCTACAACTTCTACTACTACTACTACTGTTACTATTAGTACTACTACTACTACTATTGTTACTACTACTACTACCATTATTACTACTACTACTACTACTTGCTACAACCACTACTGCCACTTTAGCAACTACTACACCTACCGCTACTGCTACTTCTGACAGTGTTGCTACGACTACTACTACTCCTATTACTACTTCTGCGACAAGTGCTACTACTACTGCAACAACTACTACAACTTCTACTACTACTACTACTACTACTACTACTACTACTGCTACTACTACTACTACCTCTACTACTGCTACTACTACCACAACTGATACTACTACTGCTTGTATTGCCGCAACTGCTATAGCTACTATAGCTACTGCTACGACTAATGCTACTACTACCACCTCTACAACTGCTACTACTGCTACTACAGCTAATGCTACTACTACTGCTACTACAACTACAACTAACGCTACTGCAACTGCTGTTTGTACTACTGCTAAGACTACTGCTACTGCCACTACGACTACTACAACTACTACTAATACTACTAATAATACTACCAGTACTATTGCTAATACTATTGCTACTACAACTGCACTACTACTACTCGTACTACTCCTACTCCTACTCCTACTCCTACTCCACTTACAACAACTGCTAGTATGACTTTTCTTATTACAAATACAACTACCACTTCTACTACTACCGCTATAACTACTCCTACTACTACTCTTATTACTAATTCTATCACTACTACTGCTAGTAAGATAATAAAAATTACTGCTAATGCTGCAGCTGGTACTACCACTACCGCCACTTCTACTACTACGGCTACCACACTACTGCTATGACTACTGCTACTACAACTAAACTACTACTACTATACTATAGCAACTACTACTACTACAACTTCGACTAATGTTACTACAACAACAATCGCTACTAATACTACTACTACCACTACTACTACTACTACTATTACAACTACAACATACTACTATTACTGCTATTAGTAATGCTACTACTCCCCTACAACTACAACTCCTATTACTACTACTGCTACTACTATTTCGACTACAACTACTATTATTCCTACTACTACTACTCCAACCACTATAATTGCTATTGCTACTACAATTACAACTACTGCTACTGATGCAGCTGCTACTACTACTACTACGACCACCACCATCACCACCACCACCACCACCACCACTACTGTTGCCGCCGCCACTGCTGCTGCTAGTATTACTACTACTATTACTACTACTACTACTACTTCTCCTCCTTCTTCTTCTACTTCTAGAACCACTAATACTACTACCACTTCTACAACTATGACAACTACTACTACTACACCTACACCTTTTGCTACTAATACTACTACTACAACTACTGCTATGACTACTGCAACTACTCCTACTACTTCGACTATAACTACTCCTACTACTACAACTACTACAAATACCACCACTACCACTACTACTACAACTTACTACAACTGCTACTACTAGTACTGCTTCTACTCAACCTACAACTACTACTGGTATTACTACTACTGCTACTACTAGTACTACTGCTACTATTGTTCCCACTACTACTACTATTGCTACTACCACTACTGCTCCTCCCACTACTACAACTGCTACTCCAAATACTACTACTACTACTACTACCGCTACTACTACTACTACCACTACAAGTACTATTACTACTACGACCCGAACTACAACTCCTACTACTACAACTACTGCCACTACTACTACTAGTAATACTACGGCTACTACTCCTACTACTATTGCTATTGCCACTACTACTACTACTACTACTACAACAACTACTCCTACTCCTCCTAGTCCTTCAACTACTACCAATACTACTACTACCACTGCTACTACTACTACAACTAACTACTACTATTTCAACTACTACGGCTACTATTACTCACAACAACAACTACTACTTCTGCTATTATAAACAATACTAGTACCACTAACTATGACAACTACTACTATTGCTACTACTGCATATTACTACTACTATTGCTACTACTACTTATGCTACTCCTCATACTCCTCCTACAACTACTATGGCTGCTACTACTACTGCTACTGACACTACTACTGATACGTTCGCTACTAATACTACTGCTACAATTATTGCGAGTATTATTACTAATCCTCCTACTATTATCGCAGCCACTACTGCTGCTGCTGCTGCTGCTGCTGCTGCTCCAGGTGCTACTACTACAACTACTGCTCCTGCTACTACTACTCATACTACTTATGCTACTACTGTTAGTACTGCTACTACTACAATAACGGCTACTACTACTATAACTTTTGCTATTACTACTACTGCTAACAGTTGTGCTACTAAGACTATTGATACAAGTGCTACTACTGGTACTACTACTGCTAGAACTACTTCTGCGGCTACTATTACTACTATTGCTACTGCTATAGCTGCTACTACCACAATTACTAGTGCATTGCTAATAACACTACTACTACTACCACTCCTAGAACTTCTACGACTGCTACTATTGCTACTATTACTATTGCTTCTGACACTACAACTACTACTACTACTTCTACTCCTACTGCAACTACCGTTACTACTACTATAACTACTATTAATACTACTACTACTACTACAATGACTACAAGAACAACCACTACTACTATTGCTACTACTGCTTCTACTACTACTACTTTTCGTACTACTACTCCTGCTGCTGCTGCTGCTACAGCTACTACTACTACTATTACTACTACTACTACTACTACTACTACTACTACTACTACTACTACTACTAAGTACAACTACTACTGCTAGAACAACCACTACTACTATTGCTGTTGCTACTACTGATACTATTACTACTGCTGCTAGAACTACAAGTACTTCTATAACTACTACTATTACTACTGTTACTGACTCTACTACTACAACAACTCCTGGCACTAAACCTACAATAGCTAATACTGCTTCTACTGCTACTACTACTACTATCACTACTGCTACTGCTACTATTACTACTGCAACATTTACTACTTCTACTACTACTACCACTACTACTACTGGTACTATTCCTGCAACTTCTACCCTAGCTCCAACTCCTACTACGACAACCAAAGTAACTGCACTTTTCGCTACTACTTCTATAACTACTGCTACTACTACAACTTTCACTCATACAACTACTGTTGCTGGTACTACTACTGTAGAAGCTACTACTCCTACTATTACAACTACTGCTTATACTACTTTAGCTACTACAACTATAACTGCTACTACTACTGCTACAACTTTTGCTACTACTACTACTACTACTACTACAAGTACTGCTACTATTACTACTGCTAATACTACTACAACTGCTACTGCTAATACTACTTCTAATTTTACTACAACGACTTCTGCTACTATGTTCGTTCCTACTACTGCCACTTTTGCTACAACTGCTGCTACTACTATTGCTAGTAATTCTTCCACAACTTCTGCTACTATGTCCGTTCCTACTACTGCTACTAATAATTTATTAATACCACTGCTAGTAATACTACTACTAATAATTTATTAATACTACTGCTTCTAATACTACTACTACTAATACTACTACTGCTATTGTCACTACTACTGCTGCAGCTGCTACTAAAACTACAACTACTACAATAACTACTACTCCTATTACTACTACTCCTATTACTACTACTACTACTAATGCTACTGCTGCTGCGGCTAATACTACTGCTGCTATACTTATGATTACGCTTACTATAATTAGTACTACTACTACTGCTACTGCTACTACCACTACTACAACTGCCACTACAACTACTACTTCTATTGCATCTACTATTACTACTACTGCTAACTGCACTACTACTACGACTGCTACTGTTATTGCTATTACAACAATAACTACTACTACTGCTACTTTTACTACTAATACTACTACTACTACCTCTACTACTACCACTACAGATACTACTACCACTCCTACAACTACTACTACTACTACTACTACTACTACAACTACTACAACCTCTACTAGGACTACAACTACTTTTACTTCTATAAATACTATTACTGCTGAGACTACCACTATAATTGCCATTACTAGGGCTACTAGTCCCCCAACTACTACTACTATTACTACTTCTTCTACTGCTAATACGGTTGCTACTACTACTACTCCTCATACTACTACAACTGTTGCTATTACTAGTACAACAACAACTACTACTATTAATATTATTATTACTTCTACTGCTACTACTGCTTCTACTGCTTCTACAACTAATACTGATACTTTTGCTACAACACCAACTACTGCTACCGCTTCTACTGTGACAACTGTTACTATTGCTACGACCACTACTACTAGTTCCCTACTAATACCACTACTACCACTACTACCACTGTTGCTACTAATACTACTATTCCTACTACCAGAACTACAGCTATTACTGCTGCTACTACTACTACTACAGCTACAGCTACTACTGCTACAACAACTACTATTATTACCGCTACTACTGCTTTTACTATGACTACTACAACCACCACCACCACTACTACTACAACTAGTTATGCTACTACTATGACTACTACTACTTTTACTACCGCTACTACTACTAGGATACAAATACTACTACTACAACAACAACAACAACTAATACTACTATTAGTACTATTACTATGCCTACTACTACCATAACTACTACAACTACTGTCATTGCTACGGCTACTACAACTTCTCGTATACCTAATACTACTGCTACTACTACAATTGCTATTGTTGCTGCTTCTACTACTACTGCTAGTACAACTACCATTACTACAACCTATTGCTACTACTACACCTATTTTTGGTAGTATTACCATTACTACCACCACCACTACTACCACTATTGCAACTGCTGCTACTGCTACTATTGCTGCTACTGCTACTACAATTGCTGGTACTACAGTTAATGCTGCTACTACTACTGCCACAACTATTACTACTGCTACAACCGCTCTTACAATGACAACTCTTGATGCTACTACAACTACTACAACTGTTGCTACTAAAATGGCTACTACTACTACTACTACAATCACTACTACTGGTATTGCTACCACTACTGCTATAACTACTGCTATTACTTCCTCTACCATTGCTACTACTAGAGCTAGTACTATTGCTACTATAGGTACTGCTACTATCACTACTACTACTACTACAACTTCTACTACTACTACTACTAATACTACTACTACTACTACTACTACTACTACTACTACTACTACTACTTGTGCTACGACTACTGCTACTACAACTGCTACTAAAATTGCTATTGCAACTGTTACTACTGCTACAATAACTACTATTACTACTACTGCTGCTGTTGCTACTACTACTACTATAGCCATTATTACTACTGGTACAACTTTTACTATGACTATTCTGCTACTACTTCTAGTCCAACTACTGCCACTTCTTCTACTACTTCTGTTATTACTACTATAACTAATTTTGCTACTACTTCTGCAAATACTAATGCTTCCACTACAACTATTACTACTACTACTACTATTATTAACACTACTACTACTACTACAACTGCTATGACTACTGCTGATTCTACTACTACAGCAACTACTACTGCTGCTTTTGCTCGTATGACTACTATTGCTACTACTACTGCTGCTGCTACTATAGCTACTACTACTACTACTTCAACTGCTACTATAGCTATTATTATTACTGCTTATACCTCTACTGTGACTAATTCTATGACTGCTACTACTCCTATTCATGATACATCTACTACTACTACTGCAAATGCTGCGGCTACGATCCTGCAATAACTACTACTACGATTACAACAACTATTACTACTGCTGCTGCTACTGCTATTGCTACTGCTACTGCTGCTACTACTAATACTACGAGTGTCGCTACTTCTACTGATATGATTGCTACTACTACTACTACTACTGCTGCAGCTGCTACTGCTGCTACTACTACTACTACTTCTACTACTACTACTACTGCTGCTGCTACTACCACAACTACCACTATTGCTACTACTGCTACTGCTACTAATGCTGCTGCTGCTTCTACTACTACAACTACTGCCGCTACTTCTGCAACTACTACTACTGCTGCTGCTACTACCACAACTACCACTATTGCTACTACTGCTACTGCTACTAATGCTGCTGCTGCTTCTACTACTACAACTACTACTGCTACTACTACTGCCACTACTATTACTACGGCTACAACTGCTCCAACAATGACAACTCTTGATGCTGCTACTACTACTACTGCTGCTACTAAAATGGCTACTACTATGACTACTACTACTACTACTTCCGCTACTACGACTACTACTACAACTGCTACTACAATCACTACTACTGCTATTGCTACCACTACTGCTATAACTACTGCTACTACTTCCTCTACCATTGCTACTACTAGCGCTAGTACTACTGCTACTATAGGTACTGCTACTATTACTACTGCTGCCGCTACTATAACTGCTACTACAACTACAACTGCTACTACTACTGCAACTACTACTACTACTACTACTACTACTACTACTTGTGCTACTACTGCTGCTACTACAACTGCTATTACAACTGCTACTACAACTGCTACAGCAACTGCTACTAATGCTACTACTACTAGTACTACTGCTGCTGCTGCTGCTACTACTAGTACTACTACTCTCTAGCTATTATTACTACTGGTACAATTTTTGCTATGACTATTCTGCTACTACTACTACTCCAATTACTGCCACTTCTACTACTACTACAACTACTCCTACTATAACTAATTATGCTACCACTTCTGCAAATATTAATGCTTCCACTACTACTATTACTAGTACTACTACTACTACTACTACTACAAACACTACTACTGCTACTACTACAACTGCTACTACTACTGCTACTACTATTGCTACTGCTACTACTGCTACTCCTATAACAACTGCTACTACTTTTTCTACTGCTACTATAGCTATTATTAATACTGCTTATACCTCTACTGCGACTACTTTTGTGACTGCTACTACTGCTATTCAAGCTACTTTTAGTACTACAATGAATTATCCTACTATTACGAATACTACTACTACGACTACTACAACTACAAATGCTACTGCTATAGCTCCTACTACTATAACTTCTTCTACTACTACTATTCCTATTCCTACAACTACTGCTTCTACTACCACTCCTATTACTCCTACAATAACTTCTACTACCACCCCTACTCCAACTCCTACTGCTACTACTACTCCTTCAACTACTACTACCCATACTCCAACTACTACAACTCCTACTATGACTCCTACACCAACTCGAACTACTACCACAACTACTACTTCTACAACTTGTAGTAGAACTACTACTACTACAGCTACTACTACTACCACTACTACAACAACTAGTACTACTGGTACCAATACTACTAATACTACCACTACTACTACTACTCCCACAACAACTACTACTAATACTACTACTCCTACTACTACTCCTACTCCTACACCTACTCCTACTATAACTCCTACTACTTCAATAACAACAACAACTGCTACTGCTACTGCTACTACAATTACTACAACTGCAGCTATAGCTACTCCTACTACTACTGCTACTACTACTACTATTACTGCTACAACAATAACTGCTACTACTGCTACGACTAAAACTGAACTACTACTACTACTAGTACTACTACTAGTACTCCTACTCATACACGAACTCATACTACTAATCCTACTACTGCTCCTACTCCTACTGCTACTACTGCTACAACAATAACTACTACTAGTACTCCTACTCATACACAAACTCATACAACTACTCCTACTACTGCTCCTACTCCTACTACTACTACTATTACTACTACGACTACTCCTCCTCCTCCTCCTACTACTCCTACTACTACTACTACCACTACTACTACTACTACTCCTACTACTCCTACTACTACCAACTACTACTACTACCACTACTACTACTACTACTCCTACTACTCCACTACCACTACTACGACTACTACTCCTACTACTCCTACTACTATTGATGCTACTACACTTACGACTACAACCACTACTACTACTACTATAACAACTACTTCTACTACTACTACTGCTTGTACTACTACTACTACTACTATTACTCATACTAATACTACTACTCCAAACACTCCTCCTCCTACTACTACTACAATAACTGCTATTGCTACTACAACTACCACTATTACTACAACTTCTACTACTACTACTACTACTACTACTACTATACTACTACTACTACTACTACTACTACTACTACTACTAGTAGTAAGTCCTACTACTACTACAATAACTGCTATTGCTACTACAACTACCACTATTACTACAACTTCTACTACTACTACTACTACTACTACTACTACTACTACTTCTACTACACCTGTTACTACTACTACTTCTACTTCTTCTACTACTACTACTAAGACTACTACTACATTACTACTAGTACAACTGCTAATACCACTTCTTCTGCTATGGCTACTACTACTATAATTATTACTACTGTTGCTACTACTGCTACCACCAAAACAACAACTACAACTATAACTACTATTTTTGCTACTACCCCTACTGCTGCTACTACTTCTACTATTACTACTGGTACTACAACTACTATTGCTACTGCTACTACTACTACTCCTTCTACTGTTGCAACTAATGCCACAACTACTAATGATTCAGCTTCTCCTATTACTACTGCTTCGGCTATTCCTATGGTCACAACTGCTATGAGGGCTTCTGCTCCTGCTACTACTACTCTTACTACTGCTACTACTACTGCTAGTACATCTCCAACTGCTCTAATAGGGACTGCTGCTACTATTAGTACTACTACTAGTACTACTGCTTCTACTGCTATGACTACTACTACTGCCACTACAACTACTATTGCTACTACTACCGTTACTACTGCTACTACTACTACTACTGTTGCCAGTACTTGTACTACTACTACCATAACTATTACTATTGCTACAGCTGTTGCTACAACTATAACTACTACTGCTGCTTTAACAACCACAAATGCTACTACTACTGTGACTACTAATACATTATTACTACTACTATAACAATAACAACAACTACTACTACTACTGTCGTTATTGCCGCTACTACTTCTCATACTACAACAACCACCGCAACTAGTGTTCCTGCTACTATTGCTGCTACTGCTTCTACTACTACAACTACAACAACAACTACTACTACTACCACTACTACTACTTGCACAACTACTTGTAATACTACTACTACTACTACTACTAAGGTTGCTGTTGTTGCTGCCGCTACTACTACTACTACACTTGTTGCAACTATAACTGCTTCAATTGCAATTGTTACAACAACAACCACTACTACAACAACTACTACAACAGTAGCTCCTACTACTACACCTATTATGACTTCGACTACTACTACGATTTATACTACTACCACTACTACTACTACTACTACTACTGGTGCTACTGTTACTGCTACTACTACTACTAATACTTCTACTTCGACTACTAATGCTTCTAATTCGACTACCAGAATCGCTACTATTACTACTACTTTTACCAACATAGCAACTTCTACTACAACTACTTCTCCTATCAGTTCTTCGGGTATAATAACTACTACATCAACTATTACTACTGCAATTACTACTATAACTACTGCCATTCCTACTATAACTACTGCTACTACTACTACAACAACTCTTCCCACAAATACTACTACTGCTGCTACTATGACTACTACTCCTAAAACTTTTAGTACTACTACTACAACTAGTATAATTTCTTCTACTGCTACTAACAATGCTACTGCTGCTGCTACTGTCGCTACTATTTCTACTGCTATTATAGCTACTATTGCTACTATTGCATTTGCTGCTATTTCTCCTAATTCAACTACTACTATTACTACAACTACTACTACAACATGAAATGCTGCTGCAGCTACTACTAACACTTCTACCGCTCCAAATACAACAACTATTACTACTGCTACTGCTATTCGTACTCCTACTACAACTACTACTACTGCAACTACTACTTCTACTTCTACTACGGCTACTACGACTACCACTAATACTTCTACTATTACTTCTACTCCTACTACCGCAACTATTACTGCTACTGCTACTGTTACTACTATGACTACTACTACTAGTCCTACAAGTTCTCTTACAACTACTACTACTATGACTACTCATACAACTACAACAACAACTACTACTACTACTGCTACTGCTACTCCTACTCCTACTACTACTCCTATCGTTACTATTCCTACTACAACTATTAATACTACAACAACAACTACTCCTACTACTAATAATACTACTACTTTTACTACTATGGCCTCTACTACTCCAACTGCTCCTACTACTACTGCGATTACTACTACTACTACTACTACTGCTATTGTTACTACTACTACTCCTCCTCCTACTACGGCTACTACTCCTACTACCATTGCTACTGCTCCAACTATTACTGCGATTACTACACCTACTTCTACTTCTACAATAACTACTACTGCTGCTGCTGCTACAACTCCTACTGCTCCTTCAACAACAACTAATACTACTACTACCACTGCTACTACTACTACAACTTACCACTACTACTACTCTCACTAGTGCTACTGCTCCCCCAACTACTGCTTCAGTTGTTACTCCAACTGCTACAGCTTCTACTATCACCACAACTATTGCTACTACAACAACAACAACTACTACAACCATTATTACTACTACTACTACTTGCTACTACCACTACAGCCACTTCAACAACTACTACAACTACCGCTACTGCTACTTCTGACAATGTTGCTTCCACCACTACTATTCCTACTACTACTTCTGCAACAAGTGATACTACTATTGCAACAACTACTACAGTTTCTACTACTACTACTACTACTACTACTACTACTATTACTACTACTACTACCTCTACTACTGCTACTACTATTGCAACTGATACTATTGGTACTAATACTACTACTGCTTGTACTGCCGCAACTGATATAGCTACTACAACTACTGCTACAACTAATGCTACTACTAGTACCTCTACAACTGCTACTGCTGCTACTACTGCTAATGCTACTACCACTAAGACTACTACTACTGCAACTACTGCTACTACAACTACTACTAATACTACTACAAATACTACCACTACTACTGCTAATACTATTACTACTACATCTACACTACTACTACTCGTACTACTCTGACTCCTACTCCTACTCCTCTTACAACAACTGCTAGTATGACTTCTCCTATTACAAATACAACTACCACTTCTACTACTACTATTATAACTACTCCTGCTGCGACTCCTATTACTAATTCTATTTCAACTACTACTAGTAAGACAATAAAAATTACTACTAATGCTACTGCTACTACTACTTCTACCGCCACTACTACTACTACGGCTACCATACTACTGCTACAACTACTTCTACTATACTATAGCAATAACTACTACTACAACTTCGGCTAATGTTACTACAACAACTGCCACTACTAATACTACTACTACTACTACTATTACAACTACAACATACTACTACTACTGCTATTAGTAATGCTACTACTCCCCTACAACTACAACCCCTATTACCATTACTGCTACTACTATTTCTACTACAACTACTACTATTGCTGCTGCTACTAGTCCAACCACTACAATTGCTATTGCTACTACAATTACAACTACTGCTACTGCTACAACTACTACTACTACTACCACCACCACCACCACCACGACCACCACCACGACCACCACTCCTGCCGCCACCACTGTTGCTGCTGCAATTACTACTACTACTACTACTACTACTACAACTTCTTCTACTACTACTAAAACCACTAATACTACTACAAGTTCTACAACTATAACAATAACTACTATTACACCTACTCCTTTTGCTACTGATACTACTACTACAACAACTGCTACGACTACTGCTACTTTGACTATAACTACTCCTACTACTACTCCAACAAATACCACCACTACCACTAGTACTACAACTTACTACTACTGCTGCTATTACTACTGATTCTGCTCAACCTACAACTACAACTGGTATTACTACTACTGCTGCTAGTACTACTGCTACTATTATTCACAATACTACTACTATTGCTACTACCACTACTACTCCTCCCACTATTACCACTGCTATAGCAAATACTACTACTACTACTACAGCTACTACTACTACTACTACTACCGTTCTACTACTACCACCACTACTACTATTACTACTACGACCCAAACTACAACTCCTACTACTACTACGAAAGCCACTACTACTACTAATACTACTACGGCAACTACTCCTACTACTATTGCTATTGCTATTGCCCCTAATACTTGTACTACTACTACCACTACTACTACTACTACTCCTCCTTCTACTCCTTCAACTACTACCAATACTACTACTACCACTGCTATTACTGCTACAACTAACTACTACTACTTCTATTACTACAGTTACGACTACCCCTACTCCTATTTCTGCTTTTACTATAACTATTGCTGCTTCTACTACGGTTGCTACTACTACAACTTTTACTATCGCTACTACTACTACTACTCCTTCCACTACAACTGCTACTACTAATACTACTACTACAACTACTACAGCTATTACTGCTACTATTGCTACTACAACTACGACTAGTACCACTACAACTACAGCTACTACGACTACTGTTGCTGCTGCTTCCACTACTACTACTGCTACTGCTACTACAATAACTACTGCTACTACAACTACTACTACTATTACTACTAGAACTACTACTATTGCTACTGCTGCTTTTGCTAGTATGGCTACTATTGCTACTGCTACTACTGCTGCTACACTAACTACTGCTACTATAGCTATTATTACTACTTCTTATACCGCTACTATGACTAATTTTGTGACTGGTAGTACTGCTATTCGAGCTGTTTCTAGTACTACTATGACTTCTACTGCTACTACTATAGCTAATGCTATGACTACGATTCCTGCAATAACTACTACTGCAATTACAACTAACGAGACTACGACGAATGCTACGGTACCTCCGATCTGCCGCCGACGGCTCCGACGACGAAGACGAGGAAGTGCATGGGGGCGGGCGGCGAGACGAGGAGGGCGACGACGACGAGTACGACGGCGTACTACGGCAACGCTACTTCCGTCGGACGACGACAATGACGACGACGACGAGAGGGCGAATAACGGCGACGACGACGATCAACGGCGGATACGACTACTACTGCAACTTTTTTTTTTACTTCTACTACTCTACTACTATACTCCTAACACTACTAGTAGGCTTTCTACTACTCTACAAACAACTGCCCTACTACTACTAATATTCTCCTACTCTACTGCACTACTTACAAACTTCGCTACTACTATACTGCTACTACTGTTGCATCTAATACTATTCCTATTGTACTACTACACTCTGCTATTACTACTAATACTACAACTTTTGCTACTACTCACTACTACTACTACTACTCTGCTACGTCGCTAGTAACACAGCCAATTATGGTTCTGCTACAACTGATGCTACTACTACTGCTACTATAATTACTGCTATGATTACTACTTCTATGACTGCTACGTCTTCTACTACTACAATAACTACTATGACTTTTACTACTACTGCAGCTACTATTGCTACTGCTGCTGCTACCAATATTACTATTACTACAACTTTGCTACTGCTGCTATTAATGCTATGGCTGCTACACAACTATAGCTACTATTGTACCACTTCTACTACTACTACTACCGCTCTTGCTACAAATAATACTACTACAACAACTGCTACTACTACTACTGCTAGTACTGCTGCTACTACTACTGCTACTACTACTGCTACTACAACTACAACTGTTGCTATTGCTACTATAATTGCTACTACTATAATTACTATTGTAGCTACTACTATTGCTTTTCCTAATACTACTGCTACTTTCACTACTACTCCTACTACTACTTTTGGTTCCACCATGACTTCTACTACTACCCCTATGACTACAGCTATAACTACTACTACTATTATTACTGCTACTGCTACCACTGCGACTATGACTACTACTCTTACTATAACTATTGCTACTAGTACTCCTCCTACTACTTCTACTACTACCACTGCTACTAGTACTGCTAATACTACTGCTACTACTATGACTCTTTATATTATTGTTACTACTATTATGACTACTACAACCATTATTGTTACTATGACTACTAAAACAACAAGTACAACAACTACTACTACTATTATTGCCACTATTACTTTTATTGCAACTACTAATACTGCTACTACTAATAGCAAAATAAGTAGCAAAAGCGGTAGTAGTAGAACTAGTAATAGAAATAGTAGTAGCAGTAGCAGTAGTTGCAGTAACAGCAATAGTAGTAGCAGTAGTAACAGCAATAGCAGTAGTAGCAGAAGTAGCAGTAGCAGTAGCAGCAGTTATTGTTGTAGTAGTAGTCGTACTAGTAATTTTAGTAGTATTAGTCAAAGTAGTAGAAAGGGTTGTAGTTCTAGTAGCAGCATTAACATTGACAGTGATAATAGCAGTAGCAGTAGTAGTAGTAGTAATAGTGGCAGTAATAGTTATAGTAGTGGCAGTAGTAGTAGTAGTAGTAGTATTAGTAGCAGCAGAAGTATTTGGATTAGTAATAGTAGTAGTAGTAGTAGTAGCAGTAACAACCATAATAGCAGCAGTAATAGTAGCAATAGTTGTTGCATTTGCAACAGTTGCAGCTGTATCAGTAATAGTATTAGTGATGGCATAGTAGCAGTACTAGTAGTAGTAGTAGTAGTAGCAGTGGTAGCAGTAGTAGCAGTATTAGTTTTAGGAGGAGTAGTAGTTGAAGTAGTAGGGGTAATAGTAGTAGTCATAATAATAATAGTAGTAGTAGTAGTAGTAGTAGTAGTAGTAGTAGTAGTGACAGTGCAATAGTAGCAGTAGTAGTAGTAGATGTCAATGTAGCGGTAGTAGTAGTTGTAGGCATAGTAATAGTAGTAGTAGTAGTATTAGCAATAGTAGTAGCAGCAGTAGTAGTAGTAGTAATAGTAGTAGTAGCAGTAGCAGTAGTAGAACCAAAAGTTGTAGTTGTTGTAGTAGTAGTTATACAAGTAGTAGTATCAGTAGTAGAAGTAGTAGGGGCAGTAGTAGTGGGAGAAGTAGTAGTGGTAGGAGAAGCAGCAGTAGTTGTTATTGTAGGATAATTACTAGTAGTAGTAGTTGCTGTAGTAGTTCTAGTTTTTGTTATCGTACTAGAAGTAGCAGCAGTAGTAATTATAGTTATAGTTGTAGTAGTTATAGTTGTAATAGTAGCTATAGTTGTAATAGTAGTAGTAGTTGCAGTAGTAGCAGTAGTAGTAATAGTAGTAGTAGTTGCAGGAGTAGCAGTAGTGGCTGAAGTAGCAATAGTAGCAATAGTAGAGGTAGTAGCAGTAGTAGTAGTAGCAGAAGTAGTAGTAGTACTAGTAGTAGTAGTAATAGCAATAGTAGTCATAGTAGTCATAGTAGTAGCAGGAGCAGTAGTAACAGTAGTAATAGAAGTAGTAGTAGATGTAGTAGTAGTAATAGGTGTAGTATTAGTTGCTGTAGTTGTAATTATAGCAATAGTAGTAGTAGAAGTAGCAATAGTAGCACTATTAGGCGTACTATGTGAAGTAGTAATACTAGCAATAGCAGTAATAGTAAAAGTAGCAGTAGTGGTAGCAATAATAGCAGTTGTTGCAGTATTAGTAGCAGCAGTAGTTACAACAGTAGCAGCAGCAGCAGCAACAGCAGCAGCAGTAGTAGTAGTAGTAGTAGTAGTAGTAGTAGTAGTAGCTGCCGTTGTAGTAGTGGTAGTAGTAGCATCAGCAGTAGTACTAGCAGCCGTAGTAGTAGTAGCTGTAGCGGTGGCCACAGCAGTAGTAGTAGTAGCAACAAGACTAGTGGAAGAAGTAGGAGTAGCAGTAGCAATAGTAGTAGAATAATAGCTATAGTAGCAGTAGTAGCAGCAATAGTGGTAGAAGTAGTAATAGTAGCAATAGTAGTAGTAGAAGTTGTAGTAGTTGTAGTACTAACTGTACTAGCTGTGGCAGCAGTAATAGTAGTAGTTAGTAGTAGTAGTAGTAGTAGTAGTAGTAGTAGAAGTAGTAGCAGTAGTGCTAGTTGGAGTTGTAGTAGTAGTAGTAGCAGCAGTGGCAACAATAGTAGCAGTAGTAGCAGATGTAATAGTAATATTAGTAGCAGCATAATTAGTTGGAGTAGAAGTAGTAGCAGTAGTAGTAGTGGTTGCAGAAGTAGTAGTAGTAGTCGTAGTAACAATAGTAGTAGTAGTGGTAGTAGTTGCTATAGTAGAAGCAACAGCAACAGCTGTAGTAGTAGTAGTGGTAGTTGTAGCCACAGTAGTTGTTGTAGTATTAGAAGTAGCAGTAGCACTCATAGCGGTGGTTGTGGTGACGGCAGTAGTCGTAGCAGTAATAGTAGTAGTAATAGTAGCAACAGTAGTAGCAGTAGTAGTAGTTGTTGTTGTAATAGTAGTAGTCGTAGTCATAGTAGTTGTAGTAGTAATAGTAGTTAGAGTAGTCGTGGTAGTAGTAATAGCAGTACAGTAGCAGCAAAAGTAATAGTTGGAGTAGTAGTAGCAGAAGTAGCAGCAGTAGTAGTAGTGGTAGCAACAGTTGTTGTAGTAGAAGTAGTCATCCAAATAGTAGATGTAGTAGTGGTAGCATTATTATTTGTAGTAGTAGTAGTAGTAGTAGTAGTAGCTAAAGTAGTAGTAGTACTAGTATTAGCTGTAGTCATAGTAGTAGTTGTTGTAGTATTACTATTAGTAGGAGTAGCATTAGAAGTAGCAGTAGTAGCAGTAGTTGTCATTTTAGTAGTAGTTGTTGTTGTCTGTTTCATTGTAGTAGGACTATTAGTTGTAGTAGTTGTTGTTGTACTCATAGTAGTAGTAGTCGTAAAAGTAGTAGTGGTAGTAGTAGTCGTAACCATTATAATACCAGTAGTAGTAGCAACAGTAGTAGCTATAGTAGTAGTATTAGTAGTAGTATCAGTCGTAACAATAGTAGCAGTAGTAATAGTAGTAGTAGTAGCAGTAATTGTGATAGAAGTATTAGAACTACTAGTAGTATTAGTAGTAATAGTAGTAGTTGTATTGCTAGTAGTCATAGTAGTTGTAGTAGCAATAGTAGTATTAGTCGGAGTAGCATTAGTAACAATGGCAGAATTTATAGCAGTAGTTATAGGAGTAGGAGTACTAGTTATAGTAGCAGTAGTTGTAGCAGTGGTAATAGCAGTATTAGTAAAAGCAGCAGCCTCAATAGTAGTACTGGCAAGATCATTAGCAATAGAAATAGCAATTATACCAATAGACGTAGTAGCGGGCACAATATCAGTAGTTACAGTAGTTGCGGCAACAACTGTAGCAGTAGTAGCAATAATAGCAGCAACAACAGTAGCAGTAGTAGTAGTAGCAGTAGGAATAGAAATAGTTGTCGAAGTAGCACTATTACTAGCAGTAGTAGTAATAGTAGTAGCAATAGTAGTTGTTGTTGTAGTAGTAGTTGTAGTAGCAGTAGTAGTAGTAGTAGCTGTAGTAGTAGTAGTCGTAGCCACTGTAGTACTATTAGTAGTAATAGTAGCAGAAGTAGTAGTAGTAGTAGTAATAATAATTGTAGTTGAAGTAGTAGCAGTTGTAGCAGTTGTAGCAGAAGTAGTAGTAATTTTACTAGTCATAGAAGTTGTAGTAGCAATAGCAGTAGTAGTTCTAGTAGTAGTAATAGTAGTTGTCATGGTAGTCCTAGTAGTAGTGGCAGTAGTAGAAGGAGTAGTTGGAATAATAGTAATAGTAGTAGTAATAGTGCCTGTAGTAGCAATAGTAGTACTAGTAGTAGTAGTAGTAGTAGCAGTAGTAGTTGTAGTCCTAGCAGTAGCAGCAGCAGCAACAGTAGTAGCTGTAGTACTATCCCTATCAGTAGTAGTAGTAGAAGCTATAGGAGAAGTAGTTGTAGTGGTTGTAGTTGTAGTTGTAGGAGAAGTAGTAGTAGTAGTAGCAGTAGTATAAGTACTTGTAGAAGTAGTGCTATTAGTAGCAGTAGTAGCAATAGTAGTAGTAGCAACAGTAGCAATAGTATTTGTAATAGTAGTAGTAACCATAGCAGTAGTAGTACTAGTAGCAGTGGTAGTTGCAGGAGTAGTATTTGTAGCAATAGTAGTAGTTGTGGTAGTAATAGTAGTTGTTGTTCTTGTAACAGTAGTAGCAGTAGCAGTCATAGCCATAGTAACAGTTGCAATTGCAGTAGTAGTAGTAGTTGTAGTAGTAGAAGTAGTAGAAGTAATAGTAGTAGTCAGAGTAGAAGTAGTAGTAATTGTAGCAGCTGCAGTAGTAGCAGTAATAACAGTAGTAGTTGTAGTAGTAGTTGTGGTAGTAGTAGTAGTAGTGGTAGTAGTAGTAGGAGTATTAGTTGTAGTAGTAGCAGAAGTAGTAGTCGTAGTAGTAGTAGCAGTAGCAGTAGTGTATGTAGTAGTAGTAGTAGTAGTAGTAATAGTTGTAGTAGTAGTATTTGTAGTAGTTGTTGTTGTAGCTGTAGTAGAAGTGGCAATAATGGTAGCCGTAGTTGCCACAGTGGCAGCGGCAGCAGTCATAGCAATAGTTGCAGTAGTTTTAATAGTAGTGGCAGTAAGAGTAGTAGAAGTAGTAGTAGCGGTGGTGGTAGCAGTAGTTTTAGTAGTAGTAATAGGAGTAGAAGTAGTAGTAGTATGAACGGTTGCATTAGTAGTTGCAGCAGCAGCAGTAGTAGCAGAAATAATAGTAGTAATAGTAGTCAGAAAAGTAGTAGCAGTAGATGAAGTGGTACAGTAGTAGTAGTAATATTATTAGTCATAGTAGCTGTAGTAGTTGTACTAGCAATAGTAGAGAAAATTATAATAATAGTAGTAGTTATAGCAGCAATAGTAGATTTAGTAGTTGTGTAGCAGTGGTAGTTGTAGTGGTAATAGTTGTAATAGTATTTTTAGTAATAGCAGAAGTAGTATTAGAAGTAGAAGAAGTGGTAGTAGCAGCAGCAATATTAGTAGTAGGAGTAGTAGTAGTAGTCCAAGAAGTATTAGTAGCTGCAATAGTTGGAGTGGTAGTAGAGCAGTAGAAGTAGCAGTAGTAGCAGCTGTAGAAGTAGTAGTCGTAGCAGCAATAGTAGTAGTAGTAGTACTAGTAGTAGGAGTAGGAGTAGGAGTAGCAGTAGTACGAGTAGGAGTTATACTAGTAGGAGCTGGAGTTGGAGTAGGAGTAGTTGTAGTAACCATAGCAGCAGTAGCAATAGCAGTAGTAGTAGTTGTTGTAGTTGCATTAATAGCACAAGTAGCAGCAGCTGCAACAGTAGTGGTGGTAGTAGTACTAGTAGTAGTAGCAGTAGTAGTAGCAGTAGTAGTAGCAATAGTAATAGCGGTCGTAATTATAGTAGTAGTAGTAGCAGCAATAGTAGTAGCAATAGTGATTGCTACAGTAGCAGAAGCAACAATAGTAGTAGTTGTAGTATCAATACTAGTAGTAGTAGTAGTACTTGTAGTAGTGATAGGAGTAGAAGTAGTAGTAGTATCAACGATTGCATTAGTAGGTGTAGCGGTAGTACTAGCAGTAGTAGCATAAGTACTAGCAGTAGTAATAGTAGTCGGAGAAGTAATAGTAGTAGAAGTAGTAGTAGAAGAAGTAGTAGTAATATTATTAGCAGAAGCACTACTACTAGTAGTAGTTGCAGCAGTAGTTGCACTACTAGTGGATGCAGAAATTGCGGTTGTAGTAGTAGTAGTAGTAGTAGCATCACTAGCAGCAGTAGTTGTAGTGTAGTAGCAGCAATAGTAGTAGTAATTGTAATAGTATTTGTAGTAAAAGTAGAAGTGGTAGTAGTAGGAGAAGAAGTAGTAGTAGTAGCAGCAATAGTAGTAGTGGCAGTAGTAGCAGTAGTCCTAGCAGTATTAGTAGTAGCTGTAGTAGGTTGACTAGTCGTAGTAGCAGCAATAGTAGTAGTGGTAGTAGTAGCAGTAGTCCTAGCAGTATTAGTAGTAGCTGTAGTAGGTTGACTAGTAGTAGTAGCAGCAATAGTAGCAGTAGTAGTAACAGTAGCAGTAGTAAAGTAGTATTAGTTGTAGTAGTTGTAGAAGTTGTAGTAGTAGCAGTAGCAGTAGTAGAAGTAATAGTAGTAATAGTGGTAGATGTAGTAGTATTAGTAGTAGTAGTACAATAGTAGTATTTGTAGTAGTAGTAGTAGAAGTAGCAGTTGTAGTAGCATTAGAAGCAGTAGTTGTAGTAATAGTAGCAGCTGCAGTGGAAGTTGTAGCATGCGGAGTAATACTAGTAGCAATAATTGGAGTTGGAGTAGTAGTAGGAGTAGGAGTAGTAGTAGTTGTAGTAGTAGTAGGTGTTGGAGTAGGAGTGGGACCATGAAAAGTAGTAGAAGTAGTAGGGGTAGGCATAGTAGTGGTAGTCATAGGAGTAGGAGTAGGAGTAGCAGTAGCAACATCAATAGTAGTAGTAGAAGAAGTAATAGTAGCAATAGTGGAAGCAATATCAGCAACAGCAGTAGTAGTAGTAGTTGTTGTTTTTGTTGTACTAGTAGTAGTTGTAGTATCAGTAGTATCAGTAGTAGTAGTAGTAATTATAATAGTAGTAGTAGCAGAAGCAGTAGTTGCAGTAGTAGCAGCAGTAGTAGTACCAGTAGTAGCAGCAGCAGTAGTAGTGGTAGGAGTAGCAGTAGCAGTAGTAGCAGTAGAAATAGTAATAGTAGTAGCTGTAGCAGTAGTCGTATAAGTAGTTGTATTAGTAGTATGACTAGAAGTACAAGTAGTAGTATTAGCCGTTGTACCAACTATAGTGGTTGTAATAGTAGTCATAGTAGTAGTGGCAACAGTAGTTTTAGGAGCAGTAGTAGCATTAGTAGTAGTAGTACTGGTAGTAATAGTAGTAATAGTACTAGTTGTAGCAACAATAGTTGTTGTAGCACTACTAGCAGAAGTAGCATTAGTAGTAGCAATAGTGGTAACTCCAGTAGTAGTAGTAGTAGTCATAGCAATAATAGTTGGACAAGCAGTAGTAGTACTAGTAGCAGTAGCAGCAGCAGTCGCAATAGTTGTTGTAGTAGTATTAATAGTAGTAGTAGTAGTACAAATAATAGTAGCAGTTGAAGCAGTAGAGGTAGTACTAGTCCTATAGTGGTAGTAGTAGTAGTAGCAGCAGCAGCAGTGGCAATAGCAGCAGTAGTAGTAGTAGTAGTCGCAGCAGCAGCAGTAGTAGTAGTCGTAGTTGTAGTCGTAGTAGTTCTAGCAGTAGTAATAGTAGTTGTAGTGGTAGTGCCAAAAGTAGTATTAATAGTCATTGTTGTACTTGTGGTATTTGTAGTAATAGTAGTAGTAATTGCAGCTGTAGTAGTAATGGTAGGTGTAGCAGCGGTAGCAGTAATGGCAGAAGTAGTAGCAGCAGCAGCAGTAGTACTAGTAGTAGTAGTAATGGTAGTAGAGCCAGTAGTCGCAGCTTAGCAGTAGTTGCGAGAGTAGCAGTAGTCATAGTAGTAATAGTACTAGTATTATTAGTTGTTGTAGTAGCAGTAGTCATCGTAGTAGAAGTAGTACTAGTAGTAAGAAAAGTAGAGTAGTTTTACTAGTAGTAGTGGTAGTAGCAGTCGTAGCAATAGTAGAATTAGTAGGAGTCGTAGAAGTAGAAGTAGCAGAAATAGTAAGAGAAGTAGCAGTAGTAGTATTAGGAGTAGTGGTGGTGTTAACAGTGGTAGTTGTAGCTATAGCTATAGTAGTAGTCGTAGCGGTAGTAGTAGTAGCGTTAGTAGAAGTAGTAGTTATTGTTGATGTTGTTGTACTAGTAGTAGTAGTTGTTGGTGTTGTACTAGTAGTACTAGTAGTTGCTATTGTAGTATTAATAGTAGCAGTAGCAACAGTAGTAGCAGCAATAGTAGAAGTAGTGTTAGCAGCAATAGTAGCAATAGTAGCAATAATTGTAGTAGTACTAGTTGCAGTTGTAGCAGTAGCAATAGTAGTAGTAGTTGTTGTTGTTGTACTAGTAGTAGCAATAGTAGTAATAGTAGTAATAATAGTAGCAGTCGTAGTAGTAGGCGAAGTAGTAATGGAAACCATAGTAGGAGTAGTAGTAGTGGTAGTACGAGTAGCAGTAGTAGTAGCAGTTGTGATAGTATAAGCTGCAGAGCTAGTAGTAGTAGTTGTTGTAGTAGAATTTGGGGTGGTGGTGGTAGTAGTAGTAGTTATAGAAACAGTAGTAGTGGTAGTAGAAGTTGCTGTAGTAGTTGTGGTAGCATTTGGAGGAGTAGTAGTAAAAGCTATTGTAGTAGTGGTGGTGGTAGCAGTAGTAGCCATAGTAGCAGTAACAGTAGTAGAACTAGGAGCAATAGTAGTAGTAGTGTGAACGGTTGCATGAGTAGGATTAGAAGTAGTAGTAGTAGCAGAAGTAAGAGTAATAGTAATAGTAGTAGGAGAAGTAGCAGTTGTAGAAAATGTAGTAGCAACCATGGTAGTAATATTATTAGCAGCAGCTACAATAGTAGTCATAGTAGCGGTAGTTGTTATACCAACATTAGTAGTAGAAATTGCACTAGTAGTAGTAGTAGGAGTAATAGTATTAGTGGTAATGGCAAAAGAAATAGTAGTAGGACAAGAAATAGTAGTAGCCGCAACAACAGAACTAGAACTAGTAGTCGTAGTTGTATTTGTAATAGCAGCAGTATGTGGAGTAGTAGTCATAGTAGCAGTAGTAGCGGAAGTAGTATTAGCAGCAATAGTAGTAGTAGTTGTAGTAGTGGTAGTATCAGTAGTAGCAGTAGCAGTAGTAGTAGTACTAGGAGCAGTAATAGTGGTAGTAGCATTTGGAGTAGTAGTAGTAGGAGAAGAAGTAGTAGTAGTAGAAGTAGTTGGAGTAACAGTAGTAGTAGTAGTAGAATAAGGAGTAGTATTAGTAGCAGTTGTTGGTGTCGGAGTAGGAGGAGGAGTAGTAGGAGAAGTAGTGGATATAGTAGTAGTAGTAGTCATTGTAGTAGCAATAATATTTGTAGAAGTACAAGTACTGCTAGTAGTAGTAATAGTAGTAGTAGTAATACTATTAGTAGTAGTAGTATTAGTCGTAGCAGTAGTATTAGTCATAAGAAAAGTGGTTATAGTAGCAGTAGTCATAGCAGTAGTAGCAATGCTTTTAGCAATAGCAGCAACAGTAATAATTATAGCAGTAGTAATAATAATTGTAGTTGAAGCAGTAGCAGTTGTAGCAGTAGTAGTAGATGTAGTAGTAGTTGTACTAGTCATAGCAGTTGTAGTAGCAATAGCAGTAGTAGTACTAGTAGTAGTAATAGTAGTTGTCATAGTAGTCCTAGTAGTAGTGGCAGTAGTAGAAGGAGAAGTAGTTGGAATAATAGTAATAATATTAGTAATAGTGCTCGTAGTAGCAATAGTAGTAGTAGTAGTAGTAGTAGTAGTAGTATTAGTAGCAGTAGTAGTTGTAGTCCTAGCAGTAGCAGCAGAAGCAGCAGCAGTAGTAGTAGCCGTAGTACTATCCCTAGCAGTAGTTGTAACAATAGTAGCAGTAGTAGCAGTAGCAGTTATAGGAGAAGTAGTTGTAGTGGTTGTAGTTGTAGTTGTAGGAGAAGTAGTAGTAGTAGTAGAAATAGTATAAGTAATTGTAGAAGTAGTGCTATTAGTAGCAGTAGTAGCAATAGTAGTAGCAACAGTAGCAATAGTCATAGCAGCAATAGTAGCAATAGTATTTATAATAGTTGTAGTAACCATAGCAGTAGTAGTACTAGTAGCAGTGGTAGTTGCAGGAGTAGTATTAGTAGCAATAGTAGTAGTTGTGGTGGTAGTAGTTGTTGTTGTTCTCGTAATAGTAGTAGCAGTAGCAGTCATAGCCATAGTAACAGTTGCAATTGCAGTAGTAGTAGTAGTTGTAGTAGTAGAAGTAGTAGAAGTAATAGTAGTAGTCAGAGTAGAAGTAGTAGTAATTGTAGCAATTGCTATAGTAGCAGTAGTAAGAGTAGTAGTAGTAGCAGTAGTACGAGTATTAGTTGGTGTCAGGGTAGGAGTAGTAGTAGTAGTGGTAGTGGTAGTAGTAGTAGAAGTGGTGGTGGTGGTGGTAGTAGTAGTAGTAGTAGTAGTAGTAGTAGTAGTACTAGTAGTAGTGGTTGTAGTATAGGTAGTACGAATAGGAGTAGGAGTAGGAGTAGAAGTAGCAGCAATAGTAGTAGTAGTAGTAGGACAAGTAGTAGCAGTAGTAGAAGCTACATCAGTTCAAGCAAAAGTAGTAGTAGTAGAAGTGGGAGTAGTAGTAATAGTGGTAGTGTTAATATTAGTAGCAGTAGTTGCAGTAGTAGCAGTAGCAGCAGAAGCTGTAGCTATTGTAGATGTGGTAATAATAGTAGGAGCTATAGTAGGAGTAGCATAGCAGTAGTAGCAATAGTAGCAGTAGCAGTACTAGCAATAGTAACAGTAGCAATAGAAGTATGATTGTAATCCTAGCAGTATTAGTAGTAGTACTAGGAGTGGCAATAGTAGCAATAGTAGTAGGAGTAGTAGTAGTTGTTGTTGTAGTAGTAGCAGTAGTTGTTGTTGTTGTTGTTGTAGTAGTAAAAATATTGGAAGCGTTGGACTTGCAGTAGAAGGAACAGTAGTAGCAATGGTAGTAGAAGTAGTACTAGTAGTTGTAGAACAGCAGTAGTAATAGTGGTCGTTGTTCTGGTAGTAGTTATTATAGAAGTAGTAGAAGTTGTAGTAGTAGTAGTAGTAGTAGCTGTAGTAGCTGTTGCAATAGTAGTAGTAGTAAGAGAAGTAACAATAGTAGTAGTAGTACTAAGAGTAGTAGTAGTAGTAATAGTACTAGTAGTGTTGATAGTTGTTATTATCATTGCAGTAGTAGTAGAAGTAGTTATTGTACTAGTTGTTGCAGTTGTAGTAATAGTGGTTGTAGTAGTTGTAGTATTAGTAGCAGTTATAGTAATAGTAGTTGTAGCAGTTGTTGTTGTAGTAGTTGTATTATCAAAAGTAGTAGTAGCAGTAGTTGTGGTAGTAGCTGTAGTAGCAATGGTAATAGCAGCAGTAGTAGTAATAATAGTTATAGTGGGAGTAACAGAAATGGTAGTAGTGGTCATTGTTGTACTTGTTGTGCTTGTAGTAGCAATAGTAGCAATCGTAGTAGTGGTAATGGTAGTTTTAGCTGCAATAGCAACAGCAGAAATAGTAGTGCCAATAGCAACAACATTAGTAGTACTAGTAGCATCAGTAGTGGCAATAGAGGCATTAGTTGCAGTTGTAGCAAAAGTTGCGGTAGTAGCAGCAGTTGCAGTAGTAATAGGAGTAGTAGTATTAGTTGTAGTAGTTGTAGCAGTAGTCATGGCAGTAGAAGTAGTAGTAGTAGTAGGAAAAGTAGAGTTGTTATAGTAGTAGTAGTAGTAGTAGTAGAAGTAGTAGCGGTAGTAGCAGTAGTAGAATTAGTAGGAGTCATAGAAGAAGCAGTACTAATAGTAGTAGGAGAAGTTGCGTAGTAGTAGTAGCAGTCGTCCTAGTAGCAGTAGTAATATTAGTAGTAGTGGTGGTGCTAGCAGCAGTAGTTATAGCAGTAGTAGTAGTAGTAGCATTAGTAGAAGCAGTATTAGTAATAGTAGTAGTAGTTATTATTGTTGTTGTTGGACTAGAAGTTGTTGTTGTTGTTGTACTACTAGCTGTAGTAGTAGTTGCTGTTGTAGTATTAGTAGTAGCGGTGTAGTAGTAGTGGCAACAATAGTAGTAGCAGTATTTGTTGCAATAGTAGCAGTAGTAGTAATCATGGTTTGTAATAGTAGTAGTAGTAGTAGTAGTAGCAGTAGGCGAAGTAGTAGAAGTAGTAGTGGAAGTCGCAGTAGCCGTAGTCATGGTGGTAATAGCAGTAGTAACAGTGGTAGCAGTGATAGTAGCCGGGGTAGTAGTAGTAGTAGATGCAATAGTAGCAGTTGTGATAGTATAAGCAACAGAACTAGTAATAGTCGTAGTTGTTGTTGTAAAAGTGGTAGTATTGGTCATAGTTGTAGCAATAATAGTAGCAGTACAAGTAGCAGTAGTAGTTATAGTAGCATTTGTAGTAGTAGTAGTAGTAGCAGTAGTAGTAGTAGTAGAAGTAGTAGTAGTAATAGTAATAATAGCTGTAGTAGTCATAGTAGTGGTAGCATTAGTAGCCGTAGTGGTAGTAATAGTGGTATAAGTAGTAGTAGGTGTAGTATTAGTAGTAGTACTAGTAGTAATAGAAGCAGAAGTAGTAGTAGTGTTAACGGTTGCATGAGTAGGAGTAGCAGTAGTAGTAGTAGTAGTTGAAGTTGGAGCAGTAGTAATAGTTGTAGGAGAAGTAGTAGTTGTAGAAGAAGTAGTAGGTCTAATAGCTATAATCTTATTAGTAGCAGCAACAACAGTAGTAGTAGTAGCGCTAGTTGTTATACTTGCATTAGCAATAGAAATTGCAGTAGTAGTAGTCGCAATGATAGTATTAGTAGAAAGGCAAAAGTAGTAGTAGTAGGAGAAGAAGTAGTAGCAGCAGCAGTAGCAGAAGTAGTAACAATAGTCGTAGTTGTATTTGTTATAGTAGTAGTACTTGGAGTAGTAGTAGCGGCAGCAGTAGCAGTAGAAGTAGTAGTATTAGTAGTTGTGGTGGCCATGGTGGTAGTAGCGGTAGTAGTAGCAGTAATAGTAGTATTATTAGGAGGAGTAGTAGTAGTAGTAGTATTTGGAGTAGTAGTAGTAGGAGAATAAGCAGTAGTTGTACTAGTAGTGGAAGTAGTAGTAGTCGAAGTTGTTGTAGTAACAGTAGTTGTAGTAGTAGCAAAAGGACTACTAGTAGTAGCCGTAGTTGGTGTCGGGGTAGGAGTAGTAGTAGTAGAAGGGGTGGTGGTGGTGGTTGTGGTAGTAGTAGTAGTAGTGGTAGAGGTAGTAGAGGTAGTACAAATAGGAGTAGGAGTGGGAGTAGAAGTAGCTGTAGCAGTAGTAGTAGTAGTAAGAGTAGTAGCCGTCGTAGAAGCAGCGTTCGTGGTAGCGGAAGTAGTAGTAGTAGTATAATTTGTCGTAGTCGAAGTAGTAGTAGTAGTTGTAGCAGTAGCTGCAGTAGTAGTTATAGTTATAGCCATAGTACTAGTTGTAGGGGTAATTGTAATAGCTATTGTAGTGGTAGTAGTAGCCATTGTAGTAATAGTAAGAGCTATAGTTGGAGTAGCAATAGCAGCAATGCAGCAGTAGCAGTAGTAGTTGGAGCCGTAGTTGCAGTAGCAATTGTAGTAAGATAGTAGCCGCAGTAGTAGTAGTAGTAGTAGGAGTGGCAGTATTATAAACAGTAGTAGGCATAGTAGAAGTAGTAGTAGTAGTAGTAGTAGTTGTTGTTGTTGTTGTTATTGTAGTAGTAGCAGAAATACCAGTAGCAGTGGAGTACCATTAGAAGGAACTGTAGTTTAGTAGTAGTAGTAGTAGTACTAGTAGTAGTAGAGCAGCAGTAGTACCAGTTGTAGTAGCAATTGCAGTAGTAGTAGTAGTAAATGAAGTAATAGTAGTAGTAGTAATAGTTGTAGTAGTAGTGGTAATTGTTATTATTGTTGTAGTAGTAGTAGAAGTAGTTGTAGCTTTGGTTGTTGTAGTTGTAGTAATAGTAGTTGTAGTAGTTATCATGTTAATAGTAGTTATAGTAGCAGAAGTAGTTATAGTAGTAGTAGTAATAGAAATAGTAGTAGCAGTAGTTGTAGTCGTAATAGTACTAGCAGTAGTAATAGTAGTTGTAGTGGGAGTACCAAAAGTAGTATTAATACATTGTTGTACTTGTGGTATTTGTAGTAACAGTAGTAGTAATCGCAGCTGTAGTACTAATGGTAGTTGTAGCAGCAGCAGCAGTAATAGTAGTAGTAGTAGCAGCAGCAGCAGTAGTACTAGTAGTAGTAGTAATGGCAGTAGAGCTAGTAGTCGCAGCATAGCAGTAGTTGCGAAACTAGCAGTAGTCATAGTAGTAATTAGTACTAGTATTATTAGTTGTTGTAGTAGCAGTAGTCATAGTAGTAAGAAAAGTAGAGTAATTTTACTAGTAGTAGTGGTAGTAGCAGTCGTAGCAATAGTAGAATTAGTAGGAGTCCTAGAAGTTGCAGTAGTAGAAGTAGTAGGAGAAGTAGCAGTAGTAGTATTAGGAGTAGTGCTGGTGTTAACAACGGTAGCTGTAGCTGTAGCTGTAGTAGTAGTGGTAGCGGTAGTAGTAGTAGCGTTAGTAGAAGTAGTAGTAATAATATTAGTAGTAGTTATTGTTGATGTTGTTGTACTAGTAGTAGTAGTTGTTGCTGTTGTACTAGTAGTACTAGTAGTTGCTATTGTAGTATTAGTAGTAGCAGCAGTAGAAGTAGTAGCAGTAATAGTAGAAGTAGTGTTAGCAGCAATAGTAGCAGTAGTAGCAGTAATAGTAGCAATAGTAGTAGTAGTTGTTGTTGTTGTACTAGTAGTAGCAGTAGTAGTAATAGTAGTCATAGTAGTACTAGTCGTAGTAGTAGGCGAAGTAGTAATGGAAACCATAGTAGGAGTAGTAGTAGTGGTAGTAGGAGTAGCAGTAGTAGTAGCAGTTGTGATAGTATAAGCTGCAGAGCTAGTAGTAGTTGTTGTTGTGGTAGAATTTGGGGTGGTGGTGGTAGTAGTAGTAGTTATAGAAATAGTAGTAGTAGTAGTAGAAGTTGCAGAAGTAGTTGTGGTAGCATTTGGAGTAGTAGCAGCAAAAGCTATAGTAGTGGTCGTGGTGGTAGCCGTAGTAGCAATATTAGCAGTAACAGTAGTAGAACTAGGAGCAATAGTAGTAGTAGTGTGAACGGTTGCATGAGTAGGATTAGAAGTAGTAGTAGTAGCAGAAGTAGGAGCAATAGTAATAGTAGTAGGAGAAGTAGTAGTTGTAGAAAATGTAGTAGCAACCATGGTAGTAATATTATTAGCAGCAGCTACAATAGTAGTCATAGTAGCGGTAGTTGTTATACCAGCATTAGTAGTAGAAATTGCACTAGTAGTAGTAGTAGGCGTAATAGTATTAGTGGTAATGGCAAAAGAAGTAGTAGTAGGACAAGAAATAGTAGTAGCCGCAACAACAGAACTAGAACTAGTAGTCGTAGTTGTATTTGTAATAGCAGCAGTATGTGGAGTAGTAGTCGTATTAGCAGTAGTAGCGGAAGTAGTATTAGCAGCAATAGTAGTAGTTGTTGTAGTAGTTGTAGTATCAGTAGTAGCAGTAGCAGTAGTAGTAGTACTAGGAGCAGTAATAGTGGTAGTAGCATTTGGAGTAGTAGTAGTAGGGGAAGAAGTAGTAGTAGTAGAAGTAGTTGGAGTAACAGTAGTAGTAGTAGTAGAATAAGGAGTAGTAGTAGTAGCAGTAGTTGGTGTCGGAGTAGGAGGAGGAGTAGTAGTAGAAGAAGTGGATGTAGTAGTAGTAGTAGTCATTGTAGTAGCAATAATAGTTGTAGAAGTACAAGTACTGCTAGTAGTATTAGTAGTAATAGTAGTAGTAGTAATACTATTAGTAGTAGTAGTATTAGTCGTAGCAGTAGTATTAGTCATAAGAAAAGTGGTTATAGTAGCAATAGTCATAGCAGTAGTAGCAATGCTTTTAGTAGTAGCAGCAACAGTAATAGATGTTATAGTAGCACTAGTAGTAGTGCTAGTCATTGTAGTAGCAGTAGTAGTTGTTGCACTAGCGGCAACAGTAGCAGTAGTTGCAGCGACAATGACATTACTAGTAGTAGGAGTAGTAGTAGTAGTAGCAGCTTTAACAGTTGTTGAGGTAGACATAGTAATAGAAGCAGTTGTTAAAGTAGTACCATTTGTAGCAGTAGTAGTTATAGTAGTCATAGTAGTAGAAGTAGTTGTGCTAGTAGTAGGAGTACTAGCAGTAGCAGTAGTAGCCGTAGCAGAAGTAGTAGTAGTAGTAGTAGTAGTGGAAGTAGCAGGAGTTGTAGTAGGAGTAGTAGTAGTAGTAGTAGTAGTAGCTGTAGTAGTAGTTGTAGTAGTTGAAGCAATACAGGTAATAGCAGTGGTAGCAATAGTAGTAGTAGTTGTTATAATAGTAGTTGTCATTGTAGCAATAGCAGTAGCGACAGTTGTTGTAGTAGCAATAGTAGTAATAGTTGCAGTAGCAGAAGCAGTAGTAGTTGCAGTAGCAGTAGCAGTAGTAGTAGCAGTATTAGTAGTTGTAGTTGTAGCAGTAGTAGTTGCAGTAGCTGTAGTAGTATGAGAAGTAGTTGGAGTAGCAATAGCAGTAGTAGTAGTAGTAGTAGTTGCAATAGTAGTACCGGTAGCAATGGTGGTTGTAGTAATAGTAGTAGTACTAGCAGTAGCAGATGTTGTAGCAGTGGATGCAATAGTAGTAGTAATTGTTGTAGGACAAGTAGTTGTAGTAGCAGTTGTAGTATTAGTAGTAGCAGTAGTGGTAGTAGTAGCTGTAGAAGTAGCAATAGAAGCAATAGCAGCAACAGCAGTAATAGCTATAGCTGTAGTAGCCTAGCAGCAGTTGTAGTAGTAGTAGTACTAGTTATTGTTGTTGTTGTTGTCGTAGTAGAAGTAGTAGTTGTTCTTGTTGTTGAAGTAGTAGTAGTAGTGGTTGTAATAATTATAGCAGTAGTACTGGTTATTGTAGTAGTAGCAGCAGCCGCAGCAGCAGTAGAAGTAGTAGAAGTAGTAGTAGTAGTAGTAGTAGTAGTAGTAGTAGTAGTAGTAGTAGTAGCGATAGTAATTATAGCAGTAGCAATAGCAGCAATAGTAGTAGCGATAGCGATAGCTATAGTAGCAGAAGCAACAGTAGTAGTAGCAGTATTAGTTGTAGTAGTTGTTGAAGTAGCAGTAGTAGTAGAAGTAGAAGTAGTGGTAGTAATAGTGGTAGATGTAGTAGTAGCAATAGTAGCAGTAGTAGTAGAAGTAGTAGTTGTAGTAGGAGTAGAAGTAGTAGTTGTAGCAGTAGTAGTAGTAGCTACAATGGAAGTAGTAGCATAAGGAGGAGCAGTAGTAGCAGTAGTTGGAGTTGGAGTAGGAGTAGGAGTAGTTGTAGAAGTAGTAGTAGTAGTAGCAGCAAAAGTTGTATTAGTAGTGGTAGTAGTAGTAGAAGTAGGAATAAGACTAGGACTAGGAGTAGTAGTAGCAGTGGTAGGGGTAGGCATAGTAGTAGTAGTCAAAGGAGTAGGAGTAGAAGTAGTAGTAGAAGTAGCAACAGCAGTGGCAGCAGCAGCATCGGTAGAAGTAGTAGTAGTAATAGTAGTACTAGTAGCAATAATAGAAGCAGCAGCAGTAGTAGTAGGAGTAACAGCAGCAGCAGCAGCTGTAGCAACAGCAGCAGCAGCAGCTGTAGCAACAGCAGCAGCAGCAGCAGTTTTTGTTGTTCTTGTTATTGTACTAGTAGTAGTCGTAGTATTAGTAGTAGTAGCATTAGCAGTAGTAGTGGTAATTATAGTAGGAGTAGCAGTAGCAGTAGTAGTACTAGTAGTAGCAATAGTAGTTGTAGTAGTAGCTGTGGTAGCAGCAACAGCAGTAGTACTAGGAGGAGTAGCAGTAGTAGTTGTAGTAGCAGTAGTGGTGGTGGTAGTTGTTGCTGTAGTAGCAATAGTTGTACTAGTTGTCATAGTAGTAGTAGTTGTAGTAATAGTAGCAGTAATAGTTGTGGTAGCAGAAGCAGTAGTAGTAGCAGCAGCAGTTGTTGTAGTAGTAGCAATAGTAGCAGCAACAGTAGTAGTAGTAGTGTTAGTAGTAGTAGTCATAGCAGTAGTAGTTGGGGTAGCTATAACAGTATGAGAAGTAGTTGGAGTAGCAATAGCAGTAGTAGCAGCAACAGTTGCAATAGTAGTACGATTAGTAGTGGTGGTTGTAGTAGTAGTAGTCCGATATTGTAGCAGGGGTTGTAGTAGTAGTACTAAAAGTAGTAGTAATTGTTGTAGGAGAAGTGGTTGTAGTAGCAGTTGTAGTATTAGTAGTAGTAGCAGTGGTAGTAGTAGCTATAGAATTAGTAGTAGAAGCAGTAGTAGCAACAGTTGTAGGAGTTATAGTAGTAGTAGTTGTTGTAGTCACAGTAGAAGTAGTAGCTATAGTTGTTGTAGTAGTAGCAGTAGTTGCAATAGTAGTAGTTGTGGTTGCTATAGTAGAAGTAGTAGAAGTAGTTATTGTTCGAGTTGTTGAAGTAGTAGTAGTATTGATTGTAATAGTTGTAGTAGTAGTGGTGATTATTATAGTAGTAGCAGTAGTAGTAGCAGTAGTTGCAGTAGTCATAGTT
Organism: Trichopus zeylanicus subsp. travancoricus; assembly: GCA_005019695.1. Lineage (NCBI taxonomy): Eukaryota > Viridiplantae > Streptophyta > Magnoliopsida > Dioscoreales > Dioscoreaceae > Trichopus > Trichopus zeylanicus. Next base: position 481,227 of record RXID01021756.1, read on the forward strand.
GTAGTAATCGTAGTAATGGCAGCAGCAGTAGCATTTGTGGCAGTAGTAGCAGTAGTAGCAGTCGTAGTAGTAATAGCAATAGTAGCAGTAGCAGTAGTAGTAGTAATTGTTGTTGTTGTTATTGTAAAACTAGTACTTGTAGTAGTAGTCCTAGTAGTAGTAGAAGTAGCAATAATAGTAGCAGCAGTAGTAGTGGTAGTAGTAGTAGTTAGAGTAGTTAGAGTAGTAGAGGAAGCATTAGTGGTAGCAGAAGTTGTAGGAGTAGGAGAATTAGTAGTAGTAGAAGTAGTAGTGGTGGAAGTAGTAGTAGCAGTAGCAGTAGTAGTAGTGGCAGTTGTCGTTGTAGGGGCAATAGTAGTAGCTATAGTAGTTGTAGCAGTTGTTGTTGCAGTGGTGGTAGTAGTAGTAGGAGCTATAGTTATTGAAGCAGTATTAGTAGTAGTAGTAGTAGTAGTAGTAGCAGTTGTAGCAGTAGTAGCAGCAGCAGTAGTATTAGTAGTAATAGTAGTATGTATAGTAGTAGTAGTAGTGGCAGTAGTAGCAGCAGTAGTAAAAGTGGTAGTAGTTATTGTTGTAGTAGTTGTAATAGTAGTAGTTGTTGTTGTTGTGTTAGTAGCAGTAGTAGCAGTATAGTAGCAATAGATGTTGCAGTAGTTATGGTAGTAGCAGAATTAGTATTAGTAGCAGTAGAGAATTATTTGTAGTAGTAGTTGCAGTAGAAGTAGTAGAAGCTATAGTTGTAGCAGTAGTGGTGTGGTAGTAGTAGTTGTTGTAGTAGTTGTAGTATTTGTTGTAGTGGCAGTAGTTGCTATAGTAGTGGTATTAGTAATACTAGTAGAAGTAGCAGTAGTAGCAGCAGCAGCAGCAATAGTCAAACGCGTACTAGCAGTAGTAGTAGTGGCAGAAATATTATTAGTTGGAGTAGCACTTGTTGAAGTAGCAATGTTATGAGCAATTGCAGCAATGATATTAGTAGTAGTATTAGTAGTAGCAACAGCAGTTGTTGTTATTGTAGTAGCAACTGTAGCAGTGGTTGCAGCAACTATAGTAGTAGTTGTAGTAGTAGGGGCTAGGTTAGGAGTTGTTGTAGGAGTAGTGCTAGTTGAAATATTTGTAGTGGCAGTAGTAATAGTAGCAAAAGTTGTAGTTGTAGTTGTAGTAGTAGTGGCAGTAGTAATAGTAGCAGTAGTGGTAGTTGTAGTAGTATTGGTAGTAGTAGGAATAGTACCTGTAGTAATAGGAGTAGTCGCAGAAATAACATTGGTAGCGGTAGTAGCATTAGTTGTTGTTGTAGCAGTGGTATTAGTAGTAGTAGTAGCATTAGTAGTTGTACTAGTAGTTGTTATAGTTGTAGTAGTTGTAGGAGAAGTAGTAGTAGTAGTATCAATTGTAGCAGTAGGAGAAGAAGAAGGTATAGTAGTAATAGTAGTAGTAACAGTAGCAGGAATAGTAGCAGCAGCAGCCACAGCAGCATTAGTAGTCTTAGCTGTAGCGGTAATAGTAGTATTAGTAGTTGTAGTGGTAGTAGTAGCAGCTACAACAGCAGTAGTGGTCGTAGTACTAGAAGAAGTGTTAGTAGCATTTGTAGTAGTAGAAATAGTATTTATAGCAAGAGTAGCAGAAAGAGTAGCAGTAGTAGCAAGAGTAGTATTGCAGTAGTATTAGTAGCAGTAGTAGTAGCAGTAGCAGCAGCAGTAGTTGAAGTAGTTGTAGTAGTGCTAGTAATAGTAGTAGTAGTAGTAGTAGTAGTAGTAGTAGTAGTAGTAGCAGCTGCTGCTGCAATAGCAGCAGCTGTAGTTGTAGTAGTAGTAGCATTAGTAACCGTAGTGGAAGCAGTAGTAGTTGTTATAACCATGGTAGTAGTTGAAGAAGTAGTAGTTGGAGAAGTAGTAGAAGTAGTAGAAGTAGTAGTGGTTGTAGTAGCAGAACTAGCAGCAGCAACAGAACTAGCAGTAGTAGTGGGAGTAGTAGCAGCAGTGGTAGAAATAGTAGTTGGAGCTCCAACGGTGATATGTGTAGTAGTGCTAGTAGTAGTAGCAGTAGTAGCAACAATGATATTAGTAGTAATTGGAGCTGTATCAATAATACGTGTTGCAGTAGTAGTAGTAGTAGTAGTAGTAGTAGTAGTCGGAGTAGTAGTAGTAGTAATAATAGCAGCAGTCATAGCAGTGGTAGATGTAGCAGTAGTAGTAGTAGAAGTAGTAGTAGTCGTAGTCGTAGATATGGTAGCATAAGTAGTAGTAGAAGTTGTACAAGTAATCGTAGTAGAAGTAGTGGAAGTAGTAGTAGTTGAGTTAGTAGCAATACTAGTAGTAGCAATAGTAGTACTTGCACTAGTAGTATTAGTAGGAGTAGCAATAGTTTTAGTAACAGAAGTAGTCGCAATAGTAATAGTATTGTGAAAAGTAGTTGTCATAGCAGTAGTAATAGTAGTAGAAGTAGTAGTAGTAGTAGTAGTAGTAGTCGCGGTTGTATTTGCAATAGTAGCAACTATATTCGCTTCAGTCGCAGTAGTAGCAGCAACAACAGTACTAGCAGCAAAAGAAGTAGTAGTAGTAGTAGTAGTAGTCATAGTAGATGCAGAGGTCATTGTAGTAGTTGTAGTAGTAATAGTAGTAGTATTACTAGTACTAGGAGTAGTAGCAGTAGAAGCAGTAGTAGGAGTATTAGGAGTAGTGGTAGTAGTAGGAGTAGTAGGAGCAGAAGTAGTAGTAGGAGTAGCAGAAGTAGTAGTAGGAGTAGCAGAAGTAGTAGCAGTAGCAGTAGCAGTAGCAGAGGTAGCAGCATAAGTAGTAGTAGTAGTTGTTGTTGTTGTAGTAGTAGTAGCAGTATTAGTAGTAGTATTAGTAGTAGCATCAACAGTAGTAGTAGTAGTAGTTGTTGTTGTTGTAGTAGTAGCAGTATTAGTAGTAGTATTAGTAGTAGCATCAACAATAGTAGTAGTTGTCGTAGCAGCGGTAGTAGCTGTAGCAGTAGTTACAGCAACTGTAATAGTAGTAGCAGTAGCGGCAAAGTAGCAATAGTAGTGTGGTAGTTGTAGTAGTAGTAGTTGTTATGGTAGTAGTAATAGTAGTAGCGGTAGTAGTGGTAGTAGTAGTAGCAGTAGTAGTAGTCATTGTCGCTATAGTTGTAGTAATAGTAGATGTATTAGTAGTAGTTGTTGTGCTAGCGATAGTAGTAATAGTAGCTGTAGTAGTAGTAGTAGTAGAAGTAGTAGTTGTTGTAGCAGTAGCAGTAGTAGTAGTAGTTATAGCAGTAGTCGTTGTAGCAGCTGTATGAGTAGTAGAAGCAATAGTAGTAGTTGTAGTTGTAGTAGTGGTCGAGGTCTTAGTAGTAGTTGTTGTGGTAGTATCTGTAGCTGTAGTTGTAGCAGTAGTAGTAGTCGTAGTAGTAGTAGTAGTAGTAGTAGTAGGAGTTGTAGTAGTTGTAGTAGTAGTTGTTGTAGCAATTGTATCAATAGTAGTAGTAGTTGTTGTTGTTGTAGTACCAGTAGTAGTAATAATTACAGTAGTAGTAGAAGTAGTAGTAGCAATTTTAGTATTGGCAGCAGTGGCAATAGTAATAGTCATAGCAGTAGCAGTAGTAGTAGTCATTGTAGCTGTAGCAGTTGTAATAGTAATAATTGCAATAGTAGTTTTAGTTCTAGTAGCAGAACTAGTGGTACTCGCTGAAGTAGTAGTAGTTGAAGTTGATATAGTAGTAGTGGCAGTAGTAGTAGCAAAAGCAATAGTAGTATTAGTAGTAGGATTGGTATTTGGATTAGTAGTAGTAGTAGAGCAGTAGTAGTATTAGTAATAGTTCTAACATTCGCAGTAGTTGCAGCAATTTCAGTTGTAGCCATAGTTGTAGTAGTAGTAGTAGTAGCTGTAGTTGCAGTAGTAGCCGTAGTAGTAGTAGAAGAAGTAGTAGCAGTAGTAGCAGAAGTAGAAGCTATAGTAGTAGGAGTAGTGGTAGTAGTAGTCATAGCAGTAGTAGTAGCAGCAACAGGAGGAGTAGCAGGAGTAGTTGTAGCTATTGTAATAGAGGTAGTTGTTGCAGTAGTAGTAGGCATAGTAGAAGTAGCAATTGCCATAATAGTAGTAGTTGTTGTAGTATGAGCAATAGTAATAGTGGTAGTATTCGTACTATGAGAAGTAATAGTGGTAGCAGAAGCAGTGGCAGTAGTAGTAGTATAAGTGGTGGTAGTTGTTGTAGCAGTAGTAGTCGTAGTAGGAGTGTAGTAGTAGTAGTAGGAGGAGGAGTACTAGTAGTAGTGGAAGTAGTAGTTGTAGTAGGGGGAGTAGTAGTAGTAGCAAGAGGAGTAGTAGTAGTAGTAGTAGTAGTAGTAGAGGAGTTGGAGTGTTAGGAGTAGTAGTAGTCGTAGTTGGAGTAGTAGTATAGTAGTAGTTGTTGTTGTTGCCGTCGTGGTGGTAGTAGTAGTAGTAGTTGACGGAGTAATAGTAAAAATGGGTGTTGGAGTAGCAGTAGTAGAAGCAGTAGTAGCACCAGTAGTATAAGCAGCAAGAGCAGTAGTAGTATTTGCAGTAGTAGAAGTTGTTGTAGTAGTAGTATTAGTTGTATTAGTAGGAGTAGTGGTAGGAGTCGAAGTTGGAGTTTAAGTTATAGATAGAGTAGTAGTAGAAATAGTCGTGTTAGTACTAGTAGTAGTAGTGGTAGTAGTAGTGGTAGCAGTCGTAGTGGTGGTAGTAGTAGCAGTAGCAGTTGTAGTAGTAGCAACAATTGCATTAGTATGAGTAGTAGTTGGAGTTGTAGTATGAGTTTCAGTATGAGTAGTAGTAGCAATTGAAGTTGTTAGAGTAGTGGTAGGGGCAATAGTATTGGGTTTAGCAGTAGTTGTAGTAGTAGTTGTAATAGCTGTAGTAGCAACAGCAGTGGTAGTTGTGCTGGTAGTAGTAGGTGTAGTAGTTGTAATATTAGTTGTAGTAGTTATAGTATTAGTTGTAGCAGTTGTAGTAGAAATAGCAGTTGTTGTAGGAGTAGTAGTTGTAGCAGTAGTAGCAATAGTAGTTGCAGTAGTAGTAGTAGTAGTAGTAATAGTAGTAGTAGAAGTTGTATTAGTAGTTGTAGTAGTAGTAGTAGTAGTAGTAGTATGAGTAGCAGTAGCAGTAGTAGTAGTAGGAGGAGGAGTAGTAGTAGTAGTAGTAGTAGTAGTAGTAGTAGGAGTAGTAGTACTAGCAGTAGGAGTTGGAGTTGGAGTAGTTGTAGTAGCAGTAGTAGCGGTAGGTGTAGTAGTTGTATCAATAGGAGTTGTAGTATGATTAGTAGTAGGAGTTGTAGTTGTTGGAGTAGTGGTAGCAGTAGTAGTGGTAGGAGTAGTAGTAGTAGTAGTAGTCATAGTAGTTATGGTAGTAGCGGTAGTAATAGGAGTTGGAGCACTATTATCATTAGCTATAGTAGTAGTAGCAGTTGTAGTAGTGATTATCCTAGTAATAGTTGTAGTAGTAGTAGTAGCAACTGTAGTAGTAGGTGTAGTAGTTATTGTAGTAGTAGTAGTCGTAGTAGTTGTAGGAGCAATAGTGGCAATAGGAGTAATAGTTGAAGTAGTAGTAGTAGTAGCAGTAGTTGTACTATTGGTAGTAATAGTAGTAGTAGTAGTATCAGTAGTAGTAGAAGTAGTAGTAGTAGTAGTACTAGTAGTGTTAGTAGCGGTAGTGGCAGCAGTAGTAGTAATACTAGTATTAGTGGTAGTAGTAGTAGTTGTTGTTGTAGTAGTAGTAGTCACAACAGTAGTAGTTGTTGTAGTCATAGTGGTAGTAGGAGTTGTAGTCAGAGTAGTAGTAGGAGTTGGAGTAGGAGTAGGAATAGTAGTAGTAGGAGGAGTAGTTGTAGTCAGAGTAGTAGTAGTTGTTGTAGTAGGAGTAGGGGTTTGAATAGTAGTAGATGTAGTAGTAGTAGTAGTAGTAGGAATTGTAGTAGTCTTAGTAGTAGTTGTTGTTATAGTTGTAGTAGTAGGAGTTGTTGTTGGAGTAGTGATAGCAGTAGTAATAGTCATATTCGTAGTAGTATTAGTAGTAGTAACAACAATAGTAGTAACAGTAGGAGTAGTAGTAGTTGTAGTGGAAGTAGTAGTAGTAGTCGTTGTTGTAGTAGTAGTAACAGTAGCAGTAATAGTTGTTGTTGTAATAGAGAAAGTAGTAGTTATCATAGCAACAGCAGCAGTGGTAGTAGTAGTAGTTGGATTGTTAGGAGTAGTAGTAATATTTTGAGTAGTAGAAGTAGTAGTAGGAGCAGTAGTAATAGTAATAGTTGTAGTCGTAACAGTAGTGTAGGTAAT